>CAJNRD030001114.1:6194683-6214131 GCA_905319865.3 Cotesia congregata
TTGTGAACTATTGACATTTTTAAAGACATAAGCTCATTCCGATGTTACACTCGTCAAGACTTTTCATTTGAGTACCCACATCGATTTTTTATATATATATATATATGTATATGAAAAATATATCAAAAATTCATGTGGATACTCAAATGAAAGCTCTTTATAGGTGTAATATCAGGATGAGCTTATATCTTTAAAAATGTCAATAGTTAAGAAATGACCTTGTATCTTGTGAACTATTGACATTTTTAAAGACATAAGCTCATTCCGATGTTACACTCGTCAAGACTTTTCATTTGAGTACCCACATCGATTTTTCATATATTTTATATATTTATATATATTATATATATATGTATATATGAAAAATATATCAAAAATACATGTGGGTATTCAAATGAAAGCTCTTAATGAGTGTAACATCGGGATGAGCTTATTTCTTTAAAATATATACTATATATATGTATATATGAAAAATATATCAAAAATGCATGTGGGTACTCAAATGAAAGCTGTTTATGAGTGTAACATCGGGATGATCTTATATTTTTAAAAATGTCAATAGTTAAGAAAGTACAGTGCAGTTTAACAAAAGTCATTATTTAATAAAGCAAAATTTTATTTATTTATAGTTCACAAATCACGGCAGTCACTTTGTGACTGCAAGGTTACTAGTTGAATATTATTTTTCAATTAATAAATAATTTTTAAATAAACCAATAAATTTTTTTGATAAAAAATTTATTGATAATTTTAGAGTAAATAAAATATAGATTTATCATGATATTTTAAAAATGTTTTAAAAAAGAATTTATAAATCACTTTTTTATATTTCGATGTTGTTATTGATAAAGATAAATTATAATTGTGTTTTTTTACACAATTTTAAATTATTAATAATTGAAATGACAAGTGAAAAAATTATAACAAAAAAAATTATTGTGCATTTTTTTGGATATTTTGTTCGGAGATATTAACACACCTAGTCATGTTTTTTTTACATTAATAATTAATTAAAAAAAAAAAAGTTACTTGTGCTTGACGAGCAACTTCACTAGCTTCGTAATAACATCGGGCTTTTTCAATACAACTCTGCCCTAATTTATTTACAAATTCTTCTAATTGCTTCGTTGACTCCGAAAGAAGTTGTTTGAATGTACTGTTTGCTTCCTGTAATAATAACAATAATATTAATAATTATTATTATAGCGATTAAATTGTTAAATTTAAATAAAATCAAATTGAATAATTCTTAACAAACTAAATTATAATATTTATAAATTTTTTTTTTAATTTTAAGGGTTTGTAATTTTATTAAATTAATTTTAAAGTTTGATAACTGACACAACATAAAATATATAATTATCAAGCAAGTTAAATAACTAATTTTTACATTATTTATTATGATAAAGCAAAAGTAATTCGTTAACATTGACCGACTAAAATAAAAAAAACATCTATTAGATAACTAATCTTATCATTATTATTATTATTATCAATTATAAAGTAGTTAATAAAAATTAAAAGATGAGCAATTAAACTTACATCAAGTTCAATCTCAAGTTTGTTGATATCATCAGTCGCACTATTTAAATTTTCCAATTCAATCTGTAAAAAAAATGTTTTTTAATGAATTATTTTAAATTATAATTTTTCAAAAATTTTACAAACAAAAATTAAATAATTTTTTTTTTTTTGAATATTAGGATCAAAAAAATTCTACGTAAAAATTTTACAATTTTTATTAATTAATTATACTAAAAAAAAAAATTTGCACTTTAAATTTCTTTAATTTTACTTATGAATTATTTTTACTAATATTTTTCGATAATTGGAAAAAAAAGACCGGAAAAAATTTTAAAGTTATGAAAAATTCATATTATTTTATTAAAATTATTATAAAATAAAAATTATAATAATAATAATTGTATCACACCGACAAATTTATGACATTAAATTTAGCAGTCACTTAACCATTTTTTAATTTTATTTAACAAACAAATTTGTTCCAAAAAATTATTGTTAAAAAAATTGCATATTTATTTTTTTTTAATTTCTTCATGTCATTTTTTTTGCCATATTTATTTGACAAAAAAATTCTTAAAATAATCAAGTAACTGCTAAATTAATTTTCATACAATTATCTATAAAAACGAGCACTCTCAGAATGATCGCTCCATTTTTTGGTACAAAAAAAAATATTATTATTATAATTTTAATTAAATAATATAAAATTTTCATAACTTAAAAATTTTTTCCGGGATTCTTTTTTTCATATTAATTTAATAAGCAAAAAAAAATCTAAAAAATTGTCTAGTCTTTTAATTAAAGTATCATTAATAATTAAGAAATTTTGTTATTAAAAAAAAAAAATTACTTGAAAATTTTTTAATTTTATTTAAAAAACAAATTTTTTCCGAAAAATTATTTTCAAAAAATTGAATTTTTAATTTTTTTTGGTCATAATTTGTTTGTAAAAAATATTACTAGTTAATGATACTAAAATTAGCCGAAGTTTTAAATTATTTGTTTTTTTTTTAATAATTAAATTAAAACGAAAAACTATTTTTAAAAAATTTCACTTATAGTTTTTGAAGTTTTTTACAAGTGACATTTTTTTTTTTAATTTTTTTGTAATAATTTTTTCAATAAAAATAATTCTAAGAATTTTTTTTTTATTGAAGAAATGATTACAAAAAAATAAAAAAAAAAAATTTCACTTGTAAAACACTTTAAAAACTGTAAGTGCAATTTTTAAAAAATATTTTTTTGTTCTAATTTAATTATTAAAAAATAAATGAAAAAATTGAAATCGTCGGCTAACTTTAGTATTATTAATTTTCATTATTAGTTATCAAAAGTCTGCTAAATTAATTTTAATAAAAAAAAACTGTAAGTGGAATTTTTTAAAAAAATATTTTTTTGTTCTAATTTAATTATTAAAAAATAAATGAAAAAATTGAAATCGTCGGCTAACTTTAGTATTATTAATTTTCATTATTAGTTATCAAAAGTCTGCTAAATTAATTTTAATAAAAATAACTCCGATTTTCAATAATTAAAATAATAAAATAAGAACAAACTATAAAATATAAAATATAACATGACTAGAACAAAACATTAACAATAGTTATGAGTAATGAGTAATAACAACAAAAGTATTACATATACATGAATCACCAGTAATTTGTTTATCAACGCACAAGAATTACTATGACAAATAATAATTTAATTAATAAAATAAAACAAAAATTTATAAGTAGGACATGGTACTGGTCGGTGTCAGGTGTCACGAATTTCATCTGAAAAAATCTAAAATAGCAATAAGTAACCTAACTGATTGTCGGATCACGGATAAAGTGACGTTAGTATAATAAATAAATAAAAATTGATAATTACAAAAGTGACAATTAGAAAAAGATGACAGTAACAAAAAGTAAAAAATTACCTGAATCCTGGGATCTAGAGGAGCGTCCGCGTCGTCGACATCCGCCATTCTCGAGTTATTTTTTTCGACAATTAAAATAATAACTCATTATTCAGTTGTGATAGTTAGATGCAATAAATCCATTGTGCAGAACCAACTATTGTTGACTGTTGATTATTTACCGCACACACTACAGATACTGGTGTTATGTAAACAATCATTAACAGGAAGTTACTTGAGCTCAGATTATTATTGTACCTGCATGGGGTATTTGTATTTCTAAATTGTTATTTTTTTATTTATATTTATATACAAGTGCTCGGGCGGACAGCACGCGTCAATCTCCGCCATATTTGGAATTTCAGGAGTACTTGCGTTTATTCCCGCTAGTGGCGGGAGTTTTGAAAGACCGCCAAAATTTTGAAATTTAATTTTTTTTTTTAGAATTGTTGAATCTTTTATAATCACGATTAATTAAAAATCAATTGAATTAATTAATCAAAATTAAGTAAGGGTAAATGCACCAGTTGTTGACCGGTCACCAATTAGTTGACCGATGTATGAAAAAAGTTAATTAATTAATATTTTACAAGGGTTTTTTTTTTCTTAAAGTATTAAAATAAAAAAATATGGCGATTAATCATCATAATAAAAAATTACCCAATTAATTGCGCAGTCAGTGATTACAGCTTTAAAAAAATATTCTGAGTTCGTTTACAACGCAACCAGCCATAAAGCGGTCAAAAATAACTAGCGTACAATTGGAGAGTCAGTGCATTTCATCATTAATTTAGTGATATTTATCGGCATAATATAAAATATTTTAGTTTTATTATGTTAATTAAAGATCAGATTCCAACTTTTTTGAAAAAATAAAGTTAAATTGTAAGTTTTAATATTATTTTAAGACCGGTCAACTATTGGATCCGTCAGAAGTTCTTTACCCAGTAAAAAATTCATTCGGTCATTTATTAGACCCCCTAATTTTATCACAACCCAATTAATGACCGTATATTTATAATACTAACTTCTCAACCTCAAAATTAAATCTGTCAAGTGTTTAAAGTACTTTAGTCATTAAATATTTTGTAAATATAAAAATAATCATTATAAAATGTATATTTACAATTAAAATAATACTTAAAATCTTTTTTGATTATTAAATTTTATTTTGTTGTAATTTTTTTAGTGAACGGTTATATCAAAGAACGAATTATTAGAAGAAAAAATTGCTAAGCAATTAAAAAAATAAAAAAGAGTTACAAGCTAGTAAAAAAGCTTTAATTGAAAAAAAAGGCCATTCGGCAGCCGAAATGGAAGTAGATTTCATGATGAATAAAATTAAAAACTACTAGGATTAAAAACAAAAAAAAAAATAACGTTTAATGAAGGAAGAGAAGAATTATTGTACTTCAGTACTTTTCAGTCAGTTTTGTATAGACAAAACGACTGCAAGAGTAAAATTTCTTAAAAATGATCCTAAGATGAATTTTTTTTGCTTCAGAAAAAAATTTGAGCACATAAATTGAAGCTTAATTTCTCAGCTTTCAAATGCATTTTACAGAAATTGAATAACTCGACGCGTTCAAAAGTTATTTGAAGGAAAAGTAGTGAAAGTATCAAATTTTTAAAATTTCAAAATTTTGAACTGGTGTAATTTCTAAACTTTATGACCGATTAAGCTCATATTTGAACTTGACCTTCCTAATAGTCGATAGAATAAGTATGTTGAGTTTCATTAAGATCCCTTGAGAATTATTGACGCTATCGTCGTGACAAGCAGGTATATATATATACAGTTTCGAACCATATGTATTTTCTGACTCAGTTCGTCGAGTTAGGTCAAAATATAGCAAAATTTATGGAAATTTACGTCATGAGGACAAATACAATAGTTAGATTTTTATAAAATCTACTAAAAAGAAGGAGAAGAATAAAAAAATTTCAAGTGAATCAGAAGAATTATCGTCATCAAAATGAATTTGATTAAAGAAATGTGACTTTATGTTAATTATTGCTATTATTTATATTATTTTATAAAAAAGTACGATTTAAAATTATATTGTATGTTTAGTTTTGTTAAAGATGTCGTTAATACTTCAAAAGTACTGCATAAATTTAATTACATACATGTAGTTTACCAAATTACTTATAATTATTTGAGCGGTTAAATAATTGGAGAACGTTCGGTCATTTATTGGGTTTCTTCGGTCAATAATTGGTGATTTTAGTATTTCAGGATTCAAATAACAAAATTAATATAATTTTGTTAATTTTTATTATAAATAGTTATTAATTATTATTAATTAAGTATTTAACTTTAATAAAATCCATTACAAATTGTTTTTAGTAGGTTAATAGATTTTTTATAGCTTAGTACAGAAAAAGAAAACCTTAATCGGTCATTAATTGGTGCATTTACCCTAGCTGGCATCTAAAAATTTTTATAATTTTTTTGAATAAAAAAAATTATAAAAAAAAACAAATATTTGTAAAAAATTTTAAAAACTGTAAGTTCAATTTGAAAAAAAATATTTTTTAGTTTTAATTTAATTAATTAATTAAGCAAAATTAAAAAATCAAAAAAGTTGGGTAATTTTATTATATATGGAGTATTTCATATTAAATTGACCACTTTTTAACTCGACCCCTTTAGATTGAGCTGAAACTTTATCATTCTTTTCTACCTTTTGAAAAACATTTTTGTGAATTTTTTCAAATTTTTTTTGTCCCAACCCAAAAAAAGTTATGAATTTTTCAAAAAAATGGCTTTTTTATTTTTTAATAGTGCCATAAATTTTTTTGTTATTGACCTTTGGGTACCTTTTTTTTAAAAAAAATTTTTGTTTTTGAATGAACTTTTCGAAAAAATACACAAAAAAAATTGAACTCTCTTTAGTGTTTTCCTAAACATGTCGTATAGATCCCCTCTACTTTGACATGCACGTGGTAATTTAAAATATACTTGACCACGTGTGCAAATATAAAAATAATAGTTTTACTTGTTATTTTTTAAATATTCATTGTTCAATATTTAGTCTACTTTAAAATGTTGATTGATTGATTTGTCTAAACTTTAACACAAACTTATTTTCTAACAACTTTTTGTAAATGACCCGCTATCGCAAAGATTTACTCCAGTGTCATTAGAATTACATTATAGAATTTTTACTTTTGTGCCTAATAAACTCATAATCTCTTTTACAAAATTTTAAGGGCATTTTAAATATTAAATTTACGTAACCCTCCTTTACTTTCGGATTATTTAGAATCATGCCGATAATTACATATGACAGATATAAGTATAGGTTTCGTTCCTATAATTATAGGAATCATTTCCATAATTATAGAAAAATTTCCCAAAAATTATAGGTAGAATTCCCATAATCTAAGTAATCGCTCCTAAAATGGTATAGGAAAACATTTCATTAAAATTATAAGAACGATTTCCACATTTTTTTTTCCGTGTAAGACTTTGAATAGAAAAGGATTATTTTGTTTTTTATAACCATCAATATCTCAGCAACCAATGATCGTACAGAAAATTAAAGTTGGGTTTTAGAAACTTCGATAAATTCTCTATAAGGATTAATCATTGTTTTTTCGATAAAAAAACTTTTTCTTACTTTAAATTGAATATATCAAGAAAACCATTAATGTTGAAAATGCTTTTTATAGTTCATGATGTATTGTCACCAAGCTGTAATTAGCCATTCTACATGATTTGCCAAATTACTTTATGATGTCTTATGTTGAGAATCAAAACACAACTGAACATTACGTAAAATTCTACTGTTGATACAGCTTATTAACACTCGTTGGTTGCTTAATACTGTTTCATTACGACTGTATGATTCCGTGAGGATACTTAAATATGAAACTGATTCTCAAACTAGAGTATTGCGTGATAAGTGGAATCATATTAACGTTTACATCATTCGCTGCAGAAAACGAACCTATTATAAAAGTGCATTCGGGACAGCTGCGAGGTATTAAGGAAAATAATTTTTTCGCGTTTCGCGGAATTCCATATGCTGCACCACCAATCGGCCAATTAAGATTTAGAGATCCAAAACCGGTTGAACCGTGGTCTGGTGTTAGAGATGCTACGAAATTTGGTAATTCGTGTACTCAGTTCGATAGATATTCGAAGAAGGTTTTGGGGAGTGAAAACTGCTTGTTTTTGAATGTCTATACCACGAATTTGACTCCTCAAGAACCGCGGGCAGTCATGTTTTGGATCCACAGTAGTGCTTTTGCGATATGGTCTGGTAATGATGATAAATTCGGACCCGACTATTTGGTGCAGAAAGATGTCATCCTTGTGACGATTAACTACCGTCTTGACATTTTTGGTAAGTTGCCTGATTTTGAGCAGTATGGTAATGACGATAGTGATTGGTGCAGGGTTCTTGAATTTGGACGACGAATCAGTACCAGGAAACCAAGGTTTAAAGGACACAATGATGGCTCTGAAATGGGTTCAGCAGAACATTGGAAAATTTGGAGGAAATCCTAATAGTGTTACTATTTTTGGACAGTCTTCTGGAAGCGCTATGGTTCATTATTTGACTCTTTCACCTTTAACCCAAGGTATCATTTTACCAACATAAAATTTAGTGATTTAGTTTCAGTGGTTTACGCTTAATTGAAACTTTGGTTCTTAGGGCTGTTCAACAAAGCTATTTTGCAAAGCAGTGTCGCTTCAAATCCAAGATCATACGTATCCTACCCAATGAAAGACGCTGCAGAGCAAGTATCTGGAATAATGGGACGATCAAATGAAGATTTGATTGTCTTTCTTCAAAATGCAGATCCTTCTGACCTACTAAAAGCTATCCAATCATTAGAGTTCCGAGAGGAAGGATATTTGATCAATTTCCCGTTTGTTCCTTCAGTAGATTCAAAATCAAAGTTTCCCTTTCTCAGCATTCTGATAATTGAAGCTGTTAAAGCTGGAATCAGAGTACCTCATCTTATTGGCTATACAAGTAAAGAAGCAATTCGCTTTAAATCGGGTAGTTATTCGTTACTTTTTGATTATTTCGAATTTGACCAGTCAGCTCTATTGTGTTGTCATTCCAGATCTTACAGATGAAGACTACAAGGAAATAGCTGCTAATCCAGAGAAGCTCCTCCTCCATCCAAACGGCAAGAAGTTTTTGGAAGCTAGAAATATTTCTGTGAGCGATATGAAAACATTCTTTTATGGTGACAAGGAAATAAGTAGAGCAAACGCTCAACAGTACATAGATTTGGTCAGTGCTGATTTCTACTGGGTTAACATCCATCATGTTTTGGAAATCCAATTATCAGCATCTAAGATTCCGTCGTATTTGTACAAATTTGACTATTATTCCAAGGAGTCTGCAGTGGTTCAAAAGATGCTTAACACAGACTTGGAAGGTATTAAAATACTTAACTTATGTTCTTTTGAATGATAAATTTTGATTTAGGTACGGCACATACTGAAGAAAATTTCTATCTCTTCAATGCAACTATACTGAAGAAACTTGGAATTGATCAACCATGTAAGTTTCCAGTAGAAAAAGTCATTCAAAAACAATTTTTGGATCTGTGGACTACTTTTGCTAAAACAGGGTGAGTATTTTTAGGAATCTATAGAGATTCTTTACCGATATATGAATATAAATGGTTGCAGAAATCCGAATTTGGCGGTGGAGTTGGGTACTGTTCATTGGGAGCCTGTTGATGATCCAATAGAGTTCAAATGTTTAGAAATATCTAAAGATCTTAAGCTTATTAAAGAGAAGAATCTTTTGTATCAACTTAAAACTCAAGAAAATGTTAAGACCTAATCCTCTTAAGATCATATAAGTCACATGTATGAAAAATACACGGAAAAAAGAAAACAAGAATAATTACAGTATAAAATGTAAAATCAAGCCCGTCGTTATCAAAATAGAAAAAATTAAAGTTCAAACTGTAATTTTTGTATTTTATATAGTAAAAAAATTGTTGTCATGCAAGAAGCAAATTTTACAGTTTGGAAATGTAAATCTAACATCATAAAAGGTAAAAATATTATTGCTTTTTATGCAGGAAATTTTATCTCTTTAAAAGTCATTAATTTCTATTTAAAACTGTAAAAATTATCATTTTGCAGCAATGTACAAATTAAAATGCCAAATAATAAAGTTTATTTACAGGTTCACTAAAATTTAAAGTGTGAGATACGAATTATGAACGTTAGTATAGAAAAAGTAACTATTGCATCTCACGCTGTAATTTTTAGATTTTCTATATTAAGTACAGTCAATACTCTAGCAGCCAGGAACTTACTACTTAAAATCCAAAATTTAACGTTTGGCTCAGCAATGTTTGAATAGCGGTAGAGAATTCTATCCCCTCTCCCGTATAATATTAACTACACTCTACTACACAGAATGCTATGTCGTTCGAATAGCGTCGGAATAAAACGTCGGTCTTTCATGCGTAGACGCTGGGATCGAATCCTAGCTAGGGTAATTTGCGATTAATATTATTATAAGTTTATTTATATAAGGAACGCGAGTATGTGTGTGATATGATCAACTAATTTTCTAATACTAATCCCCTCTCCCCTTCCTCAAATTAAAAACTTCGAAAATAAATATGATAAGAAATATGTCCCATGAATATATGAATAACCAATACCAAAAATTAAATTTCATTAAAAAAAAAATTTTTTTTTGTTTCACATATAGACTTTAGAATTGCCGTTTTCCATATTTGCCACACTAAAATTCAATATATGACAGATTGTTACTTATTGTAATATTAGGATATAAATATTTAGGTAGTGAGTATTATTAATGGGAGAAAAAAAATATTTTATATATTGATATTTTTTTTTTTATTTCCGTGTAAAAAATCGGATTCAAACTTGTTAAATGAAAATCTAAATTTTAACGCTTATCGAGTATTATTTCAATGATTTGTACAAAAACTTACAGTGTGAGATAGTAACTTTTATACATCGTGAAACTCTAATATTTCTTACTCAAAATGTAAAACTTACTGCGTAGCGCCAAAAGCTGTAACTTTTAGATTTTCGTTAATGAAGCGCTGGGTTACTATTTGAAAATCTAATAAATGCTCAACGAATAGTCAATTATTCCTGCGTTTTCTTTTTTTCGTGTATGACAAAAAGTATATTTTTGAGCTCGAAGAGCTCAAAAACTTAATAAGCGCAATTTTGAGCGCTTAAGAATGGAATTAGCGGGAAAGTTGCAGGGATAGCCTTTAGGGTCACACGTTTTCCTAATTTTTTTTTTTTTTTATATAATTAATTAAATTAGGG
Organism: Cotesia congregata; assembly: GCA_905319865.3. Lineage (NCBI taxonomy): Eukaryota > Metazoa > Arthropoda > Insecta > Hymenoptera > Braconidae > Cotesia > Cotesia congregata. The sequence goes on from CAJNRD030001114.1 coordinate 6,205,411, forward strand.
TAAAAGTACCGTTTGTGGCTAGTGTACCTTTTTCCAAATTATTGTATATAATAAAAACAATTATTCAGATGTGACATTGGGTTGAAAATCATTCTTTCGGAAATAGAAACCCTATCGATTACATATATTTATTCATGAACTTTGGATATGTATATGTATGAGTAAGAGTATTAGTTTTTTATTTTTAATCAAAAAGAAGTTATCCGGGAGCATATGTTAGTTTGACATTTTTCAATATTGTCGAGAGCGTCAAGGCCGTGGAGCTTCACCGATAATTTTTTTTTTTTATATATTTCACGCTTTATATCTCGATGACAATCTGAAGGCGATACAGGGGTGGAAAAGTGTAGCGAAAAATGTGATGTGAGCCGGGATGGAGAAAGTTAAAAAATAAAAACCCTGTTTCAGAGCCAGAGGAAAAAGAAAAAAGAGTAATCAAAAGCTCGATCCATTGCCGATCAAGAGAAAACAATTTTCCCGGGAGCAGTATTATTTTCAGCTATCTTTTCAAAAAGGGTGGTTTTATACTATAACATCCAACATCCTGGTAGTACACTTTTTTTTGTCTCCAGTCTGTGTGTCGTGTCGATATAGAAAAATAATTCGATATCATCAAAGGAATAGATTGTCTGCGGGTAAGAAAATTTTTATTAATACTAAATTAATATTTCTTCCTCGCCCTCATCTTTAAAAGTAATATCCCAATAACAATTTATTTTTTTTTAGATTCACCTCCTACGGGATTCGATATCCCGTCTTTCAGGTGAGAGGATTAATCAAAACTAAAGTTACTTTAAAATTGAATTTATTGTAAGTATTTACAGAAACAATTTTGTTTTTTTAAAAATAAATTACATCACAACTTAACAGTTAAAAAAAATAAAATACATATAACAGCACATAATTTTAAACATAAATAGTTATTTGTATATTTTTTATCTTATATACATCATTCATATTCATATATATTTTTTATAATTTATAATTATTCACATTTACAATTAGTATACAAAGAGATACTTCATTAAAATGTCATTAAAAATAAATTTTACAATACTTCAACACACACTCACACAAAAGGTACACTTTAGAATGATATAAACAGTATTTATTAATTATTAATTGATGTCTTTGTTGTAATTTATTATAATAGTTTTTAAATTAATTCGTTTATCACGAATTTAAGTATGACAGTTACTTATTGCCATCGATTAAGAGTAATTTAATTCCTGAAGCGGTTAAATATTATAATAATTAAACTCCACATTTTTTTTTAATTATTAACGACCATTTTATCGAAAAAATCCATTTGTAATAATTTCAATTCTTCGTTTTTTTATTTTTTAGGTATCTGTGATACATTGCCGACAAGATGGACTCTAAGATCTAAGATGGCCGACGTCGAAAGTAAGGTTTAGTTAGACCGAGACAGAGACACGAATTTAAGAATTTTATTAATATAATAGAAAAGAATATCATTTGATTAAAGAACAAAGAAAATAACGAAATAGAGAGCTTTTTGTTTTCGCGGTTATTTCATTCTTATCTTTGTATCTGGTGAATATGTTATATATTTATTTTATTTATATACTTTAAAATGAAACGTTTTAAAGTCTCGTTTAATAGGCACGTTTCTTTTTCCACATAAGATTTTTTTTCCAGGATCATTATATACTTTTATTGTTTCCAAAGCTATTGTTCGGGTTTATAAATTTTTTATGATATTTGGGGTTAGTTTTATTTTAATTAATTGTTTAAGCGTTTATTTTAGAATTTCAAGGGCTTTCAGATAGTATTTGATTCACTTTTTGATTTATTTACAGTTTTTTTTATTGGTCCTTAGATTTACGGGGGAATTTCTTTCGTTTGCGGTTTAAATATATATGAAATATTTTTTTTTTATGAAAGTTTAACCTAAAATTTTGTTTAGAACATACAATATATTTTTGGAAGAAATAAACTTATAATAAACGAAAAAATGGTGAAATAAAAAAATATTTCATATTTTTTAATTTATATCTTACATATTTACAATCTTAATTTTATTTTTAATAGAGCATCTACACTAAAAGAAGAATTTATTAAAATTCTTCTAGAAGTGTGTTGAATAAATTTGGAAATTTAAAATAAATAATTAAATAAATTAGTTCTTAAGTTTCCACTAGGTGGCTACAGTTCTCGTAGTTAGAATTTTATAATCTAGATATTTAATTTCTCTAAAAAATTTTTAGAGGATCAGAGTTCGAATCCGAGGCATTTTTTTTTTTTAAATACACTGATAGAAGAATTTTTTAATATTTAATAAGTATTATTAACTTTTAATTTATTTTGTTTTTTTTTATTTATTTATTCAATTTTTATGTCAAGGCAAAATAGCCGAATGACAAAATTAATTAACGAATTATTAAATGCGATTTATAAGCAGTTAATATATATTTATTAATACTCCCATGAAAAAAAAAATATAAAAAATATATATATATATATATATATATTTAAAAACATTAAATTTTTTATTTATTTTTTTTGGCTATTTCACTTGAAAATATATTTTTATATAAAATAGTCGGTACAAGTAAACTAAAAATTCGGAGTGTTATTAAATTTCATTTTTATAAATAATATTTAACTAATTGGATAAAATTAAATTATAATGATAATTGGGTAAAAGTCTTGTTAGAGTAATTAACAGTTACTGAGGAAGAACTGATCAAAAAAATATGTAAATTTTTCTACAGCTGACAAGTCTTGAGCAATTGCAGCCCTGGCTCAGTCGGTGGATAATCCAACACTTGGATAAATTTTAACTAAAAAACTCCTCGAAATTTTTTTTTACTTTCAGTAAAATATTCTATTTTATTGTAATTTTAAATATATAAATATTTAAAAATAATTATTAATTTTTAAAGCTTATTATTTTTACTAATTTAGTACTTTTCAATTTTTCTTAAAATTGTATTTGTGAATAATTATCAAAATAATTTTAATTAGATCTTGAAGGAAGAAATGTCCCTCATTTCTTGTAATTTTTAAAGAAAATTTCTTTCCATGTGCTGAACACCATCCATGGATTTGAAATAAAGAGATTATTTTTCTTTATCTATTAAAAGAAACTAGACTGATTAAAGTATTTTTAATTGAAATAATTAATTAATTTAAAGAAACTTTTGTTTCTTCAGCAGCAAATTGCGACAGTAAAATTTAACAAAATGAAGATAAAAATTTGTCAGTTGACACTAAAGAAGAGAAATAGCAAAAAAACGAAATAATTGTAAGTACAATAGTAATCAACGTCGGTGTTGGTTCCGAGTGGTTTAAACTTTTTCTTAAAAAAGTTTTCTTACACTTTGGAACTGCTGTTACATTACTAACTTTTTTATTTTGCCATTTTCTATTTCACTTATTTCAGTACATTGCTTATTTTTAAATTTTCCTTTGTTCGTTTCTTTATATGTCTCATTGTATTTGCGCGTAGAAAAAAATTCGCAGTGGAATACCGTCTCCGGACAAAAAAAAACTGACATTACTTACGTCAGAGTGAAATAAAAATAAAAATATAAATAAAATAAAATCGAGGAACGCATTTACCCGTGTATCATATTTACTTAGTCTACAAGTAGGGTTACTAGTCTGAGTACCACTTTAAGGGTCACACTCATATTTATTATTATTATTACTATCATATATATACATAAAAATCGGGCAAAAAATTATTTGCTTCACCCTCAACTTAATATTTAATCCAACTAAACTGATATAAAAAATTTTTATAAAAAAACAAAGCGCTGAATCACTCTCAATTCTTTATGTGATTATTTTAAAAATTTTTCTATCACAGTAAAAAATTTTGCGTCATTACGTCAAAAAATTTTGTGTTAAAAATTTTTATGTTAAATATTTAACACTTTTTTGTGTTGATTTAACATTTATTGTGTTAAATCAACACCAAAAAGTGTTAAATCAACACAAAAAAGTGTTAAATATTTAACATAAAAATTTTTAACACAAAATTTTTTGACGCAATGACATGCAAATTTTTACTGTGATAGAAAAATTTTTAAAATAATCACATAAAGAATTGAGAGTGATTCAGCGCTTTGTTTTTTTATAAAAATTTTTTATATCAGTTTAGTTGGATTAAATATTAAGTTGAGGGTGAAGCAAATAATTTTTTGCCCGATTTTTATGTATATATATGATAGTAATAATAATAATAAATATGAGTGTGACCCTTAAAGTGGTACTCAGACTAGTAACCCTACTTGTAGACTAAGTAAATATGATACACGGGTAAATGCGTTCCTCGATTTTATTTTATTTATATTTTTATTTTTATTTCACTCTGACGTAAGTAATGTCAGTTTTTTTTTGTCCGGAGACGGTATTCCACTGCGAATTTTTTTCTACGCGCAAATACAATGAGACATATAAAGAAACGAACAAAGGAAAATTTAAAAATAAGCAATGTACTGAAATAAGTGAAATAGAAAATGGCAAAATAAAAAAGTTAGTAATGTAACAGCAGTTCCAAAGTGTAAGAAAACTTTTTTAAGAAAAAGTTTAAACCACTCGGAACCAACACCGACGTTGATTACTATTGTACTTACAATTATTTCGTTTTTTTGCTATTTCTCTTCTTTAGTGTCAACTGACAAATTTTTATCTTCATTTTGTTAAATTTTACTGTCGCAATTTGCTGCTGAAGAAACAAAAGTTTCTTTAAATTAATTAATTATTTCAATTAAAAATACTTTAATCAGTCTAGTTTCTTTTAATAGATAAAGAAAAATAATCTCTTTATTTCAAATCCATGGATGGTGTTCAGCACATGGAAAGAAATTTTCTTTAAAAATTACAAGAAATGAGGGACATTTCTTCCTTCAAGATCTAATTAAAATTATTTTGATAATTATTCACAAATACAATTTTAAGAAAAATTGAAAAGTACTAAATTAGTAAAAATAATAAGCTTTAAAAATTAATAATTATTTTTAAATATTTATATATTTAAAATTACAATAAAATAGAATATTTTACTGAAAGTAAAAAAAAATTTCGAGGAGTTTTTTAGTTAAAATTTATCCAAGTGTTGGATTATCCACCGACTGAGCCAGGGCTGCAATTGCTCAAGACTTGTCAGCTGTAGAAAAATTTACATATTTTTTTGATCAGTTCTTCCTCAGTAACTGTTAATTACTCTAACAAGACTTTTACCCAATTATCATTATAATTTAATTTTATCCAATTAGTTAAATATTATTTATAAAAATGAAATTTAATAACACTCCGAATTTTTAGTTTACTTGTACCGACTATTTTATATAAAAATATATTTTCAAGTGAAATAGCCAAAAAAAATAAATAAAAAATTTAATGTTTTTAAATTAAAATCTAGTTTTTAAAAAATATAAGCCCCGTAAAATTAATAAAAATCATATTTGATTAATAACAATAATAACATGTGGGCGGTAAGCTGGATTAAATTTTTTTTTTATTTTACACGTCCAGTAAATTTTACTGATAAACTTTAAAAAGTATTGCAGTTATTAAAAAATGGTAAATTTTATAGAAAATTTCTTTCCGTTTGAGATTAGGGGGCCATCCATAAATTACGTCACACGAATTTCAGGGCTTTATCACCCCTTCTGTCCTTGTCACAGGTTGTCACATTTTCAGAACCCTCCCCCCTTGATGTGACGTCACACATTTTTCAATTTTATGCATGTATTTAAAAGTAATAAAAAAGAAATAGTTATTTTCATTTTTTTTTTATATTTATTAAATAATCTAAGATAAGAGCGCCCATTATTGACATTATAAGAGTGACGGCGAACATTTGAATTTTTTAACCGTATTCAAATTAATCTGACTAATTTTTTTTTGTATTAGACACTTTTTTTGATTCATCAACTTGTGTATTTTAATTTTTATACTTAAATAGTCGTTAATTAAATGACAAATATATTAATTTGAAATCACCAACTCAAGTGTAGGTATTATTGACAGGGTGAAATGGTATCGGAGCCAACTATTGACACCCATAGACCCTATTATTGACAGGTGTCAACCCTATTATTCAGGTTTAATTGAAATTTAAACTTCGAATATAATTTATTATTTACTAGTAAACAACAATATTTTGCTCAGACAATTCTTTTTTTATTATAAAAGTACGCGAGACAACATGTAAACAATTCCGCTATGTATGTTAAAGAAATTAAGGGCGGGGTAAGGGGTTTCAATTTCGAAAAATCGATTTTTTTTTATGTTTTATCTTATTGTTTAACATTTCAAGAATATGTCCTCAAAATTTTAATCCGATCTAAGCAATATTCTTGAAGTTATTGTTTAATTAGTCCCGGGGCCTTTAACGCTCTAACTCTAACAGCTACGGGCGGTTGGGATTGCAGTGCAGCTGTCGAGCAGGTATACAGGTTATTTATTGCTATTGTCCTGATCCCATATCCAGTTTTCGAAATATTTCATTTAGTAAAGCCAGGTAACTAAAACCATATAGATATATTTTATATTTGTATGTATACTATACACTACATTATTTTGAAAAAAGAAACGAGCTTCAGTTAGTGATCAGACGTTCGACCGTGCACTTGTAATTTTATTTTTTCAAAAAATTTCCTGAGCAATAATGCCGAGAGTAAGTAAAATTTCACGAGAAGACCGTCAAAGTGGAAGGACCTATTTGTGTCGAGCAAAAAAAAGACCAAACCCGAAAAAAAATTTTTTTGCAGTTAATAATTAATACCCAGGCATAAAATTTTACTTTTTTCTTACTAAAAAATTTCTAAAAATTAATAAAAAGCAATGTTTATTGTGATTTAATCATAAAATTGATTAAATAATCAATCAAATAAAACAACATGTCAATAATAGGGGCCTTTACCTTAGTTAAGAACAATAAACGATCAATTATGTTAATTAAAGATGCAAAACTTAATCATCTTGTGTCCATGGACTTTGGATCCACGATTTAAGTCTACTCAGACCCTTACTATTCAGAACTCTTGAGAATTTTAGTATCTCACTTGCATTAGAACGTCGCTTTAGAAGTTAGATGTTGTTACGTGAGAGATAATCTCATAACGAGAGTGCTAAAGTATTAATAAATATAGATCGAGTTCATAAATATTTAAAGTTTTTTTATTCACATGTAAGTTTCACGTCTGAGTATTTTAAATTTTAACATGTGACATCACAAAGCTTTTGACTCCCCCCCCCTCTTGTCACATTCTGATGATACCCCTTTAAAGTGTGATGTAATTTATGGATAACCTCTTATTTCAATTAAAAAAATAAAACCAGACTGATCTTAAGATAAAATAAAGAAGAAAACTAAAATGGTCCTTTATCGTAGATAAATTTAATGGCAGTGTTGGGCTTATTTTTCCCTCTCTTGAAATAAAAAAAAAAAAAACAAAGTTTTCCAACATTAATTGACATGAATCCAACAAAAGTCCGTACCTTTGGCAATTTAAGAGTTTTTTAATTAGCAGAAATATCGGAAGTTTGCGCTAAATCAATAACCAAACTCAATTACACCATTCAGCCAAGTAATCTAACTATCAAACAAACGTAACATATTGTATGTACATATTCAGAAGAAATAATAGACAAGTTTTAATTTAAAGTTAGTAACCTAACTATAGAATTTATGTACACAGTCAGTCATTAAATTTATTAGCATTAGATTTAAAATATTGCAAAGCAATAAATAATTAATTTTAGAGGTTAGTTGTTAGTTATTACGATCGAGCGCGTATGCGTTAAATACAATGGAAGTGAAAATGGCGGAAACGCAACAGTAGATTGTTATTAACTTGGTGTGAGATTTAGTTTGTTCGTAGAAAGCAAAACTTTCGGACGTAATCATAAAGCAACAAACATAAAACAGGAATTGAGTACCTTAGCAGGTTATATATATGTATACTAGGGTGGCGCAAAAAAACCGACTATTTTTTTTTTTTGAGTCTCGAGTGAAAAAATGTTAGTTTTTGATGTTTTAAGAGCCCTCACCAAAGGACAGCTCAAAAAAAAATTTTTAAGAGGTCACTCCAAATTTTTCAAAATTTCAAAAATCGTCAAAAATCAAAAATTTTTTTTTTTTTAATTTTTTTCTCGTTACGGTATAATTTTATAGATCCAAAAGAAATAAGTTTCTGAAGTTTCAGTTCAAAATTTAAATTTTGAAAGGTTGCTCATAATTTTTTTTATTTTTCGTTAATTAGTCATATCGCCGACTTTAAGTGTTGGGAGTGGTACGTTGGGGTCTTTTTGATTTGAAAAAATCTTAACTTACGCGGCAAGGTAAAATCTCAACCAAGCTGGTTTCTAAAACCAGCTTGGGATTCGAACTCACGCCTGACAGTTGATTAAATAAAATTATTAAATTAAAAAAAAATTACATTTTCTATGTTGTGCTTGATTTTTAGTTCATCTCGAGATGTATTCTTATCGATTATTGTACTAAATAAAAAAAAAAAAAAATGCATGGAATTGTAATTTGAATAGTAAAAGGTCGCTCGAAAAAATCTAAACTAATGCACTAATAAATTGAAAAAAATTATAAGCGACCTTTCAAAATTCGAATTTTGAACTGAAATTTTCAGAAACTAATTTTTTTTAGGTCTATTAGATTATACCGTAACGAGAAAAAAAATAAATTTGATTTTTGACGATTTTTGAAATTTTAAAAAATTTGGAGTG
>CAJNRD030001114.1:6214207-6249881 GCA_905319865.3 Cotesia congregata
AAAAAAAAAAAATGCATGGTATTTTAATTTGAATAGTAAAAGGTCGCTCGAAAAAATCTAAATTAATGCACTAATAAATTGAAAAAAATTATGAGCGACCTTTTCTGAGTTTCTGAAAATTTCAGTTCAAAATTCGAATTTTGAAGGGTCGCTCATAATTTTTTTCAATTTGTTAGTGCATTAGTTTAGATTTTTTCGAGTGACCTTTTACTATTCAAATTAAAATTCCATACATTTTTTTTTTTTTATTTCGTACAATAATCGATAAGAATACATCTCGAGATGAACTAAAAATCAAGCACAACATAGAAAATGTAATTTTTTTTTAATTTAATAATTTTATTTAATCAACTGCCCGGCGTGAGTTCGAATCCCAAGCTGGTCTTAGAAACCCTCTTGGTTGAGATTTGACCTTGCCGCGTAATTTAAGATTTTTTCAAACCAAAAAGACCCCAGCGTACCACTCCCAACACTTAAAGTCGGCGATTTGACTAATTAACGAAAAATAAAAAAAATTATGAGCGACCTTTCAAAATTTAAATTTTGAACTGAAACTTTCAGAAACTTATTTTTTTTTGGTCTATAAAATTATACCGTAACGAGAAAAAAAATTAAAAAAAAAATTTTATGATTTTTGACGATTTTTGAAATTTTGAAAAATTTGGACCTCTTAAAAACTTTTTTTTTGAGCTGTCCTTTGGTGAGGGCTCTTAAAACATCAAAAACAAACATTTTTTCACTCGAGACTCAAAAAAAAAAAAAATAGTCGGTTTTTTTGCGCCACCCTAATGTATACTTTGTGCTTATATATTCTAAGGGTAGGGTGGGAAGCCACTAATTTTGTGCAACAGTTTGTACTGCACATACTATAGCTCCATCACGTGACTTACAGACGCTCGTTGTTCTTCAATAGTTTATATTATTAAATTATTAATATTTTATTTTATAAAAATACTGTATATTTATTATTTATTTTTTTTTTTTTTTTTAATAAAAATAGTCCATATCCTATTGCTTTTTAGGTTTAATTGAAAAGCTGGGTTATTATTGACTGTTGACTTGGATTGATGGTGAAAAATTCAAGCGGTAAGTTAAAAAACAATTGTTGAGTGAGTTAAAGCAAATTTAACACTGGGAGCATCGGATCTGTAAAGCACGCGAGAGCTATTACCTCCACCCTACACCCAATCCTACATATAGTGTCTCACACCCATCCTTCTACCTACAGCTCTCCGTCTTCGGCAAAGTAATTTCTTAAAAGCACTTCGAAATTCTGGTGAAAATACTGTGTAGATAGCTGGATTTAAAGTTGAATTGAAGTACCTGGAACATAATTTGGTTATTTCATTATTTAGAAACATTATCAAGATAATAATAATAATAATAATAATTGTTTTTTTTTTTTTTTTTTTTTTTTAATAACGGCAGCCCAGTAAATAATTATTTGTAAAATTAATTTAAAATATAATTGTTGTCATAAAATAATACAAAATGTTAAATTGAAATTTTAATTATGTATTATAGAGTCTGATGTTCAATCATGGTATTGAACGAAATATTAATAAAAAACAGATTGAAACAAACTGGGCTGACATAATTTAAAAAATAAATTTTATCATCACCAATCATTAGCACCGAAAATTAATACAAAAAAAATAAAATAACTATAATAATTTAATACATTTTTTAAAGCCGATAGTATACTTTAATATTTATTCCTTTCTAAAGACTGGTTTTCAATACTTTTGGATTTTTAGATAATCTAAAAGTATTAAAAACCAGTCTTTAGAAAGAAATAAATATTAAAGTTTACTAACGGCTTTAAAAATGTATTGGAAGGTGGTTAAGAAAAAAATACGATAAAAATTTGAGTACTAAAATTGATAAATATTTTTCTTGTAGAATTTAATCCTCTATAAAAGAAGATTTCTGATTTTTTTCTTGGTATCTTCAATTATAACTAAGAAACTGATACAGAACTGCAGAGAGCGTATGCAATCAATGTTAAATATCCAATTTTTAATTGAAATCTCGGGTTATAGGGGGTTAATGGACTTCAAATTTTAAGGGTAATTGTATCATCATATCCTTGATAAGTATACAAAAATTTAGAATTTTCTGACGGTATGCCTCAACCACAACTACCTTAAACTTGTAAAAACTACGGATAATTTTTATAACTTCATTTTTTTCTTTAAATTCAAATTTTGACAAAAAGAAGAAATGTAGGGAAAAATTGACCAAGATCTTTTTAGTAGATAATAAAATTTTCTATAAAAAAAGTCTCTTATAATTTTTTTGTATCTTCAATACTTTAGCCAAAACTAGCACTTTAAACTTTTGAAAACTACGGGTAAATTCTATAACGTTCTTATTGATTTAAAATCAAAATTTTGACCATAGGAAGTGAGATAGAGCAAAATTGATAAAAAACTTATTTGTAGACAATAAAATTTTCTATAAAAGAAAATCTGATATAAATTTTCTATATTTTCAATAGTTGACCTAGAATTTTGAATTAGGATTTAAGGAGATCCAAGTACCCTCCTAGTGTAAAGAATGTCTATAAAAAAATAATGTGTAGAATACTTTTGTTATGCATCTTAAAATTAATTTTTAAATTAATTGATAAAGTTAAAAATTACACCTTTCAAACCTAATTATTTCATTAAATATCCCGGAAACCTACTGTTTTTTTATTTTATTTTTATATTAATTATTAGGATACGTAGATTGAATTTACAAATTTTCAGGAAATTTTAAAAATTTTGACTACTTCGCGTGGATCTTCTTAAAAACTCAAAAAATGTAAAAACTATCTTGATAAAATAAAATTATTTTTTTAATACTTCTACATAAAAAATACAATAATTAGAAAAAATGTCAATATTTTAATTTTTTGAATTAGAAATATTTTTTAATTTATAAAATCGAATAATTACACCAAAAATTAAAGAAATTATACCTGTTAATTAATTTTTCATAAATTTTTTTAATAATAAAAATCTAGAATTTCTATAAAAATTCATACGAAATATTTTAATTATATCAAGAAATTTTTTTTTAAACCCGAGTAAAAAAGATTTTATATAATTAGATACGATTATATATAATTGTATATCGCCTATATATAATTGGATATAATTTATATATAATTCTATATAATTATATCCAATTATATAAAATTATTCCAAATCATGAAGAAGAATTATATAAAATTATATATAATTAGATACAATTGAATAGAATTATATCTAATTAGACACAATTGCATAAAATTATATAAAATTTTATGTTATTTGCCTTCACAACTTTATAAAATTTTATACAATTATATATAATTAGATACAATTGAATAGAATTATATCTAATTAGACACAATTGCATAAAATTATATAAAATTTTATGTTATTTGCCTTCACAACTTTATAAAATTTTATACAATTATATATAATTAGATACAATTGAATAGAATTATATCTAATTAGACACAATTGCATAAAATTATATAAAATTTTATGTTATTTGCCTTCACAACTTTATAAAATTTTATACAATTATATATAATTAGATACAATTGAATAGAATTATATCTAATTAGACACAATTGCATAAAATTATATAAAATTTTATGTTATTTGCCTTCACAACTTTATAAAATTTTATACAATTATATATAATTAGATACAATTGAATAGAATTATATCTAATTAGACACAATTGCATAAAATTATATCAAATTTTATGTGATTCGCCTTCACAACTTTATAAAATTTTATACAATTATATATAATTAGATACAATTGAATAGAAACTTAAGTGTTTAATTTTTTGCGTGGATCTCCTTAAAGATTCAAAATTTCAATAACTAAACTATTTTTTCATTTTTCAAAAACAATTTTACAAAATATAATATTAATAATAACAATAATACATACCCGAGCCATTGAAAAAATGCAATGAGATAAACGTTGATGTTGCAGGATTGACAAACGGGCAACAGTATTGCTATCACAAAAAATGGCGCCCAACAAATAATAAAAGCCCCAGTAATAATGGATAGCGTTTTAGCGGCTTTACGTTCGCGTTTAGATTCAGCGGCTTTTTTTTTTTTACGAATAACCACTGCAGGTTTTGCTGGTAACCCATCCATGGTTGATGGCTCTGGCTCTAGACCATTATGATATGATGTTTTTTCAGGTGATGTATTGTTTGAGCTTACTGTAGTGAATGCCGTTGTTGTTGTTGTAGTCTCTGTAAAAAAAATTTTTTTATATAAATAAATTGAACATTAAACATTAATTTGATACAGATTAAAGTTTGTTTCAGATCAAAGACATTCATTGAGGACAAATTAAGATTCCAATCTCGATCTTGAGCAGAGTTCCTCGCAGCGACGAATCATGGACATGAATAATAGATCACCGCAACATGTCGGGTGTATATATCTATATGTATATTAATGTATATGTATGGATGAAAAATATTGCAATATGCAGAGTATTAGTGGTATGTTTGCTGACATTCGAATGTCACTGCTCGCCACGCTCAACCCGATACGGATATGTTATTCCGTATATTTATACTATTTCGATACGGAATATCCTATCCGCTGGTGAAGAATATTCATATATAAATGTTTTAAAAATATTTATGTGTTGATGTAACAAATAAATGGAATATTTATTCTTTTACTGAAAGCTTGAACGCGGACTGAATTGGAAGTATAAAAAATATATGGGGGCAATGAATTGTAAACGGAATAGGGCTATAAACAAATATTTTTAAATCATTTGCGTAAATAAATATTGCATGTAAATAACGATGGAATTTTTAGTTACTTTTAAAGAATTTAGAACTCAAATTTTCAAAATCATTTTGATTAATTTAAATATTTTAAATAGGTAAGAGATAAGGGCAAACTGATAAGTACCATTTTTTTAGAGAGTTAAATTGTTGACAAAAATTTTTTTTTATCATTTTTATGTATCTCTAATATTTATCCCAAAATTTTGATTTTAAAATTTGAAAAATTCAATGACAAGTTTTTTGATTAAAGATTTTTTAGTATAATTTTTAGTGGGGTTTTAATTTAAAATTCTGGCTAGGGGGTGAAAGATATGGAAAAATTGATAAGGACCTTTTAAGTAGATTTCATAAAATCTATCTATTGCATTGGCCCTTGTGTCAAAATTCACATTGAATTTCGTTATTATATTAATTACACTGTTAAAAATTTTTGTAAAATTACAATCATATTACAAAACAAATGATATGTAAAATTACAAATCAGTGTAGTATAGCAATGCGAAATAAAATACAACTCATGTAATTTTCCAACACCTATCAGGAAATCTACTAAGATGTATTGTAATTTTACAATCTTCTTGTATATAAACCCAACACGCATTGTAATATTACAGAACTGTTCGTCAATTTTCAAGAAAAAGCTTTTTAATTTTGCAAACATTATTTGTAATCTGATTCGGCATAATTGTATGTAAAATCATAAAAAAATATTGTAATTTATATTACAATAATCACATAAAAAATTTAAAAAGCTTTCTTTTATTTTTACAATTTTTATTATAAAATTACACAGTGCAATGTAATGTTACCAGAAAATTTTATTTATATTACACGAATTGTAATTCTACTTCACTTTTTTCCAATTTTAAAAATAATACTTTTCAGTTTTACAAAAATGAGACTGATGTATAAAAAAACAACAATGTCCTTCATATTTATTTTCACTAATTTTTAGTCTATGGTTGTTTATTTGAAATAATAAATTCGAGGCATAATTTATCTTTTATAAATTTTAATATTATGTTCAAACGATCATTTCGAAATCAATATATTTGAATGAGTATATGTTAGACTTTTCCATCAATAAACAGCATAAAATAACACAATTAATGTAAATTATAAATAATAAGCCGTAATGCTTAATCACCACATAGAATTAGCTTATAAGAATAATAAGATGTTGAATCACCTATCGGTCGTACGGCGTAGGGCGTTAGGTATCGGTCTGGCAAGCGCGCGGCTCGCGTTCGATTCTTAGTTAGGGTATATATTATTTTCACTTTAAATCATCTGAGTTGAACAAATTAGGTCTACCTGAGATACAAAATCTAGTCAGCGCTTCATAACAATAAAATGATAACAGATATTAAATCAAATCTTTCTTTTTTATTATTTCAATTCAAGTAAAATTCAAGGAAAGTATTGTAATTTTATAAACTTAGCTAATCTAAAAATATTTGTAAAATTACAAAACCGTTTTGTAAAATTAGTAACCTCACTGAGCTGTATATGTTTTGTAATTTTACTATACCCGATTGTAATTTTAAATAAATGTTTGGCCTATTAGCTTCCAATACATTTCCTGTAAAATTACAATAGAAATTTTTAACAGTGTAGTTAGTCGAGTAAGGCTTTAAAATCACATTGGTTTGAAAGTTTATCTATGTTATTAAAAGAGATTTCTATCTATATAGTCACTCATCACGATATCTCGGGAACTATCGGACCTAGAAACTTGAAATTTGGTAGGAATAGTACTTTTTCCATGTAAAGGTCAGCTAAGAACGAATTTTCAGAAATTCTATCCCCCAAAGGGATTTGCAGGGGAGTTAACAATGAAAAATTCCCGTTTTTAAACTACAGCTCCTATCGATTCCAAATTTGGTAGAAATCTTCTGCACAGTAAAAAATATTGTGTAAAATCAACACAATTTCTGTGTTAAATACCGTCAACACAAAATTAGTGTTAAGTTAAATTTGTGTTGTTTCAACACAAAGCTTGTGTCATTTTAACACAAAAGTGTGTTGAATTTTAACACTAATTTTGTGTTGACGGTATTTAACACAATATTTTTTACTGTGTGTAAGAGATGTAGAAATATTCTACGAATGAATTTTACGATATCTCACCCTTACAGGAGGTTGCGTGGGTAGGTATTAACAATGAAAATTTTTTATTTTCAAACTATAGCTCCTATAGACTTCAAATTTAGTAGGAGTCTACAATATGTGATATGGAAATGATCTAAGAGCGGATTTTACAACGAATCACCTCCAATAAGGATCGCGGGGGTGAGTGTTAACAATAAAAAATCTTAATTTCCAAAATATAGCTTCTAAAAACGCTAAATTTGGCAGGAATCTTTTATTTCTCATGTAGATATTATCTCAAAATTGGTTTCAATAAATTCTACTTCCGATAGGAACTGCGAGGGTGGGTGTTGAAATCTAAAATTTTAATTTCCAAACTAGATCTAAAAATACAATTCTATAAAATCTTCATGAGACTTGGTAGACTTATTCTACAGATAATTAACTTGAATGAGTTCAAAAATAAGCTAAATCCATCAATTTGTTTAGATACGGCAGCCATTTGAAATTTTTGAAAATGTAAAAAGTGTAAATTTGGTGACTTTACTTTCATTGAAAAATTATAGATCATTTTTCTGCATCTCATTTTAAAGCTTATAAATTCCTCTTTAGTTTCACTTATAATTAATTTACTTTTTAATAATTACAACAAAAATGTAAGAAGCTGAATGTCATCTAAATCAGTTTCAAACAAGCACATTATATATAACGCGGTTTGTGGATATGATAACTCAAATAATTCTTCACTCAAGTTAAAAGTCTCTGAATCGGAAAGTTAAAATGATCTATTATTTATAATTTTTAATATTGTATCAATAACTGAAGCCATATACTTTTCTCATAAACTTGAGGGATAATAATTATTTATAATATTTTTACTAAAATCATGGGTTATATGAAATCTACCTTCCATCTTGGCGGATGCCGAATGGCCTTTTCTTTTTTTTATATCGAATTAAATTTCCTACAAAAAAGGTATCTTATAATTTTTTCGTATTTTTAATATTTAGCCCAGAATATCAAGATCAACTTATTAGTCTGCTGGATACTGGGTCCATAACCTGTAGAATGAGATAAAAGGCTCAATTAGCGGATCAAACTCACCGGAAATCGTGGGGAGTGGTCTCCCGATAACAGTTACAACAGCGGCCGCAATTCCACCGGATACCTGGGCCTGTGCCAATGCATTTCCGACTGCGTGACCGGTGTCCATCGACATAGTCTTGAACTCCATCGTCTTGGTCGCGCCTGAAAAGATTCAAACTTTTTACCCTCTTAACCTTTCAAAATGTTTACCAGACAAATATCTATGTACATATTTATGAATATACACATGTATATCGAATATTAGAGAGTACCTTGGGCATTGATCGGTTGCCCGACTCTTCTGCGAATGCGCTTTCGCGCCGTCTGGAGTATCCTCCAGTATAGGATGAGGATGACCAAAAGTGGAAGATAAAACGATGATACTGTTGCGAATATCTGTCAACATACAAACGTACATATATTATTTTTATCTCCCTATTATCGCTTTTTTTTTTTTTTTTTTTTTTTTTTTTTTTTTTTTTTAAAGGGTCACTGCTAAAAAAGTTCAGCGACAATTATCGCCAATTATCCAATCTAGTGCAAATTTTTATTGAGGCAATTACTACCGATTAAAATAAAATTAAAAGTACATCTGTAGGAGATAAAAATAAAAATCATGTTTAATTTTTAGCCAATTATCGAACGCTTAAACCTCCGATAAATTTAATATCTTTTTAATTCATGAATTTAGATTTATAGAATTGTTTTATTTTATTTTACTTTATGTGTATACTGTTCCGAGCATCGTTGAATTGAAAATAAAAAGCACCGGCTAAATATTTGCATACAAAAGATAGAACGATAAAAAAAAAATAAAAATAAAATTTTCATTGAAATAGTGATCATGGTTTTTCGGTAACAAAACTTTTGTAAGCTCGGAAATTTTTTAAGCCCGCTTTATAAAGTATTGGAAAAGCTCTCTGGTGCAGATGTACTGGACTAATATAACGCCATTGTGATGTTAATTAATCGGAAGTTAATCCAAATCGCTTTTTTTTCATTAATTGGCACAGAATTAGACACTAAAATATTCAATATGGGTATCAAGCTATTATAGGGCGGAATTTCAAAAGTTTTAAATATATTTAATAATCATAATCATTTTTTAAAAGAGTGAATTTTTTTTCATCTGAATCTTACAAAATAATTTTAAAAATAATAAAAATAAAAAAACTGGGTAATTTTCGAGAGTTCTAAATAGAGTCAAATGAAATTGAAAAAAAAAAGTTTACATTTTTACAAAAATTAAAAAAAAATTAGAAAAATGGTTGACCCTAAAGGCCATCTCTGCAGCTTCCCCCTAATTCCACATACTTAAGCGCTCAAAATTGCACTTATAAAGTTTTTGAGCTCTTTGAGCTCAAAAATATACTTTTCGTACAATTTCTGTGTTAAAATAACCGATAGAAGCTTGATTAACCCTTTAGAGTCAGAGGACCTTGAAACGTCTCCGCGTGAGAGTAGTGGGGAGAGCGCAAATCCGTAGTAAGACCCAAGAGTGGGGTTTCAAGGTCAGACTCTAAAGGGTTAAACATTATTTTTGGAATTTTCAAACTGCAATAACTTTTGAATGAAAGAACCGATTTTTACGCGGTTGGTGGCATTCGACGCAGTTTTTGAAACCTCATAACGGATTTTTAAGTTTAAATCGATCGAACGAGGAATTTTGAAGTAATTCCAAAAAAACACTTTTTTCGGTTCTCTTTCGACAACGATAACTCACGAACGAATTATCCTATTTTGACCGGGCTGGCGGTGATCGACGTGGTTTTTTGATGTTAAGAGCTGATTAGTTTTCGGAATCGATCGGTAAAGCCGTTTAAAAGTAATTCCAAAAAAACCACATTTCAAAACATTTTTTTTATGGTTTTTTTGAGATTTCTCAAAATCTACCGGTCCGAATCGGTCCAAAGTGTATTCAAATTTTAAGTTTGGGCAAGCCTTTTCGAATGGCACCAACCGCGATGAAATCGGTCAAGCCGTTCAAAAGTTATAAAAGGGTCACATACATACATACACATACATAGATATACTGACATCATCGCGAAAACATTCAGGGAAGCTTCCTAGAACCTCAAAACGTCGAGATCTGATGAGAACTCGATTTTCGAAAAACGGGGTAAAACCAATAACTTCCCGATTTTTGAAAATTTTCAATTTCCTTAGCGGGAAGTTTAAAATCGTTTCGAAAAAAATTTTACGTGGACGTCCTGATGTCACCTCATTTTGTATGGACTAACGATTACTCCCGAACAAATTGATATGTCAAGACCGGGCTTTTTTTATTAGTTTAAAAATTCGATGAACTGGTGCGGTATTTCATATCAATAGCCTACTTTACGTATTTTTTTTTAGATTAGATTTTTATTAGAATTCACTACGATACACACATACAAAAACAAACGAATCTTTCTTATTTTTCTCATGTAAAAATTATGGCACCATTTAATCAAACTATAAATTTTTTTAGACTGCGTGCGCATATGACAAGAACAATGGGCGCCGATATTAAAAAAAAAATTATTATTTTTTTTTAATCAATTACACAATTTACTTTTTTCTTTAAACATGAGTGAGCGTTATGAGGCGTGCACTTTTAGATTTCTCAAACTTTTTACGATTGGTAAAGATTGAATAAAGATAGCCTGATTTTACCTGATAACCGATATCTTGACTGACGAGACAGGTCTTGTCGACCTCGACTCTTTTGTACCAGTGGGGGTCCTTCCATCCAAGAAGAGGCGCTATGCAAACGAGAAATGCCACCAGCCAAATCACCGCGATCATTATTCCGATTCGTTTGCCTGTTCTTTGGTGGATATAGTCGACGTTTGTTACCGACCAGTATCTGAAATTATAAAAAGTTTTCATTATTATTTAAACAATGTTAACATATTCCACAAAATTTTGCAAATTGATACTTTTATTTTTTAGTCGTAAATATAACAACAAAGATGAATGTGAAGAAATGTTTTATTTAAGATGCGCTTCGTAATAATGTTAATAAAATTTCAAATTATCGAAAGTTCACGCTGACTAAAGTTTGAATTATTAAAGTTCAAACCTCTAAAGTTCAAATTTTTAATGTATAATAATCATCTGAGATCAAAAGTTATTTGTAAGTTCATCATAAAAGATCACTTGGTACAAATTTATTGCTTTATAAATTTATTTTTTTACTTTCAATACTATTATTGACATACACTGAGCGAAAAAATATTAAAAAAAAAATTAGCATTTCTTTTTTCACAAAAATGTTTATTTTTTTCAAAATAATTTTTTTCTTAATGTGAAATAATATTTTTTTTTTTTAATTGGGAATTAAAAAAAATTTTAATAGAACATTAAATCGTTTATGGCTGTTGTTAATTTAATTTACATCAATGCAAGCCGCTAAATTATTAGAATAGTATAATACTAATTACTTATAGGATTAAACAATTACGGGGATTAAGTCGAATTAATCGATTATGTAAACCGTAAAGCATTACTCGCACTATTCAGTTCTAATATGCAAATAATTATTAATCTCTAAGCTGATAAATTTGTACAATTATTTATAAATAAATTGTTAATATATTTTTCAATTAATTAATCTTGCATCAGAACTTCAAACTCTGAATCTCTAAGCATAGTAATTTAATTACTCAAGTACTTGCAGTACTTGGAAATAATTAAGTAGACCCTGAAGTATATGAGTAATTAAACAAATAATTAAGCTAATAAAGATAATCTCTGTAGGAACTTCGATCTACAATAAAGTTAGCATTGACTTTAATGGGTAAAGAAGAAAACAGCTTTGCAATCACAGAAGTGACGATGCAGCGTATTCTATTTTCATTTATCGTGTACGGAAGGAAATTTGCTGTTAAATTACTGAGAAAAATTGTTGGAGTGTATTATAATCGAGGGCGCAACTTAACCATTTATTAGTTACAGCAATACTTTTTAAAGTTTGTCAGTAAAATTTACCGGATATGTGAAAGAAAAAAAAGAGGCCATTAGGCAGCTAAAATGGAAGTAGATTTCATACTGAATTAAAAAAGACCATTCGGCAGCCGAAATGGAAGTAGATTTCATAGTGAATTCAACAACTACTAAAGTAATAATTTCTAAAACGAATGCAAGAGTAAAATTCCATTAATAGATAGAGAGAGAGTAAGTAATTTTTGGCATAGACTCCCGTGTAAAAAAAATCGTCTTAAAATTGTCTTAAAATTGTCGTTCGTTTAAGATCTTAAACGTGACACAAACTAAGACTATTTTAAGATTCTTTTAAGATGCCAAAAAAAAAAAATTCCGAGATTTTTTAATAATTATTTTGATTTTTTTAAGACTATTTTAAGATTTTTTCAAGACGATTTAAAAATTTTTCTAAGACTATTTTAAGATTTAAGTTTTAAAATAATTTTTATATAGTCTTGAAAAATCTTAAAATAGTCTTAAAGAAATCTGAAAAAAAAAATATTAAAAAAATTTTTAGGCTATTTTCAGATAACATCACAGTGGCAGCTCCGGAAAATTATTATGGAGCGTCTTTAAATTGTCTCAAAATTATCTTAAATTAGTCTTAAAAAAATCTTAACAAAAAATTTAGACTATTTTAAGATGGGTTAACAGCGACAGAGCCCCGGAGTATTAAAACGGAACGTCTTAAAAAAGTCTTAAAATTGTCAGATAATAATTTTTTAACAATTTTAAATTCAATTTAAAAACATCTTACTCAAAAATATTGCGGTTAGAAAGTCGTAAAATCATCTAAAAATTAATTTTCACAACAAATTCGAGAACAAAATTTTCAAAAATCTGCTCTCGGAATTTTTCTTTTGGCGTCTTATTAAAAGAGTCTTAAAATAGTCTTAGTTTGTGTCACGTTTAAGATCTTAAACGAACGACAATTTTAAGACAATTTTAAGACGATTTTTTTTTACACGGGCTGATGATGAGGTATGCAATTTAAAGTTTATTTAATAAGCTTTCAGATGCAATTTACAAAAATTTTATGTTAGCGCATTCAATAGTTATTTCGCAAAGAATCAGTAAAAGTGTCAATTTTTTAGGATTTCGAAGAGTTCAAATTTTAAGTCATTCCTAAACTACTTAATTTAAAAAAATAAATAAGTATGCAAATTTAAGCTTATTGAATAAGCTTTCAGATATACAATAGTTAAATTTCTATGAAATCTACTAATACGTTTACGTACATCAGGTACATCGTTGAAATGCCAAAATAAACAGTGTACATCTGAAGTAATCATTAGACATTACAATTTTGATCCGTGTATATTTTATTGTGACTAAAATAATAATTTCCAAATTTCTTTATCAAACAAATCAAATATAAATAAAAAATATCGCTTTTAACGGCACGCGACAGAGCGAAATGACTGAAATAAAATAGTTGAAACTACCTAAAAAAATCTAAACTTCTGAAATGAATAAAATCCTCGCGCATTCTTTAATTACAAAAGCCATAAATTGAATAAATATATTTCACCGTTAATAAAAACTATGACAATTAAAACACAATTAGGGGAATAATAAGATTTATTATTAAGTCACAGTAAATAGTTAAAAATGATTATTAATTTTATTATAGTAAAATAGAATGGTACTCTTCAATATTTTGTGCTATTGAATTTGTGAATAATTATTTAAATGATTGTTATTAGATGAGCAAGTAAGGAACTTCCTTGATAGAATAATCGCATAAAGCTTTTCTTGTGGAAATATTAGTTTATACATCATAATAAAAGTGAAGACGTGAGCATAAAGCATAAACGTGTTTAGACGTACTTTCAATTGAAATCGTTTGACTCATTGACTTAGTTTGTGCTCTAGTTTCTCTTTAGGGTTTTGAGTACCTGCAGAACGTCTTCCGACTGCGAAACTTGATTTGAATACTGAGTGATCCTTCTCAAGCTGATGAAAGGGATCCAGAGACTTAGGAATCAGTTTAACCTTTTTCCTTTCTCTATATCTATTTTAAAGAAAACCGGATCAAACGAGAACACAAATAAGAAGAAATAGAAGGGTTGTAACTTGACTGGGTATATAAAAAAGAATGTGATGTCTGATGTTAAAGTTCAACTGCTGCTCTATAGGGTACTCGTGGAATCGACAGTTTGATTGCATTTACTTGTACCCGTTCTCGTCTGTACGATACTGAGATAAAAAGAACGAACCTTCAAATTATTCTCTTATTCGTCTCATGACAGCTAATTGCTTTTTATCAGCTGATGGTTGTTTATCTAATTATTTTATTCATGAAAAGAGAGTAGTTAATTTTTCGAAAAAATTACTATTAACTTTCTTAAAATTAAAATTCAAATTATGGGCTTTGTATTGAAGATACGAAAACATTACTTAAAACCTTTTTTGTAGGAAATTTAAGACTCTATCAAAAAGGTCCTAATCAATTTTTTCGTATCTCTTACACTGATAAAAAAACTATTCTCATTCAAGAAAAATATTCTTGGTCCAAGAAAATTATTTTGAAGAGAACTAGTTGTCTTACTTCAAGAAATTCTTAAAAGAATCGAACTACTTAAAACAAGAATGGAATTTTGAAGAAAAAATGTTTCCTGAATCAAGTCATTTTTTCTATCAGTGTATCATGTAGCCATAATTTCAGTCTAAAATTAAATTCTATAAGTTTTTGATTACACCACAGGTTTAAAAAGTTTAAATTAGAATTCTCGGTTAAATATTGAAGATATCAAAAAATTATATAGGATAAATGCACCAGTTGTTGACCGGTCACCAATTAGTTAACCGATGCATAAAAAAGTTAATTAATTAATATTTTACAAGGGTTTTTTTTTTCTTAAAGTATTAAAATAAAAAAATATGGCATTTAATCATCATAATAAAAAATTACCCAATTAATTGCGCAGTGATTATAGCTTTAAAAAAATATTCTGAGTTTGTTTACAACGCAACCAGCCATAAAGCGGTCAAAAATAACTAGCGTACAATTGGAGATTGAGTGCATTTCATCATTAATTTAGTGATATTTATCGGCATAATATAAAATATTTTAGTTTTATTATGATAATTAAAGATCAGATTCCAACTTTTTTGAAAAAATAAAGTTAAATTGTAAGTTTTAATATTATTTTAAGATAAGACCGGTCAACTATTGGATCCGTCCGAAGCCCTTTACCCAGTAAAAAATTCATTCGGTCATTTATTAGACCCTCTGATTTTATCACAATCCAATTAATGACCGTATATTTATAATACTAACTTCTCAACCTCAAAATTAAATCTGTCAAGTGTTTAAAGTACTTTAGTCATTAAATATTTTGTAAATATAAAAATAATCATTATAAAATGTATATTTATAATTAAAATAATACTTAAAATCTTTTTTGATTATTAAATTTTATTTTGTTGTAATTTTTTTAGTGAACGGTTATATCAAAGAACGAATTATTAGAAGAAAAAATTGCTAAACAATTAAAAAAATAAAAAAGAGTTACAAGCTAGTAAAAAAGCTTTAATTGAAAAAAAGAAGGAGAAGAATAAAAAAATTTCAAGTGAATCAGAAGAATTATCGTCATCAAAATGATTTTGTGATTATTTGGGACCTAAAGAAATGTGACTTTATGTTAATTATTGCTATTATTTATATTATTTTATAAAAAAGTACAATTTAAAATTATATTGTATGTTTAGTTTTGTTAAAAATGTCGTTAATATTTCAAAAGTACTGCATAAATTTAATAACATACATGTAGTTTACAAAATTACTTATAATTATTTGAGTGGTCAATTAATTGGAGAACGGTCGGTCATTTATTGGGTTTCTTCGGTCAATAATTGGTGATTTTAGTATTTCAACATTCAAATAACAAAATTAATATAGTTTTGTTAATTTTTATTATAAATAGTTATTAATTATTATTAATTAAGTATTTAACTTTAATAAAATCCATTACAAATTGTTTTTAGTAGGTTAATAGATTTTTTATAGCTTAGTACAGAAAAAGAAAACCTTAATCGGTCAATAATTGGTGCATTTACCCTAAAACATTTTTTGTAGGAAATTAAATTCTCTACAAAAAAAGGTGCTCATCAATTTATCCATATCTTGTTGAGATCTGAAAACTTGAAACTTTAGTTTTACTTGTTTACTTCATTACCTAAACCAGGTTCCTGGGACCATAACCTGTCAGGATCTGGAGTGGAATACTGGTTCAGGTGAGTGAGTAGTTACAAGGAGCCATTATGTATGCATCTCAAAAAAATTTTCGGGTGCCTGAAGGAAGACCGAAGTTGTGTTGGCCGAAGTAAAAATTTTTCTTGAAATTCTATTCTTAGTAGAAGTCATTTTTACCAACCAATATCCGTTAATTATCAATATTTGATGCTTATATCGCAGCACATTTATTTATAGCAATAAAATCTATCTAAAAAGGAATTGAGTAGCATTCTAAAGACTTCAATTCCTATTTATTATATTTCCGCTGTATAACTGTTACTTGGATTCATGTCTGACACCTGTAGAAAATGAACCATCAATCGTTCCTCGCTTGGAGCGTCATAATTTTTCGAAAACAGCGAAAGAATCGGGAAATATGAATATGAATAATGGATCGGTAAGCTGTTACATTGTCATGCAAGTGAATATTCCCCACAAAGCATAGCCTTCCAATAGAACTCCGATTATAGATAACCAAAGAACGATCAGCGTACACCGTGATTCAAAGTAACAATGGATGCGCTGGAAGCGTTTTATCTTCGATCAATCTTCTATATTCGACGAGCTATAACTTTGCATCAACTTGCCGCTCGCTATGCTCGTTAAATTTATTACGATACGATACACTATTGCGTCGGTTATTATTATTACT
Source organism: Cotesia congregata (assembly GCA_905319865.3). NCBI lineage: Eukaryota > Metazoa > Arthropoda > Insecta > Hymenoptera > Braconidae > Cotesia > Cotesia congregata. The sequence goes on from CAJNRD030001114.1 coordinate 6,231,052, forward strand.
ATTAGTAACACGGCGAGCTGTCCAGCTTGATATTGATTCACGGAAGGGGAAAACACTCTTCAAAATTTGACTGTTGCTTCGAGAAATTTGTTTGCAGTCAACCGACAAACTATTCAAAAACTTGAAATAAAAAAATATTGTGTGGTTTTATAAAACCACAATGCAAGTGAAACTTTTTTTAGATCGTTGATTATTTAAATTATTTAAGATGAATAACTTTATTATCCCTCGAAAATATTTTTGACAATCAAAGCTTAATTCAGAAATTAATGGAACAATTTTGGTAATTCTGAGCTTGTAATATTGAGCAGAAATTGAGTTGAATTGTCTTTTAAATATGCAGAGCGATTAACGGAGAATAACGGGCAGGTGCTGACGTCAATAAAACTTAACATACTCATTTTTAGAAAGATTTCCGAGGTTAAGTTCGAATATTAGCCAAATCAATCGATTAGTTTAGAAATGACAGCAATTCAAAAATTGCAAAAATTTTTACTTCTACTATTTTTCCGCGCGATAACAATTGAACGCAACACTCTATGAAATTTCTGTAAATTGTATCTGAAAGCTTGATAAATAAGCTTTAATTTCCTTGCATCAAACATTTTTGCCATCAACTTTTGAATTTGAATTATGTATCAATGATAAGAGCTTTAGAAAAATTGATAAGGACTTTTTTGGTAGAGGATCAAATTTCCTATAAAAAAGATATCTTATGATCTTTTCGTGTCGTTATTATTTGACTCAGAATTCTAATATTTGATATAGTAATCCTTTAAAATTCAGAACTTTTGAAAAGAAAAAAAAGTTATGCCGAATGAATAGAAGCAAGCGATTACAGGAAGCGAGTTTAATATTCAGAATAAGTCCCGTAAATAATAATGCGTAAAATGATCAACATTTTATATATTTCCGCAAGTATTAATATTTGAAAGTATGCAAATGCAAAATATTTATTTACACAGATATTTACAGAGCAAGCGGGAATATGAAGTACTCGGTGAAATAAATGGAACTAAAAGCATACTTCTCATCGAAAGTAACAAGTGTACAAATGTTGGACCGATTTTATCGGAATGAAACGAATTTTCGGCAGACTGAACGCGAGCATGAGATGTAACCTAATATATAACACATAACGAACCAATCGATTTGACCAATATATTTTTTATCCGCTCGAAACTAGGAATTGCTTCATATATGTCGCTGAAACCTCAACGCTATATTTAGAGCATCTGCACGTGACATACTCTAGTCTGGGATTTTATATAAAAGCGCAACTATTAACTGTATGCTCGCCCCAAAATCCGTCATTTTTTTTTATTTTGTATGACTTATTTTTACGAGATGACTGTTGATTCAAATTTAGCAAATAAAAATATAAAATATTTGATTTGAGAGAAACATTTTCGATTAAATAAAATAATTTTGATAAAAAACAGTTTTATTCATAAGTTTTTAGTTTTTAAATTCATTTTTTTAGTTTGATTTGAATGACAAAGTTTATTAGAACTTTTCATTAAAAATTAGTTTTTGGTTTTGCCACTAGGTGGCTTCACTCTCTCACTTGCAGAAATATCTTACCAGAGTATTTATAAGGGACCAAACTTTTTTCTATTGATAAAACACATCGTTAAAATTGGATTACAAATTAATTAATTAAAGTTATTTTTAGGCCCTCGTCCCAATTCCTGACGAAGGTGTCCCAATTATTGTACTAACTAAAAATTCGGCAAATTTTTCATTGATTCAAACTTAATATTTTCAAACAAGCGTAAAAATTTCCCTTTTTTCCGTGAGTATTTTATCGAAATGAATGAAATTAATTGAAAAAATAGCGACGCTTGAAGAGTGTCATTTTTATTCATAAAATTGTTTCGACGTACACACCAAGGTGTGTAAATATTGAAATGTTTACCCTGTTCGCTCGATTATTTTTCATGTAATATCCTTGTTTTTTTAGTTAATTAAATTCATCACTGTGCTAATAAAATTCATTCTAGTTGAATTATTTTAAAATTGAATTTCTAACAGGAAAAAAAATTATAAAATATTTGCTCGTAAAAAATCGGCGAACAAATGATTGATAAATTTAATAGCCGATAGATAAACTGGTAATAGACCTGTCACCCTTTAAGCCTCCAGATTTATGGGATTTAATTTTGTTTGAGCCAACGCAGTTAAGCTTTAAATATTATAATCGAACGTCGATAAAAATTGATCTACGTGCTATAAAATTTCACGCGTGATTTTAAGAATTATATATTATACCTGGATAACAAAAGAGATTCACTGATCCGATGCTTGTTATACAGAACATCCAAATTTGTGGAGGACATTCAGGAGGCATGAAATTGAACATTAGTCATTGGTCCCGTTCAGATGTCCGGGGGTCGCGATATACACCACATACGGTCGTCAAAAGTGTTCGTAAGGTCACAGGAATAGCAATCTGGAAAATAAAAAAAAAAAAAAAAAAAAACAATATGATATCTGAGTCATAATTCAGAGCGGTCAAGCTGCATCAGACAGATAAGGCCTGGACATTAATCTGCAACCTGTAGATAATTTATCCCGAGCGTCATTTGAATTAATAGTACCTTTTGCAATTATAAAATCCGGGAAGTAAATTTTGGAGGCAATTTGTTGAATATATTATAATAATTTTTATTTAATTACACTGAATTTATTAACTGTTGATAGATTTTTTTATGTGAAAATATTTTTACTTTATTAAAGTTAACTAAATTTTTTTTAACAAATATTTTTTAAGTGTTAATAATTCATTTATTAATTGATAAAACTTGATGAATATTAAAAAATTATTTTATCAGTGTACATAAAGAAAAATAAATCACTTCGTCCGGGATTTGAACCCTAGACCTTTGAAATTTTTTTTAAGAATTAAATATCCAGATTTTAGATTTCTAACTATGAGAACCGTAGCCACCTAGCAGAAGTTTTTGAACTAACTAACTTTTTCATCCAATTTGTTTTTACTTTTTATTTAAAATTAATAAATTGACACATTATTACACGTATTAATAGAAAAATTTATTAACTGTTAATAAATTTAATTATTTGTGAACAGTTTGTAAATTCGATCGTTATTTATGAATGGGGCGACCCCATTTGGGCCATAACAAGGTGAAAAATCAGCATGTTTTAATTTTTTTTTAATCTGTTTGTTTTTACGGCGCATTTATGATAAAAAATATCGTGAAAGGAAAAAATACACATTTTGATAGCTTTTTTTGCCTTCAAAAGTTGGAAATAATTTTGGCTTTCATATTTTTGGATAAAAATTCAATATGGCTCAGTATAGGTTGGCCCCACTTGTAAATAATTTCCGTAAATTTATTAAATATAATTAATCATTTTTTAATGATTAAAAAATATTTTTTTTTCATAAGAAAATTCCATTTATTAACAGTTAATGAATACTTATTAAAAGTTAAACATGTATTTATTAACAGTTAATCGATTTTTTTGTAATGACTATTTATACACGGAAAAATCAACATTTAACTGGTTTCTATGTCGGATGGAACCTAGTTGCATCTATTGTGAAAAAATGTATAGATGGTAATTACTTCTATGTAGATTATAGTAGGGACAATCTTCGTTGAACTGAGTCCCACCTCGGATTGAACTGAGTTTAACGAAGATTGTCCCTACTACAATCTACATAGAAGTAGTTACCATCTGTACATTTTTTCACTATAGAGGGAACTAGGTTCTATCCTACATGGAAACCAGTTAAATGTTGTTTTTTCCGTGTAGTTAGCGGTAAGATATGAAAATTATTGATAAACAATTATTTATATTTTCTATTTAAAAATAATCAATGGTTCCGATCTAATGAAATCATCTATTGAAGCCAGTTTTTATTCAAGAGTCTAAACAAGCTCTTATTAAAAACTAACAAATATTTATCCACAGTTAACAAATATTTAATAACTGTTAATAAATTTCTATCAAATTATTCAATATTGAAAAAATATTTATCGACAGCGAATAGATCTTATCAAATATTAACAAATCCTTCTTGTCAGTGTAATTTTTTTTTATAAAAATGCTAAAAAGTTTGTTGAAAAATTTGTAATGTAAATTCTGAACTATCCAATTTATTTTAAAAAGTTGCATATGAATCGGTGATATCGAATATGTAACAAAGTTTAATATCTTTTATAAGCAATATTGAGTTTCGATTATGTGATCCCGAACGTGACATCTTTCGCAAAATGCTAAATTGTTCATTTTATATTCCCGTGAGCGCAGTCTAGGATGTATATGTAAATATATGTATGTGTATGGTTTTTTTTTCATCCACAATATACTTTGCCGAGCAAGATAGATACAAAAATAAAATAAAAATGAATTATTATGTCGATTTAACAGTCAGTGATTTCAACGACACATGAACGTAAATCTTCTCTGGCTGGCATTTACTTACGGATTTAGCTAAATTCGTAATCCGATTTCTTCAAGTAACATTATTCTTTTTTTGCGTTTCAAGTGGGATTTTATAATCCTGACATTTTCATTACTATATAAATGCTATTTTCATAATTCAAATAATGGTTATCCCTTTTTCATTTCATTTTATTTTTATTTTTATATATTACGGTCCATCTTAAATGGGAAGGACGAGATTTATGTGGCTACCATCTCAAATGCTATTAAGCCCCATCTGTAGTGAAAAAAATTTCAGATGGTAACCGCATGCAGATTATAGTGAATATCTAGATAGAACTAGACCTCTTAACAGAATCGCCGAACAAAAAATTCTATTTTTTATCGTTTTTATAAAATACGCAATAAGTCGTTTTTCCTTCAAATTGATTAAAAGTGAGTAAATTGATTCTAAAATTGGTATCAGGACTCTAGATACCCCGACAAAATATCCCCAAAATAAATATCCCAGGACAAAATATCCCCGTGACTAAATATCCCCGGGTAAAAAAAATCGTCTTAAAATTGTCGTTCGTTTAAGATCTTAAACGTGACACAAACTAAGACTATTTTAAGACTCTTTTAATACGCCAAAAGAAAAATTCCGAGAGCAGATTTTTGAAAATTTTGTTCTCGAATTTGTTATGAAAATTAATTTTTAGATGATTTTACGACTTTCTAACCGCAATATTTTTGAGTAAGATGTTTTTAAATTGAATTTAAAATTGTTAAAAAATTATTATCTGACAATTTCAAGACTTTTTTAAGACGTTCCGTTTTAATGTTCCGGGGCTCTGTCGCTGTTAACCCATCTTAAAATAGTCTAAATTTTTTGTTAAGATTTTTTTAAGACTAATTTAAGATAATTTTGAGACAATTTAAAGACGCTCCATAATAATTTTCCGGAGCTGCCATTGTGATGTTATCTGAAAATAGCCTCATAGCGAATATTACTGTTTGAAATAGTATTTTCTTCCATGTAAAGACTAAATTGTAACGTTTAAATGGTAAATATTATAAAGTAAATAGTAAAATCACGATTTTACTGTTTAAAATGGTAATTTTTAGCAGTTGATCATTACTTATTATAAATCAACTGTTATTTATTGCAGTTTACTTTTTTCCGTGTACAGAAACTCACAAAAAAAGCTATAATTTACCACCTGTATAGTCAGTTAATTTTTATTTATTAATAACAATTGAATAATTGTTGTACGTGTAAAACTACTATGCAAATATTTTCTTGAAGATTTCAATTACTAGCAACAATTTTTTTTAATTTAAAAAGCTCAAGTACTATTTATTTGTAATTACTAGAATTCAAATTTGCGCGCGCCGAACTAGGGTTTGCATATATTTTTTATACAGTAAAAAATTTTACGTCATTGCGTCAAAAAAATTAGTGTTAAAAATTTTTATGTTAAATATTTAACACTTTTATATGTAAATTTAACATTTATTCTGTTAAATCAACACAAAAAAGTGTTAAAAATTTTTAACGCAAAATTTTTTGACGTAATGACGCAAAATTTTTTATTTTGTATATTCTTAGGATTATTTTACTGGAAAAAAATTTTTTTTTCTTAAAATTGACCCCCGTTGCTCTTAAAAATTTTTTTTTACCTCCAAACTGTGATTCACACAACATTTGGCTCTTAATATTAATACACTTGTTATCACTTATTTTTTAATATAATTTTTTGCTAATAAAAATTATTATTATTTTTGTCTATACATAAAATTGTTAAATTGAAATCAATAATTTTTTTACAAAAAAAAAGAAGTTCAAAAGTTATCAAAGTTAAGCTCATGCTAATCTTAACTTTGCAAAATGACAACTTCAAAAAGATCAACGGCCGGGCTTCAAAAAAAAATTTGGCAGAATGACCCATAATATAGATAGTATAATTGAGATAATAGAAGTTTAATAAATCTTCATTATATGCTAGTAATATTTAAGAATATATCGAAGTTACTTTTTTTAAAGAGATAACTTATCAATACTAACCAAAATTAGAACGTCTAATCTTTTAAAAAAAAATAAATCGTATAGGTTGATTAAATAGTGAGCTTATACCAAAGAGACTTTGTCTGTGAAATTCTTAACATTATATACATCTACATAATTTATTTCAACCGTAACACCAAGCAACAATCAATTATAAAGCGCTAATCATAATATTTTTATTACATAACTATTTACAAAGTATTTACAAAGTATGTAACAAGTTATCTTAATTATGCGCGTTTGAAAAATTTGAATGTCTAATTTATAATAATAACAAATTTTATTAGGGAAAAGTATTCTTAATTACAATTGTAAGTTTATGATGTAAGAATTGTTAAGAAATTTTTATTTTTTTTTAATTTAAAAATATACTCTAAAAAAATAAATAAACTCAAAAATTAATGTTTTTTTTTATTCGGCATTTTGCACATTTTTTTTTTATAATAAACTTTTGCAATTAATTTTCATTGAAAAAAAAATTTATTTAATAAATTTTCAGATTTTATTCATAAATTTAATAAAATGTTTTAAAATATTCTTAATAAAAAAAAAAAAATTCTATTAAAATTTTTTACAATTAAATATTTCTATTTATTATTTAAAGAAAAAAAAATTATTATTAAATTATTAAATTAAAAATTATTTTAATAATTATTAAATTAAAATAATTATTAAATTTATTTAATAAATATTCAGATTTTTATCACAAATTTTTTTTATTCTTATTAAAAAAAAAATTCTATTTTTTACAATTAAATAATTCTATTTATTATCGATAAACATCTAAAGAAAAAAAAGCTATTTATTTCTATACAGGAAATTAGTTTTTCAAATAAATAATCCCGTACCATTATTAAAGCACTAAATAACAATCTAGGTATTTGTACCGATAATTGTATGTAATTTCTACAATAAAAAAAAAAAAAAAAAAAAAATTAAAAGTATTTAAATTACCATTAAACATAACTCTCGTAAATATTTTCCACTCTATTATATAAATGGTTAAAATAATTTATTTGCACAATAAAAACAAAAACAAAAAGTAATAATTACACGTAGCAATCCATCTTGTGGTCTTATCATCGGACATTTCATTAGCTTGGGCACCGAGATGTCATGTATTATATTCCATGTCTTAAATTTTGGCGACATTCAGAAAGAGAGTAAACCTGTATAAATTTATTTATTTATGTATTTATTTACAATTTATAAAATATATAGATATATATAGTGTATCCCTTTCACCAGAAAGCAAACACACACCACATACTACATAATATATAATATAATCAGACTACAGACGATCGTTCTCTTTTCTTTCTCTTTCACTGAGTAAACCTTATATTCATAGCGGTACATCGTTACGGGTTTCATTTGAGAGTTGGATGACCTTAACGATACCTACAAAGTTGTTCAATCGATGTGATGTCCCCATACCTTACTTTGTCTGCCCCCCTCCCCTCCTTCCGATTTATAATAACAAATCGGCCTCTAATGCACTAGAGAATAGAACCTTACCGTCCGTCCCGCATGGAGAAATATATATGTCAAAAATATATGTCGCATACATAATATATATACCGCATGTATTTACGCAAAAAAAAAATATGTCACCATATATTTTTCACATAGATGCTGACATATATGCAGAGATACATGCTTACATATATGTAGACATATATGTAAGCATATATACACTGAAAAAAAAATTTCTAAGTTTGAGAATTTTTTTACTCAAATCAAGAAAGTTAAATTTTTCAAAATTATGTGAACATATACCCGTGTAAAAAAAATCGTCTTAAAATTGTCTTAAAATTGTCGTTCGTTTAAGATCTTAAACGTGACACAAACTAAGACTATTTTAAGACTCTTTTAAGACGCCAAAAGAAAAATTCCGAGAGCAGATTTTTGAAAATTTTGTTCTCGAATTTGTTGTGAAAATTAATTTTTAGATGATTTTACGACTTTCTAACCGCAATATTTTCGAGTAAGATGTTTTTAAATTGAATTTAAAATTGTTAAAAAATTATTATCTGACAATTTTAAGACTTTTTTAAGACGTTCCGTTTTAATGTTCCGGGGCTCTGTCGCTGTTAACCCATCTTAAAATAGTCTAAATTTTTTGTTAAGATTTTTTTAAGACTAATTTAAGATAATTTTGAGACAATTTAAAGACGCTCCATAATAATTTTCCGGAGCTGCCACTATGATGTTATCTGAAAATAGCCTAAAAATTTTTTAATATTGTTTTTTCAGATTTCTTTAAGACTATTTTAAGATTTTTCAAGACTATATAAAAATTATTTTAAAGCTTAAATCTTAAAATAGTCTTAGAAAAATTTTAAAATCGTCTTGAAAAAATCTTAAAATAGTCTTAAAAAAATCAAAATAATTATTAAAAAATCTCGGAATTTTTTTTTTTTGGCATCTTAAAAGAATCTTAAAATAGTCTTAGTTTGTGTCACGTTTAAGATCTTAAACGAACGACAATTTTAAGAAAATTTTAAGACGATTTTTTTTTACACGGGTCACTGCGACAAAATAGTTAAATATATAAACATTAATGTTATGAAGATTAAGAATGTCGAATAAACACATACAAAATCCATTATAAAAGGGCACAACATGGTAACAACCTTACACTGAAAAAAAAATTAACTTGATTTAAGAGAAAAATTTTTGAACCAAGAATACAATTTTGAAGAGAGTAATTATTTTGAATTAAGACGAAAAATTCTTGAATCAAGTAAAATTTCTTTAAATCAAGAAAAATTTTCTTAAATCAAGAAAGTTCTTCAAAATTATATTCTTGATTCAAGAACATTTTTTTTTCTGTTATGTGTTATATTTGCGATGATTAATTCATGATAATTTTTGTAATAGTTAACAAATGTTAATAAGTGTTGAAATAAATTTGATAACTTTTTTCAAATTTGTTGTTTTTAATTTTTTTATGGAAAAATTCAATCATTTAAAATATTCTATCTAGGGTTATTTTTTTTAAGATATTTTTTCGGGGCATCAAGCATCATGAAACCCTAAAATTGCAATCCTAAAGTTTGCAGAGAATTCAGAAATTTTTTTTTCTCTTGAAAATTTGGTGACTTTTCTATTTAAAAATAATTCAATAAAATAAATAAATATTTCTTTTAGTAAATTAAAATTTTCCATTGAGAATAAATATATATATATATATATAGATAATTCAAATCAAATTTTTTCATCTTAGCTGGAATTTCAATTTCAAATTTTACTTCAATCCGTCTTTAGAAAGTTTAAAATTGAAATTCTGGATTAAACACTGAAGACAAAAAAAAATCATAACATATTTTTTTTTGTAAGAAATCCAATTCTCTATCAAAAAGGTCCTTATCGATTTCCCTCTATCTCTTATAATTTAGTCGTTATTTTAATTTCACCTTCAATATGTTCGACAATATTGTTTTAAATTATTTCATTATTATTATTATGATTACTATCATAAAAATATTGTATTTATAATTTTTTACTCACATAAAAATAACTTCTTTGAACTAGATTGACTCTCGAAATTAAAACACTTATTTTTTATCAATGTCTACAGATCTGATTTTTCTAATATTTTGGTATGTGAAGAACAAAATTGCGGATGAATATTAATATAAAATAAAAAAAATCAACGAATTTAGTGATTGATAGCTAGCTTATTTTGAATTTCATTAAAAATTTCCGGGTTATTTTCGGGACAAAACACCGCTGCCCTAGATCTATTGTTTATACAATCTTTTATCGATGTGGATGCGCAATAGGTGAAAATGAAAGGACACGCTTTGAATAAGAAATAAAATAAAAAAAAAAAAAAAAAAAAGTAATTAATTCAGCAGACTTTAAATGACTCGCCCCAGGACTGTTGGTAAAAATGTTTTTTTTTTCTCCACAAGCTGTTTCCAAGTCAAGTTAATAAAAGTCTTTTAGAAACAGTCATCTATAAAAATTAACTTCTAATAACATGAAAATAAAAAAAGCGCTCTAGAGAGACCTCATCTCAAAATTTCAATTCAAATTTATTTTTCTTTCACCAAACTTGGTTTTGCAATTAAAAGACATGCCGCTGTACTCAATTTTTCCCGGAGCTTTTTATCGGAGTGGAAACAATTTGTTTCTCTTTGGATTTTTTACCATCATTAATAAAACACTACTGATCTACTCGTTAAAGAATCTTCAGGGTAATTACAATGCGAATTTTTATAAAATAAAACTAAAAATTACAAGAGTTTAGAGGCGTTCGATCGGAATTATTGGTCGGTTTTACACAAAAAAGTTTCACCGCTTTCTTCTCTCTCACGTACTTAATCTTTTTATTTTATTTTCTTTTGCTTCTCATCATTTCTGCTTTTTTTTACTTTTTATTCTCTCGGCTTTTTGTTTCCTTTTCCACGATATATTTTTTCGGTACTGCCCAGAAATTACTGGCAATTCATCTCTTGATTTTAAAGGTTTTTTTTCCTTTTTTATTTTTTTCTGTATAAAACTCTGTCAATTTTAAGAAACAAATAAATAGCGAGACTGTGCTTGAAACTAGTAAATTTTTCTATTAAATCCGAGAAAATTAAAAAATTTTTTTTTTCTCAGCAAAATTAGACGCCGTATATTGTAAAGAAAGTTACCAATTACTTTTTAATTTAACGGAAATAATTAAATAAAAATAATATCAACACGGGACACCTAGAAATTATTTTTTATATTGAATGACTGAGTTTTTAATTTTGATAACGAGTTTATTTATCGCTAACGTTAGAAATTCGTTATAATTTAATCTCTTAAGACATTATAAAAAGTTAGTTCAAAAAATGAAGGAATGTAAGGAGTATAGAAGTTTATAGAACAATAATTTTGGAGAAGTGATAATTTAAAAATTGAAGTTTGAGAAAAATAGTGATATGAAAAAAAAAACAATTTGACAGCTAAAATATATATGTAAGCTAAAAAAGATTTTTTTGAGCGACCAAAAATATGAAAAATTAATGAAAACAATAAAATAAATAATTCTTAATATGTATAGATAGAGTAAGGTAAAAGCCCCTATTATTGACATGTTGTTTTATTTGATTGATTATTTAATCAATTTTATGATTAAATCACAATAAACATTGCTTTTTATCAATTTTTACAAATTTTTTAGTAAGAAAAAAGTAAAATTTTATGCCTGGGTATTAATTATAAACTGCAAAAAAATTTTATTTTTCCGAGTAGACCACTACGGCTAGTTTATTTAAAATTTCTCAACAATTTCGCTAAGAGAGAGCGTATTTTAAATAGCGAATTTTTTATATAATTCTGATATAAGCCTATCATCCAAAATTATTTGAGGTTATTTAAACTCTAAATAATCTTAGATTTATTTTTTTAAGCTAATAAATTTTAATTATGATTTAAAAATAGCGGGTGTCAATAGTAGGTACATAAAAATTAACATGTGTTTAACTAGCGACAGCCTACAATTTTAAGAAACTTAATCTCTTTAACATACATAGCGGATTTGTTTACATGTTGTCTCGCGTAATTTTATAATAAAAAAAGAATTGTCTGAGCAAAATATTGTTGTTTACTAGTAAATAATAAATTATATTTGAAATTTAAATTTCAATTAAACCTGAATAATAGGGTTGACACCTGTCAATAATAGGGTCTATGGGTGTCAATAGTTGGCTCCGATACCATTTCACCCTGTCAATAATACCTACACTTGAGTTGCAGATTTCAAATTAATATATTTGTCATTTAATTAACGACTATTTAAGTATAAAAATTAAAATACACAAATTGATGAATCAAAAAAAGTGTCTAATACAAAAAAAAATTAGTCAGATTAATTTGAATACGGTTAAAAAATTCAAATGTTCGCCGTCCTTCTTATACTGTCAATAATGGGGGCTCTTACCTTAATTTTTAGTTTAGAGAATTTTTTATGATTTTCATTAATTTTGTAACGAAATTAAAATTTTTTGCGCATTTTAAAAAGGTTTAACATTGAAATTTGTAATTATTAAGAAATAATCAAAATTTGGATTATAATTAATAAGGAACTATTATTTAATCCTTTTAAAAAGCTCAGCTTCTATAAAATTATCCTTAATCATCAATTTTGTAGCAAAATTATTAGGGTTTCTTCAAATTTCTATAGAATTTTAATTAATATTACCCGGCCTTTTAGCAAAATATTAAACGTTTGATCGTTTTGAAAAGATCTAACATCGCTTAACAAGCATGGAATGTAATTCACACATGCTTGTAAATTTACCTTTGAAGTCTCTTTTTGTTCGTTAGAAACTGTACTTTAAGAAAAAAAACTTGGATTTTAAAGAACATATGTTGCATATGAAATGTCTTTCACAAAATAATATAATTTATTTTATGCCGTAAGATGGATGGCGGAGTTCATAAGATGGTTCATCTTTAAAAGCATGGAATGTTATCCATACATTACTTATAAATTTACGTTTGAGGTCTCTTTCTGTTCGTTAGAAACTGTACTTTCAGAAAAAAAACTTGGGCTTTAAAGAACATGTGTTGCATATGAAATGTCTTTCACAAAAATAATATAATTTTTAACAAACTGACATTATAGTTTGGATTTTAATTAGTAAAAAAACAATTATTTGATTCTTCTAAATAGCTAAATTTCTATAAAATTTTTTATACTTATTAATTTTATAGAAAAATTCAATAAATATAATAAATTTTCTTGTTTTGGCTTCTTCAAAATTAATAATTTTGAAGAAGCGATTTAGCATCCAAGACTGCAATAAATTTCCACCCGAAAAAAAAAAAAATAAAAAGAATTAACATCCAGTTAGTGGGCACGATACATGTAAACAAATAGACTGGAAGTAAAAGCCAGTGAAAATAATTAAATAGAATGGAATAATAGTGATGTGTAAATGGTCTGGACATTTAAATTTGTTCTAATTGAATGACGATTATTCGTCTGATGCCAGTGAATTTAGTTTTCCTCACGGAGACCTACATTCTGCTTACACTACTAGCTTCATTATACAAACGCAGTAGTAGAGTGTTGCGCTGTTGTATCCTTCGGATAACGAATCACTCGGTCAGTTAATAGTCTGCAGTCTCTACTCAACACCAACTACATAGTTTATAAATATATATGTATATGTCTACGTATGTTTAATTCCAATTTCACGCGACAATTTCATTCTAAAGCACTCACTATTTCAACACATAACACATATGTGTTTATTAAATCCATTGTATGGACTTTGATTCATGACTAATGTTTAGTTTGTTCCCGTCATGTTTAGCCAAGCTCTATTATAGATATACTAAATTTTGTGCTTTACAGTAAGCGGGAATATTACAAGTTGAACCATTAATCTTTCGCCTCAACTATTATCTCCAGCGAGCTGGTTTACAAGAGTAATGCTACTTAATATCAAGATTTTATGGACATAATAATAATCTATCGGCGAAAAAACAATAACGTGAATTATGGTCCCGAGGTACCCATTTTTTACCATCCTTTTATCTAGTATGTATAATATATGATGTATACCTCAACATATAAACTAGTCAACTTTTATTAAACTGTACGTACTCACTTTAATATACATTTATTTTTAGGTAATAAAAATTCTTTAATATTTATAAATTTACATAGAGAATATATTTTTTTTTTTGTCAAAAATGTAATACAAAATTAAAAATTAAAAAATTCTATTCAAATATTAAAGATATCTTCAGTTTATCAATGAAATTAAAAAAAAAAATATTTTTATTTTTAATTATAAGTGCGTATACTTATTTAATAAATTATTTATTCACGCTTCCTAACGAGCTCATTAATAATTTTTTTATATTAATTCATTGAACAATTTGATGATTGAAAAAAAAAAAATCAATATTTATTTAAAGAAATAAAAAAAAATTTAACTGAATAATTAGATTAAACAATAACTATTGAAGCGATTATTTTAATTTAACTCATTAAACATGCTTGCAATTTTGCACTTGTCGGCTAAGTTCAAAGTTTAAAGATCTAAGAAATGTTGTATTATACTTATAATATAAGTGTGCCAGCTAATTGCACAAAGCTCGCTACAAGAGCGTGAAATACCACTGTTTAATTTTAAAATCCACTTGCACTCCCTCATATACACGGCTAGAATGTGAGCATAAATATATGTATGAACAGACATTCTGGCAAAACGAGGTAGTTTTAGGTGGAGAGTTTAGTTACACGAGATGTTCTCGGCTCGTCTTACTTTTTCGACTAATAAAGACTACGTGTTTGAATATTAATTTAATTATGTATTTTTCACATTATCCATGTTTTGTTAGGATTGTTTGCTGAGAAAATTTACGCTAGTATGTAATATGGCACTTGTTTATTTTAGAGCGTTTATAGCCAAGATATTATTTTTAAGCAATTAATTCAGTTTACAAATTTTATTAATTTCTATAACAAGAATTCTTTTAGATAACTAATATTAAAATTAAAATATTGAAGATACTATTCACGGAGAGAGAAGAATTGATCTTATTCCTATGTAAAATGGTAACAATTACTGCGTTACATAGTGTTGGGATTATGGATATGTGACAGTGTATTCTTTATAATGATTGAAGATTTTATTCATTGGAAGATTTTCATTTATTGAAATAGAGTTTTGGAAGTGTGTCTTAACACCATCAAGGATCAGAGAGAACTAACTACTTACAACTATATTTCTACAGTTGTCCTTTTTACATCGTGTAACATTTAGTGTTTATGCAGTCTATATACAATACTCGAATTGTACCTAGTTTTTATGACTCGTAGTTCGAGTGCTTTAAACTATCTTTCTCCGAAATAATAAAATAAAACCTTTTTCAAGGGTAAAAATGTGTTCACCAAATGTTACTTAAAAAGGAAAACTTTTACTTTCAGAATAAAACAAATTTAAAACATTTAAAATATAATATCACAAAGAGAATGATTTTTGTAGACGAACTCAATATTTCAACACATAGTAACGGAAATTTTGATGAAAATCCTATGTAAATTTGCTAATCTTAGAAATTGTGATAAATATATGAACAATCACTCATTCGATATGAAATTAAATTCTGAGAATAATATTGTTTTTTTATTTTTTTGATAAAAATTTCAATTTGTTATCATCAAAAAACATAAACAGAATAAAAAATTTCAGTTTTTCATAAATAACAATAATTATAGATGATATCGAAAATCGGAGAAAAAATCCATAAAGAGAAGGAAATTTCTGAAAAAAAGTTTCGACTCACGGAACTCTAACTTCAAAAACAATAATTTTTATTTAATATATTGAAAATAGGGTTCCGCGTAACTGCTATCGTATTTTAGAATCGGCGCGGCCGTGTGACAAAAGTCGCACGGAGCCCTGTTTTCAACGCTAAAAAAAAATTATTGTTTTTGAAGCTAGAGTTCCAGAAGTAGAGATTTTTTTTTCAGAAATTTCCTGTGCTTTTAAGGATCTTCTTTCCAATTTTCGATATTACCTATAGTTATTGAATTATTTACGAAAAACTGGGATTTTTTATTTTATCTATGTTATTTGTTAATAATAAATTGAAATTTTTATCAAAAAAATAAAAAAACAACACTATTTTCAAACTTTAATTTCGCATCGAATGAGTGATATGGTTCATATTTTTATCATAATTTCTAAGATTTTTATCAGCATATTTACACAAGATTCTCACAAAAATTTCTGTTACTATTTTACATAGTAATAGTTACTATTTTAACATAGAAATAAGATCTCTTCTTTTCTTTCCGCGTTGGGATTATGGAATAAATGTGGAGTAGCTAATAGAATTAGAAGAGTTTATACACGTACAACGCTCATCTGTTCGTTATACTTTATTGAACTAGACTAACTATACATTACTAAATAAGTATGACTGATAGGTATGAATATCTCCCACCACCGAACTCATGTATGCTCAACTGATAAAAATCATATATGCTCTACAAAAAAGCCCTCACTGATTTGTCCGTATCTCTCTCACCCTTTATCCAAAATGAGTAATCAAAGAGTCTCACTAACGATTGTTCTAAAAAACCTTAATCCAAAGAACTTATCATCAATTTCAAACTAAAATAAAACTCACAGTACTGCAACGGAGTTAAACGAGCGAGTAATCCAGTGAGAAAATATGTTATGCAAAATAAGTAAAATAAGCCGGTCATCCTCATCAGTAACCAGAATTTGCCGAGTTCTCTAAATACCGAGTTGTTTCTGGACATAACGTGACATCCCGGATTTAATTTCTGGAGTAGGAAAGGAGAGTGACATCACCTGGTATGGTGATCCCCGTACTAATACTCCACGGAGGGAATACCAATTATGCAGATGAGTCTAGTCCGTCTGTATCATATGGTTGTCTAACTGACAGACACAGTTCCTCAGTATTAATCAGAGACAACTCGAACGTTACTGCTATCACTGCCTCTAGTCTCTACTCTGTCTCTATACACGAGACCAGTACTCCAGTACCAAGCAACAAGATATAGACACCCAGGACAGAAACGCGAGTACCTAGTAATTAGAATTTCTGATTATTTCAGATATTATTTTCGAGTTTACTAGAGATTAAAGTTACACTGTCTGAGCAAGCCCTGATTTAGAAAGTTTAATTAACAGTACTTTAAATTAAAACTTACTAATAACCTTTTATTTGCATGTTTACCTCTACTGCGCGAGCTTGCAGCGTCAATTTAATTTGTTTGTTTATTCAATGTGAAGTAGTCCTAGCCGTAATCTTAGTCATTGCACGGTTGTCACATTATTTTTGTTTTATAATTATAAATTATTTATGGTGATAAATTTACTAATTTTTTTGAGCCTTCTAATTTGGTAAAATTAGATCAACTTTCATCGGTAAAAATTTCTTGCATGGAGATTTGAATGATGACCATCTCTGCAACTTCCCGCTCATTCCATACTTAAGCGCTCAAAATTGCACTTATTACGTTTTTGAGCTCTTCGAGTTCAAAAATATAATTGTCGTGTCATTTTGAGCTCTCCGAGCTCAAAAGTCTAATAGAAGTTTAATAAACCACTATTTTTTTAATTTTCAAACCGCAATAACTTTGAATGAATGAACCGTTTTCCACCCAGTTGGCAGCATTTGACGCAGTTTTTGAAGCCTCATAAAGAACTTTCAAGTTTAAATTGATCGAACTAGGACTTCGATATAATTCCAAAAAAAAACACTTTTTTCGGTTTTTTCCGACCGATAACTAACGAACGAATCAACCGATTCAGACCGGGCTAGCGGCAATCAACGTGGTCTTTTGATGTTAAGAGCTAATTAGTTTTTGGAATTAATCAGTAGAGCCGTTTAAAAGTTAATCCAAAGAAAACCACATTTGGTTATAATCGGTCCAAATTGTATTCAAAATCTAAGTTTTGTCAAGCCCCTTCGAATGGCACCAACCACGATGAAATCGGTCCAGCTGTTCAAGAGTTATGAGAAGTTTACATACAGCCACACATACACACACACATACATACATACATACACGGAAAAAAACGTGCGGCAAATCCAACCACACTTGGAGTTGGATATGAAACACATGAAAATCATCCGTGAACAAACTATAGCGTATATATACTTTAGTCCATCCTGTGGTAAATGCTTCTCCAAGTGTAGTTGGATTTACCGCATTTTCTTTTCCGTGTACATACGGACATCATCGCGGAAACATTCTATTCGAGGAAGCTTCCTAGGACCTCAAAACGTCAACATCCGTTGAAAATTCGATTTTCGAAAAACGAGATAAAACCAATAACTTTCCAACTTTTGAAAATTTTCAATTTTTTAAGTGGAATGTTAAAAAATTAATATTTGATAACTCAAATCTTATTTTTATTTTTAAGTCAAGACTTTACATAGCGAAACGCTATTTAACGAAAAACTCGATATATACGTAGGAAATACCAAAGTTTGTTTAGTTTACATTATTATTCCTGTATTTTAACACTCTATATAGCGTCACAGTCACTATTTGTAACGAAATAATCCTCTTAACTTTAAATACAGTAATCGTCCCAAAACCATAAATATTTCTAGAAAATATTATAGACTGAGTATTATAATTGCCAAACCCGGGTCAAAAAATTTAATCTGTTTTACGATTAATGAAAATTTTTAATATTTTTCATTCTATTTAATTTTATTATGCGTATCTATTTTATATTAGAATTTAATCTATTTTTGCCCGTACTATTCCCAATTCAGACCAATTTCAGATCATTTTTGATGTTACAATAAAATTGTTTTCTATTGTTTCAAGACCAAAATCAGACTTTTTTGTCACAATCATTTAGCTGGTTTTGAT
>CAJNRD030001114.1:6252981-6286315 GCA_905319865.3 Cotesia congregata
TGATTTTCATGTAGTCTTAATAGCATAAAATTAAGCTGCAACAACTAAAGATTTATAATATTGTATGTAATATTAGTGTATAATAGTCTATCATGTTCCTTCCACATGATTTTTCTCATGCTACCGTAACATGATTGTCATGTAGCCGAAACATGATAAATCATGTTGTTGCCACATGATTTTTCTCATGCTACCACAACATGATTGTCATGTAGCCGAAACATGGCAAATCATGCTACCACAACATGATTGTCATGTAGCCGAAACATGACAAATCATGTTGCTGCAACATGACAAATCATGTTACTGCAATATGATTACCATGTAGCCGAAACATGAAAAATCATGTTGCTGCAACATGACAAATCATGTTACTGCAACATGATTTCATCATGTTAATTTACCAAGACTGCATCATGTTGCATTTACTATTTATTTTTTTCCGTGTAAATGAAAAATAATAAATTGAAACTGAATCAATTGATATTAAAATAAATAATGTATATCGTTATTTGTATTGTATATTATTAAATATGTAATTTTGTACTTGCCATCCGACCATTTTCACCTTGGCATAAATAATAAATATCTATCTATCTATTATAAAAATGAAATAAATACACTAAGTATAATAAAAATAAAAAAATTTTCAAATTTGAATTTTTACAATAAAAGTAAAAATTTTAATTTTGAATCATAAACTTATTATCACATACGTGGTAATAATAGACCATAAAATAATAACCCCGAGAATTGTCCGAGATAAATTATATCCCTGGTAGCTTCTCTAAATTCCACTACACGTTTTGCACCCAGGATTTAACTCAACACCTAACCAAAGACCGTCCAGTATATCTTTAATTTATAATTAAACCAAGGTACGTTCATGTACATAACATACACATATTTATACATTACACTGTTCGCTGAAAATTATTTTGGAGATATTTAGCGACATAACATCGCATTACATCTGGAGAATATCAGCAAAACATAGTCTGGATTTGCAAATTATTTGGAATGTGATAAAATTTTAATTACTGGTGTTTGCTTCTAAATTTAATTACAGCTTGTAAGTTTATTTATTTATAATAATTGTAATTCTGGCGTTTAATTATCTGTAAATTATATTTAATTCCTCGACATTGGATCGCGTCAAAGTTATTCAAAATATTTTAATTAGATTCGTTTTTCCATTATCATTTAATTATAGAGCAGAGCTTGGTACACAATGAATATTTAATGGCATTTTTATTTGTTTTATAGTATAAAATGGAAATTAAAAAATTTTACAACTCGAATAAATCGAGTTAAATTATGAAGAAGATTTGATTATTCTGAGTGAATAAATTTTTTCTTAAGGGTAATAAGCTCAGGAATTTTTTGTCACGGTTGTAAGAAATTTAAAAATATTCAAGTAAAAAAATGGAGTTAATTTTTACGAGAACAAATTTTATAATTAAATCAAACAAAGGATGTTTTTTACCTCGAAATAATTAATAGAATTAATCATTTTAAATTACTTAAATTCAGTTTTTTATGTAAGGAAGCGCCGTGGGAAAAGTTAATGAAAAAAAAAATTAATTAGGAGCGTTTTATCGATTTACAGATGATGTAAACTCTTTATGAAAAACTAAACGGGTTTTCCTCATCTCATTTACCGCCGGAAGTTAATCGACTCTGATTTCGTGCTGTAATTAACGCTATAGGCTATAGTTGTATTCAAAAGGAAATTGACGGAATTAAAATTAATTTATTGTGTTAATGCTGACCGCTTATTTGTGTGAGATATAATTAATAATTTAAACTTACATAATTGCAATATAGATTGACGCAATTCATATTTAACTAAAACTCTTAACTTTTATTTCTCTGTTATCGCTGTCATTGTACTATAGAGGATTGCTATCACGAGTTTCGGAAACTCGTTTTTCTAACTACAATAGAACCGAATCGAATCGTTGAGTGGAAGTACACTTGGTGAATTGGGCATTGAAAGGAAATTTATATAAATTTTTTACTTATTTTGTTTCGATTTACTTTACCGTCTGCTATTTCACTAATTGGAGATATCTATAACAATAAAAAAAATTTAATAGCCCAAGTTTTATTGTTTAAAACTTTTGAATTGCTCTAACTAAGTCACTTGATTTGTAAGCTAAAAATAAAAAAAGCCACACCCGACATGGATAGGTATAGATTTCTTGTTTGAATATTGAAAAAAAAAACACGTCATTAAAAGGCAATAATATCCTAAAATTTATTTTTTATTATATTTTTGCAAATAACGATATGCAACCGACTACAACAAATAGATATTCCAAGGCATCTACCTAAAAAATAGGATTTGTAACAGATGAAAGTCATTTGATGATAAAAGCTAAAAATTAATTTATTCTTGATTTTTTTTTAATTTTCCTAATTACAAAATAAATTGAAAAAAGTATCAAAAGTCGACGAATAATAGCTTGAATTGAAGATAATCATGTGAACTTTAAAATAAATTTAATAGATTTAAGCTAACTTTTACGGCTTAAAGATTATTTAAAGAAAAAGGGCCGAAACACGTTCATTGAAAAATTTTTTCAAATTTTCAAAATCACGGAATTAATTAAAAAAATCATTAAAACTAGATGAATAATAGATTAAATTGAAGGAAATTAAATGAAGTTTGAGATAAATTTAATAGATTTCATCTATCTTGTACATCTGGAAAATTATTTCCATGAAATATACGAAATTCAAGATTCTTTAAAATAAAAATTATCGAACATCCACAACTCATAAACTAACATTGATCCACAAAATGAGTCCATAAAATTTTATAAAGATCAATTGAGAACTCTGAGCGCAATCCTGCTAGGAAAAAATTAAACTGTAATAAATAACAGTCGATTTATAATAAGTAATGATCTACTGGAAGAAATCACCATTTCAAACAGTAAAATCGTGATTTTTATAATCACTTTGTAATATTTATCATTTAAATGCTACAATTTATTTTTTACATGGAAGAAAATACTATTTCAAACAGTCATATTCGCTATGTGAAAGTAGAAAATGTTAGAGTATAATAATTAAGAATTTTGACTTTGATATTTATCATTTTGTACCTAAAAAATGATTGCATAATATGTAAAAAATATAAACTACAATTACTAAATTTCTATACAAGCAACGTCAATATTTACAAAGTAAAATAGTAAATTTTAAACGCAACGCTAAAAATCAAACTATAATTATTGATTTGATTGAACTGGTAAAATATATAATTTAAGAATAGAATTTTTACTATTTCAAATGTTAAATTCTTCGAGTGTGAGACCTTCCCTTGTCATAGTATAGACTATACATTGAAACGGCAATTTTTACTGTTTGAAACTGTAATTTTTTAAGATGAGAGAGTCGCTATTTACCATAGTGACAGTTACTAATCACATTTTCGATATTAAATTATAAATTGTGGCTTTTACACTTTCTACATTAAGTTTTGTAATATTTACATTTGTGCCACCCCGATGTCCGCTGTACTGTTTGAAACTATAAAAATTAACCAGAATCCAATTGAATTTTACAGTTCACTTTTTTCCGTGTACTGACATAGCGCGTTATATCACACATATATATACACAGAGAAAAAAAATTCTTCAATCAAGTATATAATTTTGAAGAACTTAATATTCTTGATTTGAGTAGAAGAATTCTTGATTTAAAGAAATTTTTCTTGATTTAAGGAAATTTTGCTTGATTCAAGAATTTTTCGTCTTGATTCAAGTTAATTTTTTCTTCAGTGCATACATAAACTTTTGAGCCAATGCCATTTTTTAAAATAACGGCATGAAACCGACTACAACAAATAGATTTCTAAAGAAACCTACTTAAAAATTATGGAATTAAAATTAAGGCGTCTTTTTTTTTACTACAGTGGACTCTCGATAACTCGAACCTCAAGGGAAGTGATAAAAACTTCGAGTTAACGAGTTTTCGACTTAACAAGATGTTCGAAATTTGCAAGTAGATAAGACCAAAAATTAAGAAAATTAAGAAAAATATTTTCAAATTCTTAACTTGTACTTCATGCGTGAAAAAATACAATCAAAGTATTTAATCATGTTTTGTAGATTTTTTTTTCATATTTGTAACTTAAATTTTCCCGATTTTTTTGATTTTTTGAGATTTTTAAAAATTTTAAAACGTTAACGGGGCAAGAAAACTACAGATTCAAATTCAGCGGAACAAAATACATGAGAATCATACTCAATCTGAGTCCAAAAAATTTTGATTTCGAAAACTTCAATTTTTCATGTTTTATTGAAATTTTTTTAGGTTTTTTGTTTTTTTTTTTAAATTTGGACGGCTCACCGGGCAATTAACTTTTAGATTTAGAATCAGTGAATTAAAATACATTGAAATACATAATAATAAATTGTACATAAAAATCATACGTGATCCAGGTCCACAAAAATACACATTACAAACAAGAATGTAAGAAGCATTGAACATTCCTATATAGGAATTAAGATTTGATTGCTATAAACCTGGAAAGTTCGGAGAAAAACGTCTTTACATTTTACTGACTTCGACTTATAGAGATTCACTTTTAAAATTCGAGTTATAGAGTATAAATATGCCTTATCGATACTGGAAGGGAAACGATACTAAGTTCGAGTTACAGAGTCTAAATAATTCGAGATATCGCGTATTTGAGGGTTCAGCGGAAGGGAATATAAATTTTTTTCGAGTTACTGAGGATTTCGACTTAACGAGGTTCGAGTTATCGAGAGTCTACTGTATTAAAAACTTGTAAAAAAATTTTCTTGATGCATGTAATAAAATATCTAGACTAAAAACAACTATTTGATAGTGAGTCATAACTATATTATTACGTAAATAAAAGCGATTTGAATGTATACTATCGCTTACTTACCACATAAAAATTTTCCTTCATAAATTCAACTGTTCCCTCCAGAATTTATTGAGCCGTTAAATGTTATTGTTTAATAAAAATTATTGCGTGAAACGAGGTGATGAGTTGACGGATTCCTGGGGGTGATGATTTAATTGTTTTATCCAAAATAAAAATGAATTTTAATGTCAGTGTTAATATTAATATTGAGATAATTTATTGAGCTGGATAAAAATTGATTGCTTCGAAATAATCAATAATTTAATCAGCAGTTTAATAAACCACAATTGTCCTGTACACACAATACAGAGAGTACATGACACACAATTATTAATTTTCGAGTTTGGAATACGTTTGGTTGTGCAATATAATAATGCATTAATTAAAATTAATTAAAACTTAGTTTGGATGCCGGATGAGAGCAAGTGTCGTTGTCATGACAGCGTGTATTGTGACGTCAAACTCGAATTCTCGCCGATGCAAATAATCCACTATATGATATTTTATTAAATCTACTATTTACAATTTAAATTTATAATGCCTCGTTATTTTTTTTTTTTTGTCAATATAATTAACTCATTAATTGTTCTCTGACTTTTTTTTACTTTCATAAATAAAAGTATTTATAAATTATTCTTCTCTAAGAGAAATAAATCAATCTAGTTGGTGAGATTCGATATCTCATATTGAAATCTCAAATTCGTTTAAGATATCTTGTACTATTCATGACTGAATAATCTTGTCAATTCTATCTTCAACTTTCAATTTATACAGGAATATCTATATCCATACGACTTTTTTTTTTAATCTTTATTCCGAATAACTTCTTATGATACTGAAAATAGTGATGCAGTTTTGTAATTTAAATAATTATTTAAATAAAATATTTCAATTTTATTATATTTAAAGTGACTGACATCTGGCAATTTTCAAATTTTTTTTTACATATTATAAAAAAATATTTTTTTTTCAATTCACCTGTAGAAATTTCAGAGTTTTTTTATATTAATTTATTTATTGAAAAAAATGATGGCAATAAAGTTAGCCGAAATTTAAAAATTTTTAGAATTTTTTTTATTGAAAAAATCATTACAAAAAAATTTTTTTTTAAAATTTCATTTGTGAAAAATTTGAAAAACTGCAAGTAAAATTAAAAAAAAATTTTTTAGTTCTAATTTAATAAATTAAACAAAATCAAAAAATAAAAAATGTCGGCTAATTTTATTATTATAAAAAAATGTTAAAAATAAAAAAATATGTTTATTTTTATTTTATAGTTACTTAATTGTTATTCCCAAGAATACATACCAATAATATAAAAAATTTTTTCGCACCTCCATTCCGTAAAATTCAGTAATTTAAAAAATAATTAAATTTAGTAAACAATTTTTTAAACATCATCAAGAAAATTCTTACCTGAACTCCAATTTTGACATCTCCAACAGCTCTTAGACTCAACACTTGACACTTTTCACTCACTACTTAATTAATTACAATAATGAAAAAATATCAACTAATTTCTCAAATCTAATTTGAAAAATTTTTAATTTTCAATAAAAAAAAATTTAAAATTAATTAAAGAAAATCCAAGATAATAATAATTTTTTATTCTTGGAATTTTTGCAAAAAAAAATATATTTCACAAAGTGGCAGACGAATTTTTTAATAAATGAAAGTCCTCTAGTTTCAAAATTTAATTAAAAAAAAATAATTGAATATCTGCGCTTTCATTATTGTAATTATTTATTAATTACATGCTACCCGATTATAGAAATTCGAACCATCAACTTTAATGTCATTGATACTTTCAAAAAACATCTAATTAAAAAATAATAAATAAATACTTTGCCCGTCAACCAATCAGCCATATTTTTACCCACAGTACAAACTTCCGCAATCTCTAAAAAAAGCAATAGTTTTTAATGAAAATTAAATTAGTCGACATCTGAAAATTTTTTTAATTAATTAAAAAAATTATAGCAAAAAAAATAAAAAAAAAAAAATTCACATATAAAAGATTAAAAAAATTATACGTACAATTTTATCAATACTAGAGTTACATGAAAATTAATTTAGTAGATGTTTGATAATTTAAATAATTTTTATAACAAATAATGGCAAAAATAAAATTAGAAAAATTGATGAAAATGAAGTTAGCTGATATTTCAAAATTTTTAGAAATTTTTTATTGAAAAAATTTCAATTAAACAATTAAAAAAAAATTTCACATGTAAAAAACTTGAAAAACTATAAGTGCAATTTTTTATAAATATCTTTTTAGTTGTAATTTAATTAAAAATAAGAATTATAAATTTTTAGACGTCTGCGTCTTCAGTGTCATAAAAATTGACATCTAGAAATTTAAAAAAATTGAAAATACAACTTTCTAAAAATAATTTTTCGGAACAAATTTATTTGTTAAAGAAAATTTTTAAAAATGTCAAGTAACTAGTAACTTCGATGCCATTAAAGTTAGCCGATGTGTTTAATTTCTTTTCATTTTTTAAATTCGATCTACAAAATATTTTTAAAAAATTGCATTAATAATTTTTTAAGTTTCTTACAAATTTTTTTTTTTCAATAAAAAAAATTATAAAAATTGAGTTAAACATTTAAAAATTTTAGAATTTTTTTTTATTAAAAAAATTATTACAAAAAAATAAAAAAAAATTTAATTTGTAAAAAATTTTAAAAACTGTAAGTGCAATTTTTATAAAATATTTTTTTGTTCTAATTTAATTATTAAAAAAAAATCAAAAAATTAAAAACATCGGCTAACTTTATTATTATAAAATTTTTAGATGGCTATCTTAATTTTTATAAATTTTTTAAAATTATTTTTTTACTTGTAATTTAATTAATTAAAAAAGTCAAAAATTGTAGAACGTCGGCTAATTTTAGTATTATAATTTTAAGATAATTATCACAAATAATATTCTCTAACTATAAAACACTCTAATTAAATAAATAACAATTAATTGTCTCAAAAAACAAAAAAAAAATGAGCAACGACCGCGGAAGCTTACCGGCGTACCTGGGATGTCAGCGTGATGTGAAGTGCTGTGTTGTATGCAAGCACAACGGTCAATCCGTGATATTCCGTAAAAAACAGCCGAGTTTGATTTCGACCAATCAAAGCGCGGAATCCAACGGAACGTTGGAGCCCCATTGGCCCATATTAAATTTCAGCAGCCAATAAGAAACTCGGAATTGTAAAACTGTAACTGTTGGAATTCAGAGCCAATGAGCGACAAGAGACAAGAGAAGCTCGCACCCGAGTTGAGTCTCAAGTCCCAAGTGCCCCGAAGTGCAAGCCCGAACGCTCAAAGACAACCGACAGGCTCGTTCGTGTTTTTGTCAGCTTGTTTTTTTTGTCATAGACAAAGCGCTGACATGTAAAAAATAAAATTACATTTTTAATGTATTTATTATTTATTATTTATTAATTTTAAATAATATTTATCAAAGTTTTGTTTTAAATAATTTTAATTATTTATTATTTGTTGTTATTAACCGCGAGTGTAAAAAATGTCGTTTGGTTGTAAAAGAAAATCTGTAGAATCAGTTCCGCTGGAGGAAAAAAGAAAAAAAGTTGATTATAATCGCAACTACAAGCGCGTGCTAAATAACAGTTATCTTATTGATAGTGATTCTGACGCCAGTGATGGGATGTAAGTGTTTGTTTATTTTATTTATAATAATAATAATAATAATAATAATAATAATATTGATATTATCGATTGATTAATTTACTATGTTTACGCTCTGCAGTGTGTTCTCTGATGATGAGCCTGATGGGGCTATTGATGTGGATAATCCTGGACCGAGTACATCGGCCAATCAGCTTAATGGTCCTAATAATGCTTCCGGTGATTATTTTTGTGTTTGTTTATGTTGACGTTTATTTTTGAAAGTATTAAATTTATTTTTGTAGTAATTTGACATGATTCTTTGACAAATCAAGAGAAATTTCATTGATTTTAATGATACTGAAATTTACAGCCGTCTATTTTAGGTTTTTATCACAATTAAATTAATCTATATTATAAAGAAAATAAGAAAAATTTTTTGTTCAGGTTTTTTTTAATGAAATTTCAAGATTTCATATAATTTTCACATGAAAATTAAGTTAGCCGACATCTAAAAACTTTTAGAATTTTTTGTATTGAAAAAATTGTTGCAAAAAAAAAAAATTAGAAAAACGGTTCACCCTAAAGGCCATCCCTGCAACTTCCCGCTCATTTTGTACTTAAACGCTTCAAACTACACATTACGTTTTTGAGCTCTTCGAGCTCAAAAATATTATTTTTGCGTCAATTTGAGCTCTTCGAGCTCAAAACTCTAATAGCAGTTTAAAGACACAATTTTTTGAATTTTCAAACGGCAATAACTTTTGAATGAATGAACCGATTTTCACGCGGTTGGCGGCAATCGACGCAGTTTTTGAAGCTCCATGGTAAATTTTCAAGTTTAAATCGATCGAGCCATGAATTTCAAAGTTATTACAAAAAAAACACTTTTTTCGATTTTTTTCGACAACGATATCTCACGAACGCATCAACCGATTCTAACGTTTTTGGTGGCGATTGATGGGGATTTTCAAGGTTAAGAGCTGATTAGTTTTTGAGACCGATCGGTTCAGCCAATTCGGAGATATTTGAAAAAAATAAAAAAACCACAACTTTTTTTTTCACTTTTTTTGCATTTTCTCGAAATCTACCAGTCCGAATCGGTTCAAATTTTCAGGAAATCTAAGTTTAGTGAAGCCCTTTAGAATGACACCAACCGCGATGAAATCGGTCAAGTCGTTCAAAAGTTACAAGAGGTTTACATACACACACACACACACATACACATACACACACACATACATACAGACGTACGGACATCATCGTAAAAATAGTCAGGGAAGCTTCCTGTGACCTTCAAACGTCGAGATCTGATGAAAACTCGATTTTTGTAAAACGGGGTGAAAACAATAACTTCCCGATTTTTGAAAATCTGAGATTTTTAGCGGGAAGTTAAAAATAAGAAATTTCATTCGTTATAAACTATAGGTGCAATTTTAAATAAATATTTTTTAGTTCTTATTTAACAAATAAGAAAAAATCAAAAAATAAAAATTTTCGGCTAATTTTAGTATTATCATTTTCACTGTTAGTCAATTGATGATGATAGACATTTAGGTTGCATTCGAAAATTCTCTATCTCTAGATACATAATTAAGTAATGACCTTGTATCTTGTGAACGATTGACATTTTTAAAGATATAAGCTCATATTAATGTTACACTCATCGAGACCTTTCATTTGAGTAGCCATATAAATTTTTTATATATTTATATATATTATATATATGTATATATGAAAAATATATCAAAAATGCATGTGGGTACTCAAATGAAAGGTCTCAATGAGTATAAGATCGGAATGAGCTTATATCTTTCAAAATGTCAATAATTAAGAAATGACCGCGTAACTCGTGAATAATTGACATTTTTAAAGATATAAGCTCATCATGACATTACACTCATCGAGACCTTTCATTTGAGTACCCACATCAATTTTTCATATATTTATATGTATTATATATATATATATGTATATATGAAAAATATATCAAAATGCATGTGGGTACTCAAATGAAAGCTCTTGATGAGTGTAACATCGGGATGAGCTTATATCTTTAAAAACGTCAATAATTAAGAAAATACAGTGGAATTTAACAAAAGTTATTATTTAACAAAGCAAAATTTTATTTATTTATAGTTCACAAGTCACGACGGTCACATACTGACTGCAAGGTGACTAGTATGAAATTAATTTAGTTGAAAATTTCACATGGAAAAATTGAAAAAAGTTATAAATGAGAAATATTTTAATCATTCTCGATTTGGAATGAAGATTGTCAAAATTATCAGATGTTTATTAATTTCAGTATCATTAATTTTTGAGATTTTTTCAAAAATAAATGTCGAATGGAATTTATATAAATAAATTCCACATGTAGAAATTAAAAAAAAAAAACATTACAAATTTTTTACAACAAATAAATAATTTTTTTCTTAGTAAAAATTGAAAATTATGTCTACAAATTTTAATATAAAAATTTTTTAATGCTGGTCAACAAACTTTTGACAATTTTTTGATTTTTTTCATTAACTAAATCAGAATTTAAAATATTTTTCAAAAATTACACTTCAATTTTTTCAAACCTCCTTGGAAAATCTTTCTTCTAATTTTTTCGTAATATTATTTTCAATAACAAATCAATTGCAATAAAAATTAAATTTCTAAAAATTTTCACTAATAATTTTTTTTCTATTTTCATATTAGGATTTTTTTTAACGATACTTTTTTCATAATAAATTTATTGTTATAAAATTTCGAAAAAATTTTTAATATCTGTGAACTTCAGTGTCATATAAAAAATCAAAAATTTTAGTATTGAATCCAAAATTCAAATTTTTAGTATCATAAAATTTTCCAATTGTTTGTTATGTAAATAAATAATTGTTTATTTTTCGTTCAAAGAATTTGAAAAAAAAAAATCGTAAAAATTTTATTTTGTATAATTATAAATGTGTAAGAATGTAAAGATAACAATTAATTTTTGTTTGTTTCAGACGTGGATATAATTAATCTTGAAGTGGTAAAAGAAGAAATTGTTGATGGTCTTGATTCCGATTCAGGTTAGTTTAATTTTTATTTATTATTTAAATATAATTTTTATTAAATATAAAAATTGTATTTACTTCTTTTAAAATAAAAAAAATAGAATTAATTTTTTTTTTATTTATAAAAAATGACAATTATTAATAATACTTTAATCAAGAGACGTTTGACAATTTTCATGAAATTTCTTAAACTATTTATTACCAAAAAAACTAAAAAAAAATTTTTTTCTTGCAGAAATGTAATAAATCTAATTTAATTCTTTAAAAATTCTTTAATTCTAATTTTTTTATTGAAAAATTCTTCAATACTAATTTATTTATTAAACCTAAAAAAAATTAGACATCGTCTAATTTTATCTTCATAATTATTCCATTAATTTCAATGATTTTTATAAAAATAAAAAATTGAAAAAATAAAAAAATTCCAATTTAAAATTAAATTATTTTCTTACAGATAACTCTGAAAATGATTCAGACGAGATGAATGAAGAATTTAATCTAAATAACCTTCCAAAATTCGATTCCTTTGAAGACAACTTCGACCCGGAGATAGCTTCAAAGACTGAAGAATTATTAAAAGAAATAGAAGCCACGGAGAAAGAAATCGAGCACTATCGCGTAAGTCTTTAAAAAAATAAAAAACCTACCCATAAAACAAAAATCCAACTCACAATTATAAAACCACTTTTACAGACAATTATCGAAACTTGCGACTTGGATAAGCTCCAAGACAAAGGCCAGCGTCAGAAAGACATGCTAGAGTTCAAAGAATCTGAGCTTGACCGTCTGCGAAAGGAGTACGATGAAGTTCTATCAGCCAAAGACAATCAAACTCAAGCCCCTGGCTCCCGTCTGTCCATGAAGAAGCTCCAAGTATTGCATGGCACTCTCTTAACCTGCCCAAGTGAAAACCAGCGTGAGAAAACCCCAGAAGGCATCAAGACCCCTCTGAAGCCTCACCAAGAGCACGCGTTGGCCTGGTTGCTCTGGCGAGAGCGTAAGAACCCCCCCAGTGGCATCCTCGCCGATGATATGGGTCTTGGAAAAACCCTGACAATGATTTCTCTGATTGTCAAAACAAACGAAGACCACTTGGACTCTGAGGACGAAGATCCACCAGCTAGTACCTCAATGTCAGACCCGGAGTCTGTCTCGGTACCCAAAGTCGCCCAGGTGAAAGGCAAAACCCTGGTGATCTGTCCAGCATCGCTGCTTCAGCAGTGGAAGAATGAGATAAAGAATCACTGCCATGAAAACATTTTAATGGCTAAAATTTACCACGGAACCCAACGAACCTGCGACCGTCGCCTGCTAGCGCGTTACGACGTCGTAATAACGACCTACAACCTAGTAGCACGTGAGTACTCTCTTAAATCTCTTACCGAACCGGGCGTGATAGCCCGGATCAAATGGCAGCGCGTGATTCTCGACGAAGCTCACATAATCCGGAACCCCAGCGCTAAATTTTGCCAATCTGTCTGCGACTTGGTAGCAACTCATCGTTGGGCTCTCACTGGTACACCAATTCACAATCGTTACGAGGATTTTTACTCGATAATTAAATTTTTAAGGCTTGCTCCCTTCGATGATCCAAGCACTTTTCAGAATACCATTCAAAATGGCGTAGCAGGCAACGAGCGGCTGACAACTTTTATCAAAACTTTTATGTTGAGGCGTACTAAAGAGGAGCTTCAGAACAAAGGTGCAATGGATCGTTTACCCGATCGTACAATCGAAACAATTGTAGTTACGTTGGATGATGATGAGCGTAAGGCTTATCAAAATGTCATGGCGCTTTCTAAGAATTTGTTTGCACAGTTTTTGATGATGAGAGCTAACAAGGGGCAAAGATTAGGTACTATGACTTACGGAGATTTTGCTGGGTATGATTCGGTTAGCTCTTCACGAAATGGCGGACGGAGACAAAATGGCGGACGGGGTCGAGGTGGGGGTAGAGGTAGAGCGCGCGGGAGAGGAAGAGGGAGAGGCCGAGGGAAACAAAATGCATTTACTGCTAATGATTTGCAGTATTTAGCGGACAATGCTGGAGAAATAAAAAGCTCAGGCATGGTTTGGATTTTTGTTTTAATTTTGAGGTTAAGACAACTGTGCTGCCATCCCTCGTTGATTCACGGGTTGATTGAGCAGAATGATGTCAATACTATTGGAATTGATGGGAGTGATGATAAGGAGGAGATTGACTTGAAGAAAATTTCAGATTTGAAAAATATTGGCCAGAATTCGGATGATATTAATGATATTTTAGTAATGAGCAACCCGGTGTTTGAAAAAGCGCGCAAAAGCTCTAAAGTGAGAGCTGTGATGGAACGGGTTAAGGAAATACTTGCTCTGAAAGACAAGTTGATCATTGTGTCCCAGTGGACGAGTTTCTTGAGCATTTTTCGGAGCTGCTTGAGAGAAGTTCCTGGTGCTAAGTGCGCGGTTTTCTCTGGCGCAGTTAATGTCAGAGATCGGCAGACGGTGGTCGAGGAGTTCAACAATCCTGAGAGTGACACTAACATTTTGCTGCTGTCGCTGACTGCTGGCGGGGTTGGCCTCAATCTTACTGGGGGAAATCACATTCTGTTCGTCGACATCCACTGGAATCCCCAGCTAGAGTGCCAGGCGCAGGATCGCATCTACAGAATGGGACAGACCAAGAATGTGTTTGTCTACAAGTTTATCACTGATGACACTATCGAGGAACGGGTCAAGGAACTCCAGGAGCACAAGCTCGAGCTCGCTGCCTCTATTCTCACTCCTGGATCTTACCGAAGCGGCAACCGGCTGACTCTTGACGACTTGCGCAAACTTTTCCAATAGTTTGTTTTTATTCTCGTTTAAATATGTTTTTTATTTTTATTAATTATTGACAGTTGGATTAAAATTAAAATTTAAATAATGAGATGTCGGATTTTAATTCTTGCGTGTCTAGAATAAATAGCTATGAAGTAAGGTTGGTTTTTTTGGTGAGTTATTTCAAGAGATATTTAACCCGAAAGATGGATGACGTTGGTAAATAAATTGGAAAGTAATATGTACAAGTATTGGAAAGTGAATTTCAGTCCGAGAATTATCTGACAGTTGATCTGGTGCTCACAAATCACGAGCAACAAGCTAGAACAAATAACGCCGTAGTTGGGAATTGGTAATTGAATCACGCTCTGCGAAATACGCTTTTTATGTAGTCGATACGCTTTTTATATCGACGATACGTTTGTGGTTGTGACCAAATCAACCGAAAAATATTTTTTATTGCAATACTTTATTTTAGGCTGGACTTTTTTTTTTAATTTATGATTTAATTATTTTTTAACATTTAATAATATTGAATAAATATTTATTAATCGTTAAAAAATATTCACTTATATTTAACTAGCTATCACTCGCCCGCTCCGCTGGGCGCAATATAGAATTAAATTTTTAGATCTAAGACTTGAAATTTAATTAGAGAATTGTTTTGACTTGCATAAATTCTCAATTCTATCGAATTGACATGCACGTTTTATCCATATAATTATTCTAGTTAATATTCATTGTAAATTTCAATGTGCAATCATTATAACATTCTCGTGACTTTCTTACAAAAATGAATAATAATTGATTTGAAAAAAAAAATTTGTAATGAGCATTGAAAGTTTCAGTTAAAGAAATTGCAGGTCTCATGAGTGAAAAAATCTGCCTAGTATATAAGGTAAGAGCCCCCATTATTGACACTATAAGAGCGACGACGAACATTTGAATTTTTTAACCGTATTCAAATTAATCTGACTAATTTTTTTTTGTGTTAGACACTTTTTTTGATTCATCAACTTGTGTATTTTAATTTTTATACTTAAATAGTCGTTAATTAAATGACAAATATATTAATTTGAAATCAGCATCTCAACTGTAGGTATTATTGACATGGTGAAATGGTATCGGAGCCAACTATTGACACCCATAGACCCTATTATTGACAGGTGTCAATCCTATTATTCAGGTTTAATTGAAATTTAAACTTCGAATATAATTTATTATTTACTAGTAAACAACAATATTTTGCTCAGACAATTCTTTTTTTATTATAAAATTACGTGAGACAACATGTAAACAAATCCGCTATGTCTGTTAAAGAGGTCAAGTTTCTTAAAATTGTAGACTGTCGCTAGTTAAACACATGTTAATTTTTATGTACCTACTATTGACACCCGCTATTTTTAAATCATAATTAAAATTTATCAGCTTAAAACAATAAATCTAAGATTATTTAGAGTTTAAAAACCTCAAATAATTTTGGATGATAGGCTTTTATCAGAATTATATAGAAAATTTCGCTATTTAAAATACGCTCTCTCTTAGCGAAATTGTTAAGAAATTTTAAATAAACTAGCCGTAGTGGTCTACTCGGAAAAATAAAATTTTTTTGCAGTTTATAATTAATACCCAGGCATAAAATTTTACTTTTTTCTTACTCAAAAATTTCTAAAAATTGATAAAAAGCAATGTTTATTGTAATTTAATCATAAAATTGATTAAATAATCAATAAAATAAAACAGCATGTCAATAATAGGGGCTTTTACCTTATTTAATTTTTTGGAGCAAGAGAGAAATTTTCTCAAGATAAGAAAATTTACTTTCTTGGCTCAAGTGAACCTTTTTTTCTGTGTACATTCGACCTGTTGGTTTTAAGTTGATATAATAATTATTAAATTTATTACTATTAAAGATAATTAATTAAATTATATTAGTAAAAACAATGATTAAGATGTCCTATAATAAAAAGTTGACAATATTGATTTGAAACACGATAAAAAAATTCAAATATTCATAATCACTCTTATAGTGTCAACGATGGGGGCTTTTACTTTATTTAAATTTGAAAAAAAAAAAAAGTGAAAATACAGAGTGGTTTAGTTTTATTTTACATAAAGAACAAATTGATTTTTGATCAATTGAATTGAAGTATTACAATGGTTTATTTAATTTGCTCACAGGTTTGTTTAATAATTTTTTAGATAGTTTCAAGAAAGAAAAAAAAAAGGCAAAAGTAATTGAGTTATTTTGTTTTAGTCCCTTGGTAATCTTGAGATTACTTCAGCTTATCAATATTAAAACCTCTGGCTTTTCGAGATTCACTCGGATTTTTTAAATCAAAATAAATATCATTTTACTGCTCCATTCACAAAAAAAAAAAAAAAAAAAAAAAGGAAAAAAAAAAAAAAGGAAACTAAACCGAGCTTTAGTTACAGACGTAAAAAGGTATATAATGTCCAGTAAATATTTTATTTCCTGTAAAAGAAAGTAATGAAAAAAACGTATTAGTCTTCGTTATATATTTACTAATGTTTTCACAGCTTCAAAGACATCTTTGTCGATTATGAAATATATACGAAGCATAAAAGAGCATCAATTTAAAGAAAAAGTAATAAAAAATATCAATTAATTAAAATCGCGCTTGCATTCAATGAAAATTTATGATACACTTTGATTAATATAATGTCGAGTATAAAATATGAATCGGTTGATTGAAATTTAGTTTTTTCATTAAGCTAGTTCTATTAAAGGTTTCAGCTCTTGAATTTCACTAAATTTTTTACTATACTCACTTATATAGTGAGGAGCCGGTTTAATTTTAATTAACCATTGTTTGTAAACAAAGAATCGAGGAAAATGAAATGATGAGAAAAGAGCTTTTAAAAATTAATCATACCTTTCTGAATGAAGTTACGTATTCACTCATCAGTATTAAACATTCTTATATGATTGTGGTCTATTTTTGTTTATATAGCTATAATTTTTTAGCTGTTTATATTTAGAGCTTTTTAAATTATTCTGGACATTTAATACTCTGGAAATAACTTTAGTCAGTTTTAAGGATTTAAATTTATTTTTATAACAATGAATTTTATTCTTATTATTATTATTATTATTATTTTACAAAAAATAATGAAAATAGTTTTAAAAACAAAATCAAAATTTAGGGATGAATATTGAAAATACAAAAAAAAATATGAGACCTTTTTTTTATAGAAAATTCAATTCCTTATCAAAGAAGTCTTTATTTATTTTTTTATAACTTCGACCATTTCTGCATAAACCGAATTTCGAAGGAGAAGAAACAATGTTCGCAAAATTTCGATAAAAAAATCATAGTTTCAAAAGCTTACACTCAAAATTCTGGTTCAATTATTGGAGATATGGAAAAATCCCAAGATACCTCTTTTTAGGAAATTTAACTCCCCGTTAAAAAGGTTCTTATCAATTTTTTCATAACTCTTATCGTTTCTGCAAAAACCAAATTCAAAGTAAGAAAAAAAATTTTCAATAAAAAATACTAGCAACCTTGCAGTCACTATGTGACTGCCGTGACTTGTGAACTATAAATAAACGAAAATTTTGCTTCATTAAATAATTACTTTTGTTAGATTTCAACTGTATTTTCTTAACTATTGACGTTTTTAAAGATATAAGCTCATCTCGATGTTACACTCGATGTTACACTCATTAAAAGCTTTCATTTGAGTACCCATATGCATTTTGATATATTTTTCATATATACATATATATGTAATAATATGTAATTTATTTAAGAGGCCGTAGGATAAAATCCTCTAACGGCCTAAAGCAGATACAAAAATATACAGAGTGTACAATGTTTAGATTAATGAAAAATATAGTTTACAATAAGTAGTTGAATGTAAGAGGATATTGTTCTTTTATATGGTCTCTCAATGTCAATGCAAATTAACTAAATTATAACAAAAAAAAAAAAAAAAAAAAAAAAAAAAATAGAATAGAACATAAAATTGCACTAGGTTATATCAATATGTCTCTTTAGCAACTTCAGCACGCTCAATTGTCATCAAATAATTATAACAAGCAGCTTTAAACACATCAAACGACGTCGACGAAGTAATAGTTGGCGGTAAAGAGTTCCAGAAGTTAGTCCCAACGACTAGAAATGAATGTTGTAAGACTGATGTTCGAGGGATTGGTGCAAGGAGCGTGTCAGTTCGGTTGTTGTCTCTGTGCCGAACGACGTTGTGATTTAGTCTGATACGCTCATGCAATAAAGCATTTTTATTTAATAACAGCATTCCATAAAATACACAACCTAGAAGGTATAGTCGTCGATTATGCGGTGATAGCCACCCAAGATCTAGCCGAGGATTGCTTATATGCTCACCAAGTCTCTTGCGCAACACAAACCTAACGCAATTGTTTAAGGCAACTGTTAATTTTCTTTCAAAGTTCATGTTCAAATTTGTAAACACTACCGCACAATAATCGAAGACTGGAAGAACTAAACTCGTTACGAGTTGTCGCTTTAGGTTGGTGTTTAGATCATTGACAGAATGCCGAAGACGATATAGTACCCTTGATGAAGAGCTACACGTTCTTGCGACATGATCCGCCCAAGATAACCTTGGATCAAGCATGACACCAAGATACTTGAAACTTACTACATATTGAATCTCTTCATCATCAAGGATTAAAGTTGGTATTCGATCAAGCTGAATAGAATTCACGTTAAACGCACTACCTAAAATCATGGCTTTAGTCTTTGAAGCATTAATTTTCAGCTTGTTCAGTCGACACCAGTTCGCGACGGCTGCTAAATCCTCATTCATTTTTTCAATACCACTATTCAGGTCGGAAACTTTGCAAGTAAGATAAATAGCTCCATCATCAGCGAAAAAGAGGTGACTGTAGTATCGCAAGCATTTTGGAAGGTCGTTGATGAAGAGCGAAAATAGCAGGGGACCAAGGACACTACCTTGGGGCACACCCGTTACGCATTCCCGCCAATTAAACATTTTACCACCATATCTCACTGCCTGCTTCCTTTCTGACAAATAGCTGTACATCCATCGAGTAACATCAAGCGAGAAACCAAGCCCGTAAAGCTTATTTAGCAAAAGTAAGTGATCAACGGAATCAAATGCCTTGGTTAGATCAAGAAATACCGCCAAGGTAACCAACTGTTCATCAATCCCAAAGCGCACATCATCCACAAATTTTACTACAGCGGTCTGCGTTCCCATGCCTTGCCGGAAGCCAATATATAATATATATAAATATATGAAAAATTGATATGGGTACTCAAATGAAAGGTCTCGTTGAGTGTAATTTCGGAGTGAGCTTATATCTTTAAAAATATCAATAGTTGACAAGATAAAAGGTAATTTCTTAATTATTGACATTTTTAAA
Organism: Cotesia congregata; assembly: GCA_905319865.3. Classification (NCBI taxonomy): domain Eukaryota; kingdom Metazoa; phylum Arthropoda; class Insecta; order Hymenoptera; family Braconidae; genus Cotesia; species Cotesia congregata. Next base: position 6,272,758 of record CAJNRD030001114.1, read on the forward strand.
GATGTAAGCTCATCCTGATGATACACTCATCAAGAGCTTTCATTTGAGTACCCACATGCATTTTTGATATATTTTTCATATTTACATATATATAATATATATAAATATATTAAATATATGAAAAAATGATGTGGGTACTCAAATGAAAGGTCTCGATAAGTGTAATGTCGGACTGAGCTTATATCTTTAAAAATGTCAGTTGTTGACAAAATACAAGGTCATTGCTTCATTATTGATATTTTTAAAGAAATAAGCTCATTCTGATGTTACACTGATCAAGAACTTTTATTTGAGAACCGACATGCATTTTCGATATATTTTTCATATATACATATATATAATATATATAAATATATGAAAAATTGATGTGGGTATTCATATGAAAGGTCTCGTATGAAATTATGTATCTAGAGATAGAGAATTTTCGAATGCAGCTTAAATACTTATCATCATAGATTGTCTATTGGTGAAAATGATACAAAACCTTAAAAAGGCAAAATTGAAGTCAATACCTTTGCAATGACACTAAATTTCACTAAAGAAACCGATTTTATCAGATGACTAACCTGGACACAAAATTTTTTTCATTTTCTTAATAATATAGATTAGTTTCAAAATTCTGGTCTTAATGTAGAAAAAATATTTATTATTATTATTATTATTTTTATAGATTCGATAAAGCAAAAAAAACAAGAAGAAATAAAAAATAAGTGACTATAAAAAAGAAATAAATTTGAATCAAAGGATTATTAGGAAGAATAGAGAAAATATATATCCGCGATTAAATATTTCTTTTTCGGATCACGTAGGATCCTTTTGTCTTTTTGACTTCATTGTCTTCTCTTGTTATTTATTTGAGTGTATATCCATAAGTATAATATAAGTCCACTGACAAATCTTCAATAAAGTCGACGTGACACGGTTGAGATGCGATATCTTATACTCTTTATACCGCCGACATTTCTCCCAGAGATAATACACGATATATAAGACGCCGTCAATAGTGATATAGTACCCGTGTCATTCAGATTTACTCCTTTGATGCATATAAATACAGTCTTCAATCGGATCTGACGAGATACCATTCAATCTACGACAAATAACACCCATTTTGCTTATTTCTTCCCACAAGCGCAAATTTCAAGGCTCACCTATTTTTAATGCAGACATTTATATTAATATTAATTAATGTATATTATTATTTTTCAGGTAACGTTTTCGTTATCGCTGCTATTTTGCTGGAGAGGCATCTTCAAAGCGTGGCTAATTATTTGATACTCTCATTAGCGGTTGCTGATTTATTAGTAGCTTGTCTCGTTATGCCTTTGGGTAAGTGTAATTTATTATCGTTTATTAATTATTTCTTCTTAGATAAATCATTCAATTAATGAGATTTTAAAAATTCACTTTTTAAGTAATTATTCATTTACTTCATAAATTATAAAACGAAAAATATGTTAATTTTTTAGATGCGTCAATCAGAAAAAAATTTATTTAATTTTATTATTAAAATTAATTTTTAAATTAATTAATAATCTTTTTGAGGAAATTTCCAAAAAATTTACTGATTAAATAATTTTTTTTTAATTTCACAGTGGCTCTGCCTTAAAATTAAAAAAAAATTTTTTTTTATTCTTATCTTTTAATTAAATAACACAATTTTCTTTTTAGATACAAAATTTTGGAGAATTTTATTTTTTTTTACAAAATTAGTTCTTGGTTTCACCGCTAGGTGGCCAGCGGCTCTCGCTTTTAAAAAATTAATACCAGGGTATTTAAGTCCTATGGAGATATGTTAGTTAATAATGTTTTAAAAGTCTATTTCAAAGATGAGCTCTATGAAATAGATATTTATGTCATAAGGCCGTGAAGTGGCGGTTTTCTGACAGCGACGATATTTCGATATGAGCTTAAGGTTTGTGGCGGGAAGGATCGAAACGGGGGTAATTTTAACGTCCGAGGCGTAGCTGAGGACGGAAATTTACGCTCGTTTTCGAACATTCGCATCACAAACCTTTAAGCGAATATCGAAAAAAAGTCGTCGTCAAAATCGCCACTAAACGGCCGAATGACATACAATATTTTTTGTTATTATCGCTCCATAAGTTTAACTTTTGAGGGATAGGAGGCAAATAATGACATATTTAAATTTTAGCAAGTTTCACAAGGCCAAAAAAAATTAATTTTATATTAATTATCTTTTTATTAATCTTAAAATCTTGCTCACGTCCAGAAAATGTAAATAATTTTTTATTAGTATTTATTTATGGCGTTGTTGTTATTTTATTAACATTAGGTCCGCTTCGTAATAAACTGCCAGCAGAGAAATAATAAGCGCCACTTAATAGTAACTAAGACTAAAAATTATCGGTCGGTACGCTAGAATGTGACTTTTTTTTTACAATGTCTCTCAATTTTGTCTGGGTGTACATGAAAAGCTCGTAAAAAAAAGGAGGGAGTAAAACTTCACGGCCTAGGCCGTGAAAAAAAGACGGTATGGTAGAGTCTCTAGAAAAGAGTCCCTTTACGGACGCCACCCAGCGCTCAGAAGTTGAACTTCTGGAGCGAGTATAACAAAAAAATTTTTAGGAGTCACCCAAGATTTTTAAACAGTTCAGAATGTCCAAAATTGAATTTTTAATATTTTTTATCGTCAGTCTATTTTGTAAGTTAAAAAAAATAGTCTTTTTGCGCCGCTCTTATATATACTCGAGTCAGATTTTTCTAGAAGCGAGAGCCGTGGGCCACCTAGCGGTGAAACCAAGAACTAATTGTTAAAGAATAAAGTAAAAAATTTTTAATGATTTTCTAATTATTAAAAAGTATTGAGTGACCTCTGATAGTATATTAAACTTAGGTGTTAATTAATAACGAGCATAAAAAAATTTGTTCTTAAAATTATAATAATAAATATGTTAGTTAATAACAAACATAAAATTAATTTGTTCTTAAAACTATTAAAACAACATTTGACCCGGATACAAGTTAGTACGGCTGAAAAATTACTAGGAGAGAAAAATCGATTTCTTAATTGATTAAAAAAAAATTTCTCTATAAATTAGTAAAATATAGACTTTCAATAATAAATTAGAACTAAATTAGAATGAATTAGAGAAATTTTTTAATTTTAGTTATTTTCCTATTTCGCATGGAAGGCCCCACTAATAAAATAAAAAAAAAATTTTTTCTAATTAAATTTCAATAACCAATAATTAATAATTGAATGATAAATTCTTAAAAACGAAGAAATAATACATAAAATTTGTAGACAAAAAAATACTTAGCTCTTAAGTCGGTAAACAAGCATTTCAAAAATTTTAGTGTGTCATTGTTGACAGGAGCCGTGTACGAAGTATCCCATGAATGGACACTCGGTCCTGACATATGTGACATTTGGACAAGTACTGATGTTTTATGTTGCACTGCGTCAATTCTCCATCTGGTGGCCATCGCTCTGGACAGGTAACCCATTATTTTTTATACAAATACTTTTTTAAAAGTTCCATCCAATTTAATCTGTCACACCCGACAGATCAGTCTTTAGTTTATAGTCAAAGTGAATGGAAATGTAATTACAGTATTGTCAACCGGCGTCAATACAATCCAATGTGTATAATATTTTCATTCCCATCAAACTCATTCCAGATTAACTTACTAATTCCAAATAAATTATTTCTTGTTCCTCCTCATATACTATTCATTCATATATTCTGCATTCATATTTAATCATTACTGCCAACAATAATTAATCGGTAAGCGGATATTAACATGATGAATATATTTGTAAGCTTACCTCCGTACGTAAGCTCGTGTTTAGTAAACATTACTAATTAATATTATTGGGTACCGTTTAGATTGTTTGTGTGTAGATTTGTATCATAAAAAAAAACCCTTTATTGGTACAAAAAAATCTGATTAACAAATTTGATGAGTGAAAATCTTGTATTTTTTATCAAGAATAATTTTTACTCTTGATATTTTCTATTTTAGCAAAACATAGTCTTCAATTTAAATACACATAATATCTCTGAAATAAATTGATAAATTAGTCTTTTTGCAATTGATTTTATGCAATGATATTAGAAGAATTCATGGTAATTATTTACAAGTGGCATCCACCCTTTTTTTTGGTCATATCTAGGCAAAAAATTAACATTTTTTTTCTGCTTGTTTTTACGGCGCATTTATGATAAAAAATATTGTGAAAGAAAAAAATAAAGATTTCGATAGCTTTTTTGCCTTCAAAAGTTGGAAAAAATTTTGGCTACCATGTTTTTGGATAAAATTTTTATTTTATATTTTTTTATGTATTTTTCAAAAAAAAAAATATATCAAAATTTTCAAAAAAAAATTTCGTTCAAAAAAATGAAAATTAGAATAGTAGACCTCACTTGTAAATAATTACCGATTTCATTAGCTGTTAATAAATATTTAGATTTTGTTTATTTATGTCAAGGCACTGGCCAAACGGCAATTTCTATGACCTAGTATAGTACCAAGAGTTTTTACAAGAAAACAATTTTTGTGAGTGCCTAATATAATATTGAATAAAATAAATTTAAATAATTTGTATATAAACGAAGTAAAATCAATTTAAACTTGGAAATTAATGTAGAAAAGAAGAATTTAAAATATAGAATTTTAATGTCACCAATTAAAATTATTATTTGAATTGGTGACATTAAAATAATTCTGTGAATTGCACTCACTTTATCCTTACCATAATCTTTAATGTATTTAATTTAAATTTATTATTTATTAGACTTCATTTCAATCATCAAAATTCAATAAGTAATTGAAAACTTCTTTTTTGAAGACTTTCAAGCTACTCGAATATACAATTTCGTGTGGTAGTTCTTTCCAAAGCCTTATTACAGTCACCAAAAAAGATTTTTCCAAGTAGCTTGTATAGTGAAAAGAGGTAGTTTGAATAATTTATTAAATCATATAATGTTTAAAATCTTTTATCAATAGTTGATGAAGCTTAAAAATTAACAAACTCTTCTATCGGTGTTTTTAAGAAAACAAAATTATTTTGTCTGAGATTCAAACTCTGGACCTTTAAAAATTTTTTTAGAAAATTTAAATATCTTGATTTTAAAATTATAACTATGAGAATCGTAGCCACCTAGCGGAAGTTTTTGAACTAACTTTTTGTTTTAATTTATTCAACTTTTTATTGTAAATTACTAAATTAACAGCCGATCCCCTCTTTTTCTCGAGTCGTAATCACTGCAAGAAACGGTACTATCCTTATTGCACTCATGATTATAAAGCTACTGCAGTTTTATGTTTTTCTTTTAAACAAATGAGAATTTAAAAAAAAAACGCTCTGCTACGAAATAGATAATTAAAAAATCTATTACATAGCAGAGCGTTTTTTTCAAAATTCTTCTTTGTGTAGGAGAAAAATATGAAGCTGCAATCGTAGGGACCGATTGTTAATATATATTAATACGCTGATAGAAGAATTTATTAACGGTTAATAAGTTTATCTTGTTTAGGGTAAGGTGTGAAGATCATTAATAAACAATTAATGCCATAATTTTTTATAATAAAGATACAATACACTAATTATTTTCACTGATAAAAAAATTGTGTGACGTATTAATTTTACTTTTGATATTTCTCTATTCAAAAATAATTAATAATTCAGATCCACTGGAATTATCTATTAAAGTTTTGAAGTTGTAAAAAGTTTCAAAGTTTTACTTTCCTGCTCGTTTTTAATTCCAAGGTATGAACAAATTTTGATTAACAGTTAATAAATTGTGTTTAATAAACGACTTGTTAACTGTTAGAAATATTTTTTCACTATTAACAAATATTCATTAACTGTTAATAAATGTTTATTAAATCATATAATGTTAATAAATTATTTATTAGTAATTAATGCAATACTAACAATTTCTTCTATCAGTGCATAACCTTCAAACTTAATATACACAATTTCTCTAAAATAAATTGATAAATTATTCTAATTCTTTTTGCAATTGATTTTAGAGACCAAAATCTAGGCTCCTATAAAAAATGACCATTATCATTACATTAGTTGAACAGTACCAAGTAAAATAAGTCTAAATACGGTGGGAATAACGGCAACCATATTGGCCAGGTGCACGATGGTGCTGCCCTCATTTTTCATGCTTTTTCTGTGTTAAAACAAACGGAGTAATTTAGTTCCAGTGGTCGCCATTAGCGTTAAATCATGCTCTTCTCATAAGATTTACACGTAAAAGTGGTAGTCAGCGCCAGCCCTCCCCACCATATACTTCGCACCCTGCCAATTGGATAGCGGTAGACTTGTAAATTTCTTTGTTATCCGCTCGCGCGTTGACAATAATGAAACAAAAGAATATTTATCAATATTTGAGCATGAAAAAACAATATTACCCTACCAAAATTATCACTCAATATAAAAGGCAGTTAAATAACGGCAATCCTATATATTTTAAGTAGACATTATTGCTAATGGTTTTGTGATAACGTTATTTCGAAAAGTGATCATGTGTGTCGAGAAATCCATAGCTTAATGGAAGTACAGAAATACCCGTACCGGTAAAATAGAGGGATCAACTATTTATTTATATATATACATATATGTTATAAATACATGCTGAGTCTATTGTATACTATTCTATTCTTGTATTTTACGGAAGTTAATCCAATAGCATTGTGTTGTGTCGCCAGATGTGTTAAATTACAGAATTAATTATTTAACAATCGTGACTTTAAAGTTTGTTAAATATGCATGGATCGAATTACGAGGATGTGAGTAACGATAATTGGTATTTGTGTTTCTGCCTGGATGTAAATAGTACAATGCCTCACAATTGTATACTTGTTTACGGATAAATATATGTTCAATATAAGGAGTAAGTTTATTAGAGGAAGATAATGCAATTTTAGTCGGAAATAATAGGTTTAAAAATATTAATGCTTCTTTAAATCAAAGTAGAAGAAATGAAATTGAGAATTTTAAGGTAGTTGTCGTGGTTAAGGGGTTACATGGGTTTCACGGTTTCAAAAAATCGATTTTTGAAGTTATACTTCTTTAGGCGCGTTATGAAAAATTGATGAGAGTGAAATTTTACGATGCGCGCGCACCGTGACACAAAATTAACAGAATGAAGTTGCCCACTAAATCGCTCATTAAGTTGAGGAAAAAAATGCTACCAACAAAACAGAAATGGAATCTCTGTTAGTGGCGCATGTTGGCACGCACGCCGCCTCTGTTCACTGTGTGTTTATATTTATAATATTTATTGAAGTTATACTTCTTTAGGCGCGTTATGAAAAAATGATGAAAAAATGAGGTTAAATAATAAATAATGAATTATTTTATAAGAAACATAATATATTTTAAATAAATAATTAATGATACTAAAGTTAGCCGACGTTTTTAATTTTTTTATTTTATCTTTAATAATTAAATTAGAATAAAAAAATACTTTTTAAAAATTACACTTACAGTTCTTGAAGTTTTTTACAAGTGAAAATTTTTTTTTATTTTTTTAAATTATTTTTTCAATAAAAAAAAAATTCTCAAAATTTTTATGTCAGCTAACTTAATTTTCATAATTAAAATATTTTATAATTATCGATTGTAAACTATTGATACTTTGAAGCTCCAAAATAAGTTTATTTAGAAAAATCTTTAATAATAATGAATTAAATTCATATGATAATTAATGATTTTATGTTTATACGGTATAGCTAAATTTTTACTATAATAAAACCTATTTTGTGGGAGTTAGGCAGGAATTGAGTGAATATAAATAATAATAGAGAAGGAATTAATATGAACGACGTATAAATTTATTGGTAACTAATTACAACGGTTGAAAAGAATGCAGTGACTTCACTCGACAACGTGCTAATAGATAATTGACTCGAGTATACAATATTTCGGCGTGACTGCATGCGCAGTAGATCGACGCGTCGGCGCATGTGTGTGTGTGTGTGTAGTGTACGTGCGAATATTACTATATTACTATATCTCCAACACTCTCCCTTAATATGAGCACGTACACGGCTCAATCTGTCTCACTTATTCCCATGGGCCTTCTCATGGGCCTTTTCCTTCGTCGCTTCCGTAAGCGCTTTGAATTTGGCCTCCATCGTCGAAAGGGCCACGGTTCGTTGTTCCCTGGACTTCCAGCTAATTGCGGCTCCTCCAAACATAAATACGTACCCTGCGTACGATTTTCAATCAATGGAATCATTTCCCTGCATGACCTCCTGTCTCTCAGGACTCTCCCTGGCTCTGGATCCTCTTCCTGAGGGTGTGTATATTCGACGTCCAATTGTACTGCACTACGTGATCTCATCACGTTTTCTCCTATGATTTGTACATCTCTGGTGATGACTACCTTGCCATCGTCGTTTCGTCGTACTCTGTAGGCCTTTGCGGTTTCGCAGTAGCCAACCAATCTTCCCTCGATTGATCTTTCCTCGAGTTTTTGACGTCCTGTCTCCTTTCGAAGTACAAACACTTTTGCTCCAAATACTCGCAGATGCTTTAATCCTGGCTTTCTACCGAACCATAACTCAAATGGTGTAGATCCTCCGTGGCTTCTACTTGGACAACGGTTCCTCAGGTAGTTGGCCGTCGTAATAGCTGCTCCCCAGTACATCGTCGGAAATCCTGCTTGGATCAGTAGGCACCTAGCCATGTCGACGATCGTACGATTCATGCGCTCTGCGACTCCATTTTGTTGCGGCGTGTAAGGCACTGTTAGTCGCCTCTTAATCCCCTCGTGACTCAGGTACTCGTCCAATTATTTATTGCAGTATTCTCGACCATTATCAGACTGCAATGCCTTGATTTTAAGCCCTGTTTGCTTCTCTACGTAATTTTTATACGTCTTAAATGCCTCGAATACTCCGTCCTTGCTCTTCAACAGGTACAGCTCACACCAGCCGCTGTAGTCATCTATGAAGGTCACGAAGTACCGGTTTCCTCCTTCAGATTTCGTCCCTGAAGGTTGACATAGGTCAGTATGCACAATTTCGAGCATTCGCTGACTTTTCTCGGCTCTCGGATAGAACGGCTTTGCCGTCAATTTTCCACGATAACACACGTCACACCGTTCAGATCCCTGATGAGTTCGTCATCCTTTCTAAATAAAATCTCTCGATCGTTGCGAGTGATTTTCGATACAGAAATTAAATTAGTCCTAAGATCCTTAACAAGTAATGTATTACGCAGATTTAAATCGACATTATCTTTATCTGTCACTGCTTTGATGTGTGCGAGCCCCTTGGCCCTCGCCGTCGTCGAAGAAGCATTTGCCATGTTCAAGGTCGTCGTACACTCCTGTATGTCGGTCAGGAACTCATCGCTGGCACACATGTGCGTGGTGCAGCCACTGTCCAGGCACCACCTCGTTCTCGACGTCACGTTGTTGGTCTCCTCTGGTTGATCAACTACGTAGTGTGTCTCAGCCGATGATTCGGCTCCTTTCGCCGAATTTTGTTGTCGCTCAGGGCACTTTGCTGCCCAATGACCAACTTTTCCGCAGACGTAACAGGGTTTGTTATTCTTGAATTTCGGCTTTCCACGTTGATATTTTCTACCATGCCGATTATCAGCATATAACACATTGTTATCTTCTGCCGATTCTGTAGATTTCCTGCTTCGGTGCTCATCAAGTATTTTTCCAATTAGCGTCTCAGTGGTTGGCAATTCGTCGTTTGATCGAATTGCGCATCGAAAGTTCTCGAAGCTTGGTGGTAGGCTCTTCAAAATTAAAACTACCAGCATGTCCTTCGGTATTTCAATGTTCATACCTTCTAGTTGCTCCACTGCGTTTGTAAAACCGTCCAATCGCTCCCTGAAGTCGTCTTCTTCGTCGATTTTGAACGACGTAATTTCTGTCAGCCACTCAATTTTTCTCACTGGTCCTTTCGACGCGTGAATTGACTGCAGTTTTTCCCATATTTCCTTCGACGTGTTGCACTTTGTGATCGTCTTTAATTCGACGTTGCCAATCGACAAGATAATGTCCGCTTTGGCCTTCTCGTCGCCGTTTTTCCACTTCGCGATTTCTCTTTCCGTGGCGTTGCTTCCAACCGGATACGGTATTTCGCCGCTTACATAACCCCATCGGTCATGTTTCACCAGGATGGACTTCATCCTCAATTGCCAGACATCGTAGTTACGTTTGTCTAGTAACTCGATACGCGACGCTCCGTCCGCCATGTTTGGTTAGCTATTTACGGCCACGTGTTCACAAATTTTACTCGACGAATTTTATTTCTTAATTCTCACTTTTAATTATTTTTATATATATCACTCACTTACTATCTCGCCACTGGGCCCATAACCTGTGGGAGTTAGGCAGGGATTGAGTGAATATAAATAATAATAGAGAAGGAATTAATATGAACGACGTATAAATTTATTGGTAACTAATTACAACGGTTGAAAAGAATGCAGTGACTTCACTCGACAACGTGCTAATAGATAATTGACTCGAGTATACAATATTTCGGCGTGACTGCATGCGCAGTAGATCGACGCGTCGGCGCATGTGTGTGTGTGTGTGTAGTGTACGTGCGAATATTACTATATTACTATATCTCCAACATATTTGATTGTTTTTAACATTTTTTTTTCTTTAAAATTTTTTTTATTATATGCCAAAGATGTATAACTTCTGACGCGTGTACATAAGTACACACACCATTTTTTTTTTTTGTATTATTAAATTCTACATCTCTAGAATATTGTCCTAAAGTTTTGAATCGATTCGAATGATAGTTTCGGAAATACAATTTTAAAAAGTTGCGCGCTCAAGGCGCTGTTGTATTGTCACTCAAAACTTTAAACGCGTTTTTCTCAAAACTATGTTTTCAAAGACGGTGCCCAAGATTTCTGGAGAACTACTCAACCGATTTTGATGAAATTTTAGACGGGTCTTCGAAATATAATTTACAAAGTCTGGAACAAAGGATTTTTTTTTTTCAATTACAACCATTTAGAAAAAAAAATGCCGCGAAATTTTTAATTTTTTTGTAAAAACCCCTGCCGAAAATTCAATTTTCATTTTTTTTTCCTTCGTTCAAGACTTAATCCTGTTAATGTGACGTCACATTACGAGAATTTTTAATATTTTTCTTTTTAATTTCAGTAATCTCTTATTAAACATGTATCTTTAAGACAGTAAAAATTTGAATTTTACTTATTTATTTTTACCAGGATACAAAAATAAGGTGAAAGCCCCTATTATTGACATGTTGTTTTATTTGATTGATTATTTAATCAATTTTATGATTAAATCACAATAAACATTGCTTTTTATCAATTTTTAGAAATTTTTTAGTAAAAAAAAAGTAAAATTTTATGCTTGGGTATTAATTATTAACTGCAAAAAAATTTTATTTTTCCGAGTAGACCACTATGGCTAGTTTATTTAAAATTTCTTAACAATTTCGCTAAGAGAGAGTGTATTTTAAATAGCGAAATTTTCTATATAATTCTGATAAAAGCCTATCATCCAAAATTATTTGAGGTTATTTAAACTCTAAACAATCTTAGATTTACTGCTTTAAGCTGATAAATTTTAATTATGATTTAAAAATAGCGGGTGTCAATAGTAGGTACATAAAAATTAACATGTGTTTAACTAGCGACAGCCTACAATTTTAAGAAACTTAATCTCTTTAACATACATAGCGGATTTGTTTGCATGTTGTCTCGCATAATTTTATAATAAAAAAAGAATTGTCTGAGCAAAATATTGTTGTTTACTAGTAAATAATAAATTATATTCGAAATTTAAATTTCAATTAAACCTGAATAATAGGGTTGACACCTGTCAATAATAGGGTCTATGGGTGTCAATAGTTGGCTCCGATACCATTTCACCTGTCAATAATACCTACACTTGAGTTGGTGATTTCAAATTAATATATTTGTCATTTAATTAACGACTATTTAAGTATAAAAATGAAAATACACAAGTTGATGAATCAAAAAAAGTGTCTAATACAAAAAAAAATTAGTCAGATTAATTCGAATACGGTTAAAAAATTCAAATGTTCGCCGTCACTCTTATAATGTCAATAATGGGCGCTCTTACCTTCGTACAATTCAATTAAAAATTTTCGGTTAAATATTGGAGACAAAAAAATTACTAAAAACCTTTTTTGTAGAAAATTAAATTCTATACAAAAAAGGTCCTCATCGTTATGTCATTTGGAGCAACCAATATTCTGTTATTATCAATAATAAATCGTTGAATTTTTTAACAATATTTTACGTGAAAAATATTCTTAAATTTGTAAAAATTTATTTTGACAAATTTGACAAAAAAAAAAGATATGAAAAGTAAATACAAAGATATAATAAATAATCTGAAGACTTAATTATCCAAAATTACATGAAATATGCATAAGTACAGCGATTATTATTCATTAAACATAAACCGTAAGAGCTTAATGTCTTACTCCTTGGACTCGAGGCATCTAAATTTAGATATGCGTGTAATTTATGTATAATACAGATACAGATTTGAATATATACTCGACTCCTTTACTCCTTATATTATACATATACCGTAAGTTTATATACCAGCAATAATAAATGTGTACTTGAAAAGATTATTAAGCGCGGTAGAAAAGGTCTTGAATTGTAATTTATTTTGTTTAAATAAATTCCCAGATACGAAAAGCCGTGGAAAATTTAAGAGTCAGTCGGTGTACCCAAGGGAGCTCTTAATATTAAAACAGTATTTTAAATCTATGAGACACTATATATTTATTGGTTACAAATTTATGTTCCGTCTGTGGGGATCAAGATATAATAATAATTTAATGTTGTGCTAGAATCAATTGAATTTAATGTTTACCGTCTCAAGTGAATCTTAATACCAAGTAGCAATTATTCTATTGTTTATTGATGAAGGGCGAATTAAATTCGGGAAAATGCTAGCATTTAATGATAATTAATTTTTTATTATATTAATTCCTTAATTAGTAAGTCTGGTGTGTATATTTCTGAGAACTGAAACTGTAAATTGTTGCTTGTGGCTCATTATGAAAAAATTAATTTTATTGTAAAAAATAATAGTTTAAAAAAACTAAAAACACGCTTTTTATAGAAAACCAAATTAAAAAATAGAAAATAAATTTTAATAAATTTAAATTAAGAATAGTGTTAAAAATTGCAATAAATATAAATTAATAAAAGTGTAAATAAAAAATATGTATTTTATTTTAAAAAAAGCGTGGGGGGCTTTTTAAGATATTATCAAAATGATAATCACTCTACTCATATCTGTCAATAAAATATTTATAACTATTGACACCATGCACCCCACACTTTTTTTAAAACAAAATACATTTTTTTTATTTATACTATTATTAATTTATATTTATTGAAATGTTTAACACTATTTTTAATTTAAATTTATTAAAATTTATTTTCTATTTTTTAATTTGGTTTTCTATAAAAAGCGTGTTTATAGTTTTTTTTAAACTATTATTTTTCATAAAAAATATAAAATATCTCCGTAATACCTTCGGAAAGCTACTTTTTTTATTGTTTTAATCG
>CAJNRD030001114.1:6287149-6343469 GCA_905319865.3 Cotesia congregata
TAATAGTGTGAATAAAAAAAAATTATTTTATTTTAAAAAAAGCGTGGGTGCATGGTGTCAATAGTTATAAATATTTTATTGACAGATATGAGTAGAGTGATTATGATTATCATTTTGATAATATCTTAAAAAGCTCCCCACGCTTTTTTTAAAATCAAATACATTTTCTTTTATTTACACTATTATTAATTTATATTTATTAAAATTTTTAACACTATTCTTAATTTAAATTTATTAAAATTTATTTTCTATTTTTTAGTTTGGTTTTCTATAAAAAGCGTGTTTTTAGTTTTTTTGAACTATTATTTATTTTTTACTTTTTAGTTTGGTGTATTTATAAAAGCGTGATTTTTTAGTTTTTTTAAACTATTATTTGTTTTGTAGAATTAAAATTCTCCTTAGTATTCGGAAATTTGTCAATATTAGAGAAATCGGCTAAAGATAATTATTGGAAATTAAAATGAACATTAAGTCCTGTCTTATCGACTGTAGAAAAAAATTATAAAAAATTAAAATTAAGTTTCTTACCTTGTCGACTATAGATGAAAATTATATAAATTAACAAAAATCATATTTTGCAAATTGAAAAATGAAATAATTTTATCAAATTAGTGTATTGTCATCGGTCCTCGATAAATCTACAAAGTTTGAACGAAATCTGGCCGTTTAAAGTGGGTCAAAATCGCGCCCAAAGAACTCTATTACAAACATACAAACATACAGGTGAAGCTAATAAAAAGCGTGTAAAAACCTGGTACAAAATATTGAAAAGCTAGGTCATAAACGAATTTTAAAATAATAAAAATTAATGATAGTTTTCCATTAGTTAGTAGAAAAGATTATTGTTAATATAAATTTAACTGTAATAAAAGACCTGCCAATAATAGGGTCAATAGTATATCAATAATCGGCTCTTTGAATTTTTGCACTGTCAATAATACATACATTCAACCTGCTGGTTTTAAGTTAACATCATAATTATTAAATGTATTGCTATATTAAAGTTAATTAATTAAATTACATAAGTAAAAACAATGATTACGGTGTCCTATAAAAAAAAAAATGACAATATTAATTTGAAATACGATAAAAAAATTCAAATATTCATGATGACTCTTATAGTGTCAATAATGGGGGCTTTTACCTTAGACGCGTTAGTATTTGGCGCAAGCCTCTACCGTGGCTCCGGATATAAAAACCGAAATCTTTCGAGATCTTGGTCACACTGTTAAAAATTTCTATTGTAATTTTACAAGAAATGTATTGGAAGCTAATAGGCAAAACATTTATTTAAAATTACAATTGGGTATAGTAAAATTACAAAACATATATAGCTCAGTGAGGTTACTAATTTTACAAAACGGTTTTGTAATTTTACAAATATTTTTAGATTAGCTAAGTTTGTAAAATTACAATACTTTCCTTGAATTTTACTTGAATTGAAATAATAAAAAAGAAAGATTTGATTTGATATCTGTTGTCATTTTATTGTTATGAAGCGCTGACTAGATTTGGTATCTCACGTAGACCTAATTTGTTCAACTCAGATGATTTAAAGTGAAAATAATATATACCCTAACTAAGAACCGAACCCGAGCCGCGCGCTTGCCAGACCGATACCTAACGCCCTACGCCATACGACCGATAGGTGATTCAACATCTTATTATTGTTATAAGCTAATCCTATGTGGTGATTAAGCATTACGGCTTATTATTTATAATTTACATTAATTGTGTTATTTTATGCTGTTTATTGATGGAAAAGTCTAACATATACTCATTCAAATATATTGATTTCGAAATGATCGTTTGAGCATAATATTAAAATTTATAAAAGATAAATTATGCCTCGAATTTATTATTACAAATAAACAACCATAGACTAAAAATTAGTAAAAATAAATATGAAGGACATTGTTGTTTTTTTATACATCAGTCTCATTTTTGTAAAATTGAAAAGTATTATTTTTAAAATTAGAAAACAGTGAAGTAGAATTACAATTCGTGTAATATAAATAAAATTTTCTATTTACAATATTTTTTTGTGATTTTACATACAATTATGCCGAATCAAATTACAAATAATGTTTGCAAAATTAAAAAGCTTTTTCTTGAAAATTGACAAACAGTTCTGTAATATTACAATGCGTGTTAGGTTTATACAAGAAGATTGTAAAATTACAATACATCTTAGTAGATTTCCTGACAGGTGTTGGAAAATTACATGAATTGTATTTTATTTCGCATTGCTATACACTGATTTGTAATTTTACATTTCATTTGTTTTGTAATATGATTGTAATTTTACAAAAATTTTTAACAGTGCAGGAAAATTAGACAAACTTATTAAATAATTGTATTGTCATCGGTCCTTGATAAGTGTGCAAAGTTTTTATTTGACCCGACGTTTCTAAGTCGCCAAAAATTGAATTCAAAGATTCCGTTACATACATAGATACATAGATACATGGATACGCAAGCGAAGTTAATAAAAGCGTGCTACAAACAAATATACTTAATCATATTTTATCGAATTTTCAAAAGCATCTAAATAATGAATCATTTCGACAACTTGTCCATTCACGAATGAAATATTACCATTTTATAAAAACACTGCATTAAAATTTCAGTAAAATATTGTTAACGGTTCACGTAACAATTGAAAAATTGTTCAATAAATAATGCGAGGAAGTTTGAATCAAAGCACACATTAACTTCATGTTTATTTTGCAGTTATAGTTTTGGCTGATAGTCAAAAATGACTTTAATTTATATTTGTAAGAATACTTTGCATTAAAAAAGTAGTTTAAATTACATTTTATGCAAAACACACTGATAAAATAATTTGTTAGGAAGTAACAAATTGATTTTTTACAATTCTTTTAACTTACTTCTTTAGGAATAAAAAATAACAGAAAAAAGGCCATTTAACAGCTGAACTGGAAGTAGATTTCACTTTAAATTATTTTACAGTAAATTTATAGATAATTATTATTTAATGTTTTGAATTCTTAAGAATATCTTTCTTCTTGGCAGGAAATCAATTTACATTAAAATTACATTAAATAAATTTCGCAGTTACAGAAAGCTAACGCAGTTTTATATTATTTATATTAAGACATTAAATACCAGAGGCTATTAGCTTAATAAGTCAAATAAGTTTGAATTTAGGTAATTAGGAATTTGTGAATAGTAAAATTATTCGCTAAAAAAAATAAATGTTGATTGATAACAAAAGTGGCAAAACGAATGCAACAGAAAAATTTCAGCCTGGGCTAATTTTATTTTTTATTTTATTTTATTTATCAAACAATGAACCCAACAGCATAGCCAATAATAGAGTTCCTTACAAAATATAAATGTACATAGTATGAAGTATACAAAAATAAAACAAAAAATATTTGGAAAATCCAAAAGTGCACGCCTCATAACGCTCATTCACTTTTTAAGAAAAAAATAAATGTGTTATTGATTTAAAAAAAAATTATTAAATAATTTTTTACAGAGTATTTTTTGTTTTTTTTTTTTAAATATCAGCGCCCTTTTTTCTTGTCATATGCGTACGCAGTCTAAAAAAATCTAGCTTGATCAAGTGGCGCCATAGTTTTCACGTGACAAATAAGAAAAATTCGTTTGTCTTTGTACGGTTGTATCGTAGTGAATTTTAATAAAAATTCAATTTAAAAAAAAAATACGTAAACTAGACTACTGATATAAAATACGGACCCAGTTCATGGCATTCTTAAACTAATAAAAAAGGTCCGGTCTTGAAATATCAATTTGTTCGGGAGTAATCGTTGGTACATCCAAAATCGGGTGACATCCGGACGTCCACGTAAAATTTTTTTCAAAACGTTTTTTTTTTTTTTCAAAATAGCTACATGAAGCGATTTTAGAAAGTAAAATATGGTTTAATTTAAGTGTTTTCTCGATGTACATCTTCTTATATCATTGTATAAGTGTAATATGGTTGTGATAGAGGCATTTAAAGATCACAAAATTGCTTGACCTTGACGAGTCGAGTATAAAGCACAACCTCACGCGCTTCGCGCTATAAGGCGTGCAATTCTGTCATTTCTAAATTTATTGACCAATTTAGCTCATTTTTGAACTTCATTGTCCTAAGTTTAACGTTGACTTCCATTAAGATACACTAGGAGAAAAATTTTATTTTGAAAAAAACGGGCATTTTTGTGACAAGAAATAAATTTGTTGAAAATTTTAAACAATTTTTTTTCTTAGATGAAGAAATAAAAATTTTTCTTACAGTTTGATTTGAAAAGATAGAATTTTAAATAGACAACTTGCGAATTTTCATCCAAAATTTTTTTCCCAAATCTAGAAAACTTTATTTCAACAAGAAAATTACTGTAAGAAAAATTATTATTTCTTTAGCTAAGAAATAAAATTGTACGAAAATTTTAACAAATTAATTTCTTATTCCAACATGGCTTATTTTTTTCAAAATAAATTTTTTTTCTCAGTGTACGTTACGAACTGCGGACGTTATCGTCGTAAAAAGCCGCGTTATATCATATAAATATGTAAACACATATATTTACAAACTTTTAAAATTATGGTATATTCTGAACGTGCTCGACGAGCTGAATCAGGAAATAGCAAAATTTTTCAAAATTTACAACATGAAGTCAAATCCCGGGGAAAAAAAATGATATATAATTTTATATAATTATATATAAATCATTATATATAATTATGTATGAGTTTTGGCCATATATAATTATATAAAAAAAATTTAATATTTTTTTTTTAATCATATAAAAAATTTTTTTTAATTTTTAAATTAAAAATAAGTAGGAATTGGACCTCACAGAATATTTGCGATCAAATATCTGATGAAAAATTCTGAGGGTCGACGGGATTTGAACTCTGCTCCTTCTAGTTGCCAGTCCTGCGCGCTACCACTGATCCAGATTGCACGATGCAGCTACAGAACATTATTCATTTTATTTGAATATGCAATAATTGCATCGATTTCAATTGATGCCAATTGTTGTAAATATTTAATTGGGAAAATATTGATAAAAGTAGAGTCATTATTAAAATATCTTAATAAGCACCTTACGCTTGTTAACAATAAAATCAATTATTTTATTAATCATTCTATTTTTATTTTAAACTCATTGAAAATTACTTCCTACTTTTTAATTTGGATTTTCCATTAAAGCGCAACTTTTAGCTTGTCATACTATTATTCATTTAACTTTCAATAAAGCTGTTTAGTTTGGTCCCACTTATTATCAAATATATTCGGTTAAGTATGCGGTAGAACAGTGGCGAAACAAAACCGGAGTAATAACAGTATATTTCATTTTATTGCTCATCAGGGAATCGGTTTCTAGGGCAATTCGACAATCCTTTTAACCCAATCCTATCTCTTTCGCCTTCCACTGGGTTATTCTTTCTTGGGTGTATTTTTCAATAGTATGTTAAAGAAAAAATAAAAAAGTTTTTAAAGGTCTTTTACAACTGTTAAAAGTATGATTGAAACGATCAAAGTTACGATAACTTGAGAATAGACCAGTAGATTAGTTAACTAAGTGCACTTTTTTAACGATCAAACTTACTTCACTCAACTTTGATTTATTATTAATAAATATTCTACTTTTAAGTTAGAACGTTTTTTACTGATTCTGATTCCATGAATTAGTTTTCTTTTTATCGTTACATTTACTGATACGATGCATGGACAGACAAGGTGTCTCGTGCTACTAAAATACCGGATCTACTCGCTATCCTGACGTATGTTCCTACATATTTTTATTTACTCTCTTGTCAGATTACACAAGAATTACGTGCAAGATACAATTTATCGACTTTTAGGTAAATCTCTAAATCTTGTCTTTTGACAGAAAAGAGAGAAAATTTATTTTACTAATGAAGATTTATTATTATTATTATTATTATGACTGTGATAACCCGAGTTAAAATTTAAATCGTAGATTCTACGTATTGAACGTTCAAATCGTAAGTTTAGCGTATTAGACGTTGAAAACGTAATTTCAACGTATTGGACGTTAAAAACGTTAGTTAAACCGATTCAAACCGATAAGGAGTAAAAATAAGTAATATCAAAACTATTAAGATAACTACATGCTTTTAAACAGGAGTACGAAAAAAAATGTTTTTTTAATTCTGTTAGGCAGAATTTCAGTTTTTGGTTGAAATTTTACCATTTGTTCGATGAAAATACTTAGTCCGAATTTTTTACTTGTGAAATAGTTTCCAAAATATTTTTTTTCGAAGATATATGGCTGTTTAAGAAGACTACCAACACGGAAAAAAATAAATAGTAAATGCAACATGATGCAGTCTTGATAAATAAACATGATGAAATCATGTTGCAGCAACATGATTTGCCATGTTTCGGCTACATGACAATCATGTTGCGGTAGCATGAGAAAAATCATGTGGCAACAAAATGAGTTGTCATGTTTCAGCTACATGACAATCATGTTGCGGTAGCATGAGAAAAATCATGTGGCAACAACATGAGTTGTCATGTAGCCTTATTAGCACAAAATTAAGCTGCAACAACTAAAAATTTATGTTTAAGAAACATTATTTATTCTAAAGTAACTAGGTTTTTTAGGATTTATAATATTGCAGATGACAATAAGAGTAAATTATCGAATTATACAATTTGTGAACGATATCTTTGTTCATTCAAATTATATACAATTTTATGCTATTAAAGCTACATGAAAATCATGTTGCTGTCACATGATTGCCATGTATCCGAAACATGACAAATCATGTGGCTGCAACATGATTTCATCATGTTTATTTACCAAGACTGCATCATGTTGCATTTACTATTTATTTTTTTCGGTGAAGTGTTTAATTAAGAACCACTGATACTTGGAGTATCTTTGGGTACTCTCACAGCTAGAAAATTTGGCCTTAGAAGCTATCAAGCTCATTTTTATTTCAAAAAGAGTCTATCAGTCGTCAAATGATCAACTAGAAAGATAATTTTGAGTATGTGAATAACGATCTTTATAACTTTTAATTTTTATTATGGATCATATATTTTTTTAAAGTAGTTGAATTTATTCTTTTTTGAAAATGTTGAATCTATATTTTTTACGTCCAATACGCTAAACTGACATTTCAAACGTTCAGAACGTTGAGTTTACGATTTGAAAGTTTGTTACGTTTAACTAACGTTTTTTACGTTCAATAGGTCAAATTTACGGTTGAACGTTCAATACGTTGAATCTACGACTTAAATTTTAAATCGGGAATGTATATATGTAATTATAATTATTATTATTATTATTAAATTTTGTATTATGTATTTTTAATCATGTTAAGTCTACAAAAAGGTCCTCATCAATTTTTTTGTATCTCCTATCATTTAGTCAAAATTTCAATCTAAAATTAAATTGTAATAGTGTTTGATTACAGCATATGTTAAAAAAGTTTAAAATCAAAAATTTGGATTAAAGATTGGTGAAATGAAAAAATGATGATAAATTTTTTTTGTTAGGAAATTTAATTCTCTGTAAAGAAGGCTCTTATCAATTTTTCCATATCTCATATTATTTAGCCAAAATTTCACTTTAAAATTCGATTCTAAGAGTTTTTGATTCCACCACGTCTTATAAAATTTTAAAATCAAAATTTCGGGGAAAATTATCACATACAAAAAAATCACTCGAAACTTTTTTTTAGGAAATTAAATTCTCTATAAAAAAGGCTCCTATAAATTTTTTCATCTCTTATTATTCAGCCAGAATTTCAATTTAAAATTCAATTAAGAGCGTATTTGATTGCCTTAAGTTTTGGAAAAGATTAAAATGTCTGAACAAAAGAAAGACTGAGAAAAGCAAATTGAATGATAAAAAGATAAAAAAGAGTGAAGAAGACATTGATTAATAATCCGTTATGTAGAACTGGGTCGCCTTTATTAACTTATTCCATTTGCCTTAGCAATTTTCACGAAATACATCGGCTGTAGCTCTCGTTCCTCGTTCCACACAACAACCTACAACATATTAAAGCACCCTCTCTGGCAAACTCAATCTTTCCCGTTGGTAGTTGGTATCCCCGTCTCTCTTTCGCTTGATATGTCCCTTTGGCCCGATATATAATCCACCACGGGCGCTTTGCAAACACGCGGGTGGAATTATCTGTACGGCGTGAACGATGTCTGTTCCGTTAATGTGTTTTACTCGAGTTCGGGTGTGCATGCGATCCAGAGTGAATTTACCAACACGTATAAACGCAGGCCGAGGAAAGCATCCGGCTTACAAGGACCAAAGCCCTTTCTATAAACATCAACACACCTTCACATTCGCCATCACTTACTCCCACATAATTCAATCAACCTAACACATAAAGGGCTAATGCTCTTCTTGCTCCAATATTGATACTTGACTCGCTAAAGATCGATCATTATTGAATTAATCGATTTAAATCAGGATTTGGACACAAAAAAAATTTTTTTCTAAGAAAATAAAAAATTTCTATTAAAGTTAATGAAATTTTTCGTAATATAATGTATGACTTTTTTTATTTTAATCAATAAATATTTAAGAAAAAAACTACTAAAGATTAATGTGCCAATCAAATTTTTGATCACGTTTAATTCTAACAAATTTAAGCTAATTTCAAAGTCCAAAAAATTAAACAATTTTTACAACTCCTTCAAATTTATTGATTGCAAAAATTAATTAGTAAGTCAAACCCAAACAAAAAAAAAGTGCAGACCAGGCGAGATGAGAATTATTAGTGAATAGCGAGAATTACGTGTAAAAAAAAAAAGATAATGCAGCTTAACAGTCCCCCGGGGAGGGATGAAAAATTTTAATTAAAAAATTTGAAACCCGTCTTTCAAACCGGTGTAAATGATTAATAATTAATCAGGACATTCCTCCGATTACTATCGATTTATAGAACGTCCATTAGTTTTTCTTCGTTTTTTGGTTTTTTCAAGGGTTAATTCAATGACCGGGTTCATTGCGTCGACAAAAAGTTTCCAGGATAGCAATCTCTTGGCGGTGGTAGCGTGGGACGTGGAAAAAACAAGTAGAGTAAAGTACGCTCAACTTCTTTGTACAGGTTAAATTATAAAAGTTTTCCGAGACACGCAAGTGTCAAGCCACTTCTGGTGAATTATGCTAAGAACCCGCATACTATGTTTAGTACGAGTATACTTGATGCTTGAGCAACCATGTTTCAGTATTCAATCAACGTTAAAACATTTCGTCTATTGACTCTTGCCCTTCTGTCCTCTGGCAAAAAGTATCCTTATAAATTACTCTTTATTTCGAAAAGTTACTCGATTGTACAATATACATAAAAATACTTTATTGTTACTCTAGAATTTTTGGGTCAATGCAAATACCTTTTCATCTTTTATGCTCGGGTGCCCGTCGATAAACCCATTCAATACTTAATTTATTGAGCTTCCGGATGATCAATCGTGATTTCGAGATTCTTCAATTAGTCTGATTGGATTGACAAAAAGCACTCGAATTTAGAGTGAAGTTTAATTTTGTAAAGTAAAAAAGAAGTTTGGATTTAAACTATTGGATTTTCAAATTTTTTGAAGAAAATTAATTAAAACGTCAATTTGGGACGTTAGAAATGACAATTTAGCAAAAAAAAAAAAATAAATTCACGAAAAATACGTTCAAATCAACTTTTTAACTTCCCGAATTTTAATAAGTTTCCTCAAATTTCAATTACATGGAAATTTTCAACTTCAACCTAATTTTGGAAATGTTAAAACTAAAATTTTCAAAAGAATATTATATCGGAATAACTTGAAGCCAGGACAGTAAATTTCTTTTGGAGATATATCAGTTATAAATTTTCAAACGAATCCACAGATTCGGTAGAATCTGGCGCCAAGTTCCGTTCTCAAGCCAGACTACCGAGTGTGTATACACCGTAAACAGAACGGTTTTTTGAGGTTACAAATTTTTTTTCTAATTTATTTTGATTTTTTTTTTATATGATATTTTATAATAGTAGTTCATGCTTTTTATTACGCATATTTCTTGATTATTGTCAATTATCTTTATAATTTCTATTTAAAATTATTAAAAATAATCAGCACAAACTATAGCGACCCAGATTTTTAGATTTTAACTTTTTTCTTATGTAAAAAGCGGACGGCCAGAGACTAAATAATATAAGGATGCATGCTAATCTTATAATAGATGGGAAACTACAGTGAAAAAAGATATTTGACAGCTTGCAATTACACACGCCAGGCGGTGCAAGAATAACTTTTACATGAACTATAGCTTAAAGGAGATAGTTTGCCACCGGAAATGTATTAAATTAAAATTGTCAATTTTTATTATAATTACAAAAAATACTGAAATCCGAACAAAAACAGTTTCACTGTAAAAAAAATCGCGCCAAGTCCACGTTCATAAAACTATTAAGAAAAAAAAATTTTATTTCTCAAGTAACCGATATGGTTGTATATGATTTTCGGAAATTAAAAAAAATTTTTTTGTAAATTTAAAAATTAAAAGATACAATTTTGGAACATACTTGGTGTGCGTCATTGTGTATTTCAATTTTTTTTTAAAAGTCCTAGTAGATAGATTCGAATTTCATTAAAAGTAAAATATTTTGCAACCACGCACACTAAATACGTTCCAAAATTGTTTCTTTTAATTTTTAAAGTTACAAAAAAGTTTTTTTTAATTTCCGAAAATCATAAACAATCATATCAGTTACTTGGATTTTTTAATTTTTTTATTTTATACCTTTTTGTAAAGAAAACAAAATTTTTTATTCTTAATAGTCTTATGAACGTGGACTTAACGCGATTTTTTTTACAGTGAAACTGTTTTTATTCGGATTTTAGTATTTTTTGTAATTAAAATAAAAAATTACAATTGGTACCAACTTAAATCTCGCGTTGGCTGCATTTTTATAGCAAACTATTCCCTTGAAGCTACAGTTTATGTAAAAATAATTCCAGCGCACCCTGGCAGGTGTAGATGCAAGCTGTGAAATATCTTTTTTTAACTGTAGTTTCCCATCTAATGAAGGATTACTATGAATTCTCGAATATTTTAGTCTGTGGCAGATCACTTTGCCCATCGAAAAAAAGTCAAGATCGAAATTTTTGCGTTGCTATAGTTTGTGCTAATTAAATTTAATAATTTCAAGTAGATTAATTGTTATAAGTAAATATAATTAATTAATAACAGTAAAATAAAGCATGAATTTCTGTTATAATATACAATTTAGGAAAAAAAAAAGTACCGTAGAATTAAATAAAATTTTACAACCTCAAAATACCGTTCTGCTTACAGTAGTCTGGCGCTCCGTTGACAACGGATCTGAACGGAACTTGGCGCCAGATTCTACCGAATCTATGGATCTTAACCTACGTGGCAAGAGTTAAATTTCAACCAAGCTGGTTTTTAAGACCAGCTTGGGATTCGAACCCACGCCTGGCCGGTGAGTTAGTTCGAGTGCTCTACAGGCCGTGCGCCTTCGATCACTCGGCTAACGCCGCCGGTTTTAAGAGGATTATGTATTAACCAATATTTTTTTTTGTTAATAGGTTTTCAAAATCCCTCCTATTTCAAAGCGTTCAACGGCCAGCAACATTACATTTGATAAGGGCGGGGAATTTAAAGTAAATATATATTTTTATTAATTTATTATATTTACATTAATCAGTCGTATAAAAAGTATCTAAATTAATAATTACTATACGTTAATTGAAATTTTATAAAAATAAAGGTATCATGTTTTTACTTTTTCCATAAGAACTTCAAAATAACATTAATAACTGAAATCTTGATAAATAATCGATAATTCATTATTTTTTACCAGTACAGCAGTTAATGACTCTCAATGGTGACGATTTAGAACTTTATATTCCCACTATTTTTCTTGGTATCATGGTAACAAGTCATTTTTTTAATAACTACTAGATTTTACTTCTTATTGTTAATTACTATTTATTTAGTTTTTAATAGTCGTTTAAAGTAGATTAAATTTAAAGCAGAGTATATATAAAATTAAGGGAAATATACAACACCCTTTAGAGAGTGAAATTTTGTTCTTTTTGAAGTTCATCCTGTGTAAAAGAAAGATTATAAGAAACGCAGCGATTTCAAAGTTTTTAATGAGAATTTTTATAATTGGCTTTTATTGAAAACTTGAAAAAATTTTATTTGAATGAGAAAAGTTTTTTAAAGCTTATAAGTTATAACCAAATGAATAATTAACAGATTGGATTTTCGCGACAATTTACTACTTAAAGTTTCAAAAATTAATTAATTAAAAATTCTGGGATAATAAAAATGACTAATCTTTCAGATAGAAATCTGCTGTAGCATTCTAGCGATATAAGTTTCTAAAAAATCAGGCCATCTTTGAAAACTCCCGCTATATTAGATCTAAAGACGTTTAAAAAATTTCCTATGGAGTTTTGAATTCAAAAATTTCTTCAACAACTTGACTCGACGTTCCAAACTTCCTATTTGTTTTCCAAATAAAACATTTTACAGACTAAACTAACTATTGATAATAATCATAAATTACCTTGTTTTAATTACCAATATCAATTTATGTACTCTCTAACATTAAAACCCATGATAATTACAGGTACAAGAACAATGCAACAATACGAAAAAGCAGTCCTCTGCTTCTCATGGCGTGAAATCTCAGCCGAAGGTGTTGGTTCCACCACCCCAGGTGGCCGACGATCAGCATGCTCTGACACCGATTATCAGTCCGACGACGGAGAAAGAATTGCTGAAAGATTTAATGTGGGATACGAAAGAACCATCTTCGAGCTCGATGAATTCATCCCCGAATCTGAGGGACGAGGACAACACAACAATATTTTCACCAACTTGGGAGGAAAATTATCAGGATCTAAGTGGATGGTGCTCCAGGATCCCCATGGATCACAGAAGTTACAGTTTTCCTGTAGGTGAATCTCTTAATGGTAGGCATTCAGGTACGTCGAAATCACCTTAATCAAAAAATACATATTAAAAATTTTTTTTTTCATTTTTAATTATTTTTTATGTTTGTTTTAGATATGAAAATCGACGATCAGACTTACTCGACAAACGTGGGGGTTGACGTTCTTAACGTGGGTATGACTTCTGCAACAATCGATCTTGATGATTTTAAGCAGCAAAACAATATTACTAACAATAATAATCTTAACAACAGTAATAATATGAATAATATCATTAAAAATAATAAAAATGTAATGCTACCACCGATTGATGATGATAAACCTATAATGCTGGGGGGGACTATTGATGTACCTGATGAATGGCTGGACTTACCTAAGTCTTCCATAGCCTCACGAACAGATGAATGGATACGGCTAGTTGATAATGACAAAATGGACGAACCGCTTCAGCGACTCGAAATTAATCAATTAAATGACAATGTTAATTTGGATAACAGCTACTCTGCAGAGCCTACAGTCAATTGGGATATTATTTATAATTTCGATAACAATGAAAAAGGCCTACATGATCGAGTTACAAATCCTAGAGTTTTCCAGGATTGCGACTCAGTTTTGTCAATATGAAGGCAGAAATTAAACTTAGAATCTATGGTCACTCCAAGATCTACATGCGACTGGACACGCTTAACCAGAACATTATTTATAGTGTAATTAAAAATTATCGGTGACTTATTCCTAGCAATAGTTAACACTTCACATTTATCATAATTAAGTTTCATATCATTATCAGTACATAGTTTAGCAAAGTGATCAACAAATTTTTGCAGTCTAGAGCAATCTCGGACTGATTCTATACGTAAATAAAACTTGTTATCATCAGCAAAAGCTTCTAACATACATTTACTATCAAACAACCCCAGATCAATAAGCATTACATTAATAAAAATTATAAATAATAATGGACCAAGGTTTGAGCCCTGTGGAACCCCTGATGTTGATTCATAGACCTTAGAATATATACCCTCATAGACCACCTTATTTTTTCTATTTACTAAATATGACTTTAACAGTGCTAGTGAAGCCTCAGGAAATTACAAAATTATTATTACAAAATTGAGAAAGATCTTTCTTGTAGATCATTAATTTTTCTAAAAAAAATATTTCTTATAAATTTTTCCAATACTTTGCCCAAAATTTTGGTCTCAAACTTCTGAATCGAATATTTTTACCGAAAAATTTTGTTTATAACTTTGAATCTAATTAATGCAGAGATGGTGAGAGTTAATGTCAGAAAATTGATAAAAACTTTTTTTAAAGAGAATTCAATTTTCTACAAGAAAGTTATCTTATAATTTTTTGGTATCTTCAATATTTATCGTTAAATTCTGATTGCAATTATTATCATAATTATTTTCTTACTTTTGAGGTTTTTTCAGTTAACATTTCAATAATTATGATAAAAATAAAAATAATAATAATAACTAGCAACTTGCAGTCACTATGTGACTGCCGTGACTTGTGAAATATAAATAAATAAAATTTTGCTTAATTAAATAATGACTTTTGTTAAATTGCACTGTGTTTCCTTAACTATTGACGTTTTTAAAGATATAAGCTCATCCCGATGTTACACTCATCAAGAGCTTTCATTTGAGTACTCACATGCATTTTAATATATTTTTCATATATTCATATATATAAATATATAAAATATATGAAAAATTGATGTGGGTACTCAAATGAAAGGTCTCGATGAGTGTAACATTGGGATGAGCTTATATCTTTGAAAATGTCAATAGTTCACAAAATACAAGGTGATTTTTGAATTATGTATCTTATATATTGTTAAATTGCACTGTACTTTCTTAAATATTGATGTATTTAAAGATATAAGCTCATTCCGATGTTACACTCATCAAGAGCTTTCATTTGAATACCCACATGAATTTTTAATATGTTTCTCATATATACATATATATAATATATATAAATATATATAATATATGAAAAATTGATGTGGGTACTCAAATTAAAGGTCTCGATGAATATAATATCAGGATGAGCTTATATTTTTAAATATGTCAGTATATCACAAAATAAAAGGTAATTTCTTAATTATGTATCTATAGAAATAGAGTATTTTAGAATGCACTCTAAATAATTATCATAATAAATTGACTATCAGTGAAAATTAAGTAAAACCTTGAAAAGGCACAAATTCAAGTCAAGACCTTTGCAATGACACTAAATTTCACTAAAAAAACTGATTTCATCATATGACTATCCTGAAAACAAAATTTTTCTTATTCTCTTAGTAATATAGATGATCATCATTATTATCTCACTTTTGAGGCTTTTTCAGTTAACTTTTCAATAATTATAATAAAAATAAAAATAATAATAATTTATTTTTTAACACTAAATATTACAAAGAATTACTTTAACTTGAACCATTAACCCTTAGAAATAATAATTATTTTCCTAGTGGTTGTTAAAAAAATAGCAACACGTAGTTGCATATCGCGTGTGAGTTTTTATATCTATTAAATTATGTCATGCGATCAAAAGGCATTCGTATCATGTGGAATAGATTTGTAAATAGTACGTACAAATATCTATATATATGCTGATATACTCGTGTAAGGAGGTACT
Source organism: Cotesia congregata (assembly GCA_905319865.3). Classification (NCBI taxonomy): domain Eukaryota; kingdom Metazoa; phylum Arthropoda; class Insecta; order Hymenoptera; family Braconidae; genus Cotesia; species Cotesia congregata. Next base: position 6,302,742 of record CAJNRD030001114.1, read on the forward strand.
TGAAAAGGCACAAATTCAAGTCAAGACCTTTGCAATGACACTAAATTTCACTAAAAAAACTGATTTCATCATATGACTATCCTGAAAACAAAATTTTTCTTATTCTCTTAGTAATATAGATGATCATCATTATTATCTCACTTTTGAGGCTTTTTCAGTTAACTTTTCAATAATTATAATAAAAATAAAAATAATAATAATTTATTTTTTAACACTAAATATTACAAAGAATTACTTTAACTTGAACCATTAACCCTTAGAAATAATAATTATTTTCCTAGTGGTTGTTAAAAAAATAGCAACACGTAGTTGCATATCGCGTGTGAGTTTTTATATCTATTAAATTATGTCATGCGATCAAAAGGCATTCGTATCATGTGGAATAGATTTGTAAATAGTACGTACAAATATCTATATATATGCTGATATACTCGTGTAAGGAGGTAATATCCGAGTGCGTTTATATATGTACTGTCACGTGCAGTTATCAATTTAATATTAACGCTTTCATTTTATTTCATTGAGATACCTACGCCACTGTTTATTGTCACGCTATACCGATAACAATAATAATACTAATACTAATACGAAAGGGGTTGCCTCTATAAATATTAATAACAGTTAACTTACTTTTATGACAAAATTATATGTTACTGAATTTATGAAGCTAATTTTATCTATCAAGGTCTTCTGACTCTACTGAAATATCTAATATAATATATGTAATTAAATATATGGTAAGAGGACCGAATTTCATCAGAGACTTTTTGAGTTATGTTATTATCGATATTCATAACTAGGGCAAGGAATTTAGTTTGCTAAAAAAAGAAAATTTGATATGTCCATCCCTGAAAAAAAATGTTATTAAAAATTACCGTTTAAATTACTGGGATATATTATTGACAGGTCTTTTATTATAGTTAAATTTATTGTATCAAGTATTTATGATAATTTGAATTAAGAAAAAATTACTTCCACCAAGAATAGAATTCCAAGATAAATTTTTACTTTGGCCAACACAACTTTGGTCTTCTTTCAGGCACTCGAAAATTTTCTTGAACCAAGAATTTTGTTCTCCAGTCAAGAAACTTTTCTTTCTGTGCAGATTTTAATAATGAAATAATAAAACTAAGTAGAGTGTCAATAATAGGGGCTTCTACATTAGTAAAAAATTTCGAGGAGTTTTTTAGTTAAAATTTTTTAGGTATTGGTATTATCCACCGACTTCGAAAAAATTACAAATCTCAGTGGTCAGTTCTTCCTCAATAACTGTTAATTACACTAACAAGACTTTTACATAATTATCATTATAATTTAATTTTATCCAATTAGTTAAATATTATTTGTAAAAATGTACTCTAATGACATTCTAAGTTTTTTGTTTACTATTACTTAATTACTCTATTTAAATATATTTTCAAAAAAATTAATTGAGCATTGAATGTTATTAAACTAAAATCCAGTTCTTAAAAAATATAAAGGAAAATTTCAACTAATCGGAGAAGAAAACTCTGTTCTTTATTTTCTCTTTCTTTTCCATCAGATCAACTAAGCTACTGGTCCAATGATGTTATGACCATATAACATCATCGTGAATATTATATAAACGGCAGCTTTTATCGTAAAAGTAAATAAATTTATTAAATATCTTGTTATTTGTAACTCGATGAAATTTTTTTCATTACAAGTAGAGCTGTTTTCCGAGCCTTATACTCCGGTGGATCTTTACGAGCTCACAACATTTTTTTATGATCAAAAAATTCGATATTCTGCCTATTCATTTTATTTCGTTACTTCCACAAAAGTATCTAGGTCAAAAATTTTAATTCAATGTACGGGAGGTTTTTCAAGGCGTGTTTACATGAAAACATACGAACGCACGGTGATTTGAATTTACCTCTATTTGCGATTCGCATTCACTGTTGAGCAAATAGGTCACGCAAAAAGGAGTGAATTATTTTTAAAATTCCTCCAGTTACGAGTAAATTACGCTACATTTTGACGCCACTTTAGTCGCTCGTTATCATTACCAATGTGCATATATTATCTGCCGACCGCTAAAGAATGCAAATTATGCACAGTAAATGATTTCCCGGATTCTGATTAAAACATCACGAATGAGAAATTAAGATATAATATTTAGAAGATCATTTTTGAATTTATTATAATTTTATTCACAGTAATAAATTTTTCGTTAAATTCATCGTAAAAATTTGTGTTGATAACTTTTTTTACACAAATTTAATGTTAATTAATTACAATCCGTGTATTTTTAAAAAAAAAAAATTTAAGGTAAGAGCCCCCATTATTGACACTATAAGAGTGACGGCAAACGTTTGAATTTTTTAAACGTATTCAAATTAATCTGACTAAGTTTTTTGTGTATTAGACACTTTTTTTGATTCATCAACTTGTGTATTTTAATTTTTATACTTGAATATAGTCGCTAATTAAATGACAAAAAAAATTTGATAATTATATATTAATCTTCATTAATTTTTTTCTCTAATATTTAATGACCGAAACTCAAAGAGTCATACATCATTTTACGCAGAATTTCATGTACTTTGACGTAATATTTTTTATTTTTTTTCAAAAAAATTTTTTGAATCCCAAATACCGTTTTAAATCCATTAAAACTAATAATTTTCAAAAACTTGATGTTTATCGATTAATTTTTAATAATTTTTTTTTTCAATATTTATTGATGAAAATAAAAAAAAAAAAACATCATTTTACGAAAAATTTCATGAGCTTTAACAAAAATTACTTATTTTCTTAGAAAAAATTTTTTTTTGTCCAAATCCTGATTCAAATCTATTAAAATTAATAATAATCCAAAATTTGATATTTATATATTAGTCTTCATTAATTTTTTTCTCCAATATTTATTGATCGGAATTTAAAAAGTCATACATGATTTTACGTAGAATTTCATGTACTTTGACGTAATATTTTTTATTTTTTTCAAAAAAATTTTTTTCAATCCTAAATACCGATTTAAATTCACAAAAACTAATAATTTTCAAAAATTCGATTAATATTTTTCTCTAATATTTATTGATCAAAATAAAAAAAAAAAAATTCACAAAAAATTTCAAAAAGAGGCTTAACCCAAAATTCTTTATTTCCCTCTTGACAAAGGAAATAAAATCCCAAAACTGAAAAAAAAACCCGTTTGGAGAAATAAGAAAAAATATCAGCATACATCGTAATAGAAATAAAGAAAAACCAAAAAGATATTTTTTACTATTTAAAAACAAGGGCCTAGTAATCTCGCCCCAAATATTACATGTTAGTTCCACTTTATTGGACTTCATTGTTATCACACCTCAGTTGCCCGCAGGCGATCTTTCTCTTCGGTTCGGTGACTTTATCTCCAGCCACTCTTGTCCCTCATTCTGTCCCGTCATTCACGTTTTTCACTTTTCGATCCGTCTCTTTTTTCATTTTCATGTAACAGCAAACTACCCGCAAATACATTGCATAAAATCTTTTGTTTTTTCCCTGCCCGCTTCATATCCTTCTTCTTTTTTTCAATTTCCCTCCTGGGGTTAAAAAACCGACTAATGAAAAAGTTTATTTTTGCTAGTTACTGGAATTTTATTAAAATATAATCTCTATTTAAAGTACCGAATTTTTTTTTTAATAATATTTTTTTCACTATTTTTATCAGTGCGATGACGGTATTCATTTTATCGAGTGTCAGTGTTATGCACTCACCCGCACTTAGCGGCTATATAACTTGATTTTACAGGAAAGCATGACAGTCTTGAAAGATTCAATTTTTGCAAAGTCGATGTACTTCTTTTCCTACTTTATCGCGTTATTTTTTATGAGAAAATAAGATGTTCAATCGCTTCTTCTTCTTCTTTTCTTCTTGAATTATTACAGTAATACTTTTTAAAGTTTGTCAGTAAAATTTACCGGAGTCGTAAAATAAAAAAATTCCAATCCAGCTTACTCCGCACATGAAATATAATTATTATTGGACATGTTATCAATGGAATATTATTATTATTAATTTTATCGGGTTTATATTTTTTAAAAACTAGATTTTAGTTTAATATTTAGATTTCTTTTTTCGGTTACTGTATTGGTACCAATTAGTCCAATCTCCTATCTCTCTCCCTCCCTAAAATTAAAAAAAAAACAACCGACTGTTAATTTTTACAATAGTTGAATTGTAAAATTTACAAACACATATTGTATAATTTGCTCTATATTATTCGACTTTTTAAGTTTCTTTCTAGCCTTGCTTGTTGGATAAAATTTACAATAGTAGATCGTAAAAATTACTAAATGAGAAGTACAGTCCACCGTTACTATTTAATTTAATAAAAATTACGATAGTGAAATAAAGTATCAAAATATAGTTGTAAATAAATCAGGAAGTATGAAATGTCCCTCGATCCCAGTAATTTAAACGGTAATTTTTAATAAAATTTCTTTCTGTAACAGGAAATCGCAGACATTTTATTCATTTGATAGAATAAATTTTTCCCCGTCACTTAACATAACTTAGCGGCTAAATGTAAAGTGTCAAGTACTCTGGTCACGTCTGAAGGTTCTTCGGCACAATATACTATGTATATAACTTCACTAGAAGCTTTTACAGACTGAGAAACTCCCGGTATTAGTGGTAGTGTGTGTTATTACTGAGTGTAGAAAGTATACTTTAGTGAAAACCAATAAAGGTCAGGCGGTCGAAATGTGAGGACTGAATTTTGGCATCGTCCGAGAGAGGAAAACCACAAACGCTTCCGGTCACTTAAAAGCTCGTAATTTGCTTGTTCCGGTTCTCCAGCTTGTGTAAAGTTTTCTGGAGTTTTTTTGGAATCGAAGCCTTTGAAATGATGATATTTTTCATTCTTTTTTGTTCTAAATAAGTTTTCTGGAACGAAAAATACTATCGAAAAAATTTGACTCTTTGTTTAGAGATATTAAGTTTGGATTAATGAAAAATTTGCGGGATTTTTAGTTGGTACAATAATTGGGACACCCTTGTCAGGAATTGGGACAAGGACCTAAAAATAACTATTGGGAATCGAGAAAATGAATCAAAGAGGATTAAGATAAAAATTTTAACATTTAAGAATTTTACCAATTTAAACAACCCCAAATATTATTTTTAAACAAGATAAACCATATTTTACCCAACAATTAAAAAAAAATAAAATTAAAAAATTTTGGACTTCAAATTTTTGCTAAAATATAGGAGATACAAGAATTTACAACAGACTTTTTTTTGTAGAAAATTTATTTATTTACCAAAAAGATCTTTTTTTCTCTAGCTCCTATTAATTAGCCGGAATTTCAAAATGTTTTTAAAAATCCCGATGAAATTGATTTTTATTCGTGAATAAAATAAATCAATATTTAAGCCCAAGAAATTCTTCGTAAAATGATGAATGATTTTTTATATTTCAACGGAGAGATGCGTAAAAAAAATTTATTAAAAGTTGATTAATATAAAGTACGAGGGTGTACTTTATATTAAAAAAAAGGATGATTTAAAATTTAGTGAAAGTTCTTAAAAAAAAGCCATAAATAAAAGTTTCTACTTTGGAGAAATGTAAATTAAGCTTACAACTTTAGCAATAAAAATAAATATAATTACAATTCTTGGAGATATTTCGCCCCCAGGTACATTCACCCTCGGATTATTATTTTTCAATGAGTGAAGAAACGTAATGGTTGATTAAAAAAAAAAAAAAAAATAAAATAAAAATCGGGGCCGAAATGTGATTGGTATTTGCAGGGTGTAAGTCTCCCGTCGCGTTAATTCACGCCCGAATGGCTGAAACAATTCCAATATATATTTCCCGGCATTATAATGTTTTCTATATAGCGAGAGTGATATACTCTTTCCGGTGATAAAAGGGAGTTATATGTGAGGTGAAAATCCTTTTCCAACATCTCACCGAGAACAAGCTCAGTCAATTGTATTTTTACGGGTACGTTGATTTTTATAAGAATCGAAATCCAGTGAAGTGCACCTGGAATATAAGGTGAATCCAAAAGTATCTACAGGAATTTAATGCTTCTATAACTTCTCAAAGTGTAACCAAAACCTACGTTTCAGTTCAATTTCTATATATTTATTCATCTTCTCATACCTTTTATACCTTTTATTGTATTATAAAATTCAATGCAGCGTTTAAATGAGAACTTAAAAATATGAAAAATTTTCCTTCTAGATTTACGGCTAAGTGGTAAGAGATAAACTAAAATTGATAAAGACATTTTTTGTACAAAATCAAATTATCTACAAAAAAGTTTTTTTACAATTTTTTCGTATTTTGAATATTTATGCTACAATTTCAGTTTCAAATTTGCAATTACTATTTTCACACTACCTGGGTAGACCAAAATGACATTAGATATCCTCTTATATTATACTCAGTGATATCTATGGTGAAAAAAAATTTCAGATTATAGCAAATATAATCCAGATTATACTAAATTATTTTTGGATTAAAATCAGTGTCATCTCCGATTTTACCCAGTAATTTTTCTGGTTATACCGCGCAATATTACACTGGATATAATCCGAAAAAATATCCCGTATAATTTGAATTATACTCTATAGAAACTTGGATTATACCCACGATAACTCCGCCATAATAATTAGCATTGCCCAAAAATAAAAATCAAAAAAAGAAATATTAACAATATGAACTCAAGCGTGACTACACGGAGAGAACAAAAAGACACTGGATATCCTCCCATATTATACTCTGTGATATCTGTGGTGAAAAAAAATTTCAGAAGATAGCAAATATACTTCAGATTATACTAAATTATTTTTGGATTTTACTCCGTGTAATCTCCGATTTAATCGATTAATTTTTCTGGTTATATCGCGTAAGATTACACTGGATATAATCCGAAAAAATATCCCGTATAATTATTACAATTATACGGAATATTTTTTCGGATTATATTCAGTGTAATCTTAGGCGGTATAGCCAGAAAAATTACTGGGTGAAATCGGAGATTACAATGAGTATAATCCAAAAATCATTTAGTATAATCTGGATTATATTGGCTATTATCTGAAACTTTTTTTTCACCACAGATATCGCTGAGTATAATATGGGAAGATATCCAGTGTCATTTTGTTCTTTCCGTGTACATTTCATCGGATATTTTTGTTTTCAACAATTAAATTCGATTTACGGCTAAATGATAAGAGTTATAAAAAAATTGACATATACTTTTTTGTAGAGTATTAAACTTCTTACAAAAAATGCTCCTTATAATTTTTTCGTATCTCTAATAATTTAGCCAAAAATATAATATTTAACGAGAGAGTTTAATGAAAAATCTGTAGAAGTAATTTTGAAAAATAATTTCTCGTATCAGAATTGCCGTATAATTGGATTCGTTGTGATTATGTAGGGCAGACATTGAACGATCACCTTAACTCTAAAAGCTTCTCAACCCCTTCAGCCTTTCTTCGTTCCTTACTCTCGGCGTACTTCTTGTACTACTCGGTCGTCGTGAGTCTTATCGGAAAAAACAACACTGCCGGGTACGAATATACAGTACAGCACACTGTACTCGGTACGTCACACAAGTGTGTACTTACCTCCACCAATCTATGTACATCAGCATAAATGTAGGTCGGTCTGAATTTATTAATAAACTTCCACACTTAAATAATAAATATATTATTTAAAACATAAAAAACACACCGAGTTTTGGTGAATTCACCTGAGAGTTCCGTCTTTGGATCTAAAACCACCGACAGCAAGACAAAAGACTCGAAAAGGAAAAAGAAAGGTTGAAAGATTATATACTTCTGTTTGAAAATCGAGATTCAAGAGTCAAGATTGGATTTTCCATTAAAAGTGTTGTTACAGGGTCGCACTATATTGTATATAGTACTGTACACCGAACACTGTTATTACATTTTAGTTTGATACGATAGGGTATGAGATGAGATCGTTTCAATTTATATCGGAGTTGTTTCGTAAATACGAATCCGATTACCGTCTAGTGATTGGGTATTCTATTTTTTGCTGATAAAACTTAACCGATACAAAAAACAAAACCCTTCTTTATATTTACGGTACAGTAAGCCATTTGCATTTAAAGGGATTAGTGTAATTTCGAGTTTTATTTTTATTGCTGGATTATTTGCATGTGCTAATTTACTGAGTTTTATCGAAAAGCTACCGAATTAAGTGTCGCTTTCACTTAAAAGGGATAGCCACTGTGAGGATCGAAAAAATAGGTGATTTTCAGGAATTTTTTTGACTGGGATAATAAAGGAATTTGGAGATCGGGTTTTTTTAGGTAGATTTTGTTAGAAATCTAACTATTGCATTTGTCCTCATGGTGGAATTTTCAACTGATTTTGCTATCATATGTTATAATAAGTCAAGTAAGTTCCAAAAATACCATTGGTTAAAAAATTTATCTATGTATATATATATATATATATATATATATATATATAACGCGGCTTGTGGACACGATAGCGTCTACAATTCTCAACGGATTTAGATGAAACTCGGTACACATATTCTTTAGGTAATTACCTTGAACGAGTTCGAAGACGAGCAAAATCGGTCATTTAGTTTAGAAATGGCGGCTATTTAAAATTTTTAAAATAGTGAAAATCACATTTTCGGTTACTTTATTGATGTATAACTTTTGATTGAACAGAGATAGCTCATTTTCGAAAAATTCATATGATAGCTCATAAAATTACCTTCAATTTGATGTATACAGCATTGACATTTTAACCATTTTTAGTTATTTTATTAAAGTTAAGAGTGCAACTGAACCATTTTCAGGCAATGTGTAGTACAACCGACTTATAAATGTTATTCTATCGGGAATTATTAACAGATCCTAACACAATTTAGTATATAGATTCCTTGGACAATCAGCTTGCATGAGCCCTAAAATGAGCGAAATTCGTAAATTAGTTTAGAAATGGTAGCTCCTCAAAATTATTAAAATAGTGAAAATCACGTTTTCGGTGACTTCATTGTTGTATAACTTTCGTTTGAAAAGAGATTGCTAATTTTTGATAAATTCATCTGAAAGCTCATAAAATCGTTTTCAATTTGACGTTTATAACATTGACATTTTGACCATTTTTAGTAATTTTTTCAAATTTAAGTCCAATTGAATCATTTTTAGGCAATGTGTAGTACAACCAACTTATGTACGTCATTCTATCAAGGATTTCATTCAGTGAAATCTACCTTCCATTTCGGGTCTGGCCGAACGGCGTTTTTTTTTTTTTATTTATAAAGTATACATTGAAGATCATTCTCCTAAATTTTGATTAAAAAATATCATGTTGTTACAAAGTTATAAGCATTTTTGTGCACTGAGAGACAATTTTATTTAATAGTGATGAAATTTTATTATTATTTAATAAAACGTTTATTTGGCTAAGCCCAAATAAAAATTTTCTTAAATACTAATAGATTTTATTAAATACTAGGGGATTTTGAAAATTTGGATTGAAAAAAAAAATGGTGACATATTAAAAATTTTTTTCTCATTTTTTTGGATTCAAACGTCCTTAAAAAAATCTTGAAAATCCAAATTTTCAAAATCCCCTATGTGCAACTCCAGCTACTGAATAGACTAATACGGAAAAAAAAGTTGCAAATCGGTTTATATTAATGCAAATTACAGATCCCACCAGTTCAAAAAAGTAGTTTCGAGAAAAACGCATTTTCGTTGGAGCGCCGCGCGTGCATGGTCATTCGAAACGCTGTCACAAAAATGACTATAACTCGAAGAATATTCGGAATTTTCACATAAAACTGTAGATACATATTTTAGAATGTATAAACTTTGATTGAATAACAAAAAAAAATTTTTTTTTTTAATTTCACAGTGGCTATCCTCCTTGAACAGCGAAATGTTTGATGAATAAGTCACTTATTATTCACTCTTCACTCTTCACTTATTATCATGACAGTAAAAAAAAATTCGATTCGTTATATGTACTCTAATAATATTTTTCTGGTAGCGAGAAAGCTTGGCCATCTAGCGCTGAAACTAAAAACTAATTTTTAATAAAAAGTATAAGTTATTAGATATTGGTTAAAATTAAACTTTATCGTGATTCTAATTCAAAATTAAAAGGATAAATTCCTCAAGCTGGGTTAGGTATAGTCTTGATAATTTTTTCATATTTCTAAATTTTAATTAATGTTATCAATTCAAAATAAGTTATGATATAAACCCGTGAGCGGTACGACGGATGTATCAAATTTTAGGAGCAAGTAGCAAGTGTACAGAGTAAATCAATCAAGCTTAAAATCTATTCCGATATATATAGCTACAACGTTGTATAGGAGATCGCTAAGATTAAACGTAAAGTTTGAGTCGCTGTATAATCTCATGCTTGAGCCGTCTTAGAAACTCCGATCCGAAAATGGATCTTAATCAACTTCGAATAAAACTTTATGTAATTTAATTCAATTTATTATCATTTCCGTCAGCTAACTTCAACCAAAATATCAAACTGAAGATTAGAAGCTCTAAAGGAAGGTATGAATATTTTTCCATTTTTTAGTGCACCAATTTTTAAAGTTATTGTGAAACGTGACGGAAATTAAGAGAGATATGGAGGTAAAATGGTGTTAAGATTTTAATGTTATATTGATAATGCCTGTCAACATAACATCGACGTGCATTTTTATCAACAATTTTTGTTGGTTTTTATTTAAAGTTGAAAAAGATTCGAGAATTGATAACAATAATATTTTTTTCCTTTACAAAAAGATATATAATAAAAAATAAAAAATCCAAGTAATCGATATGATTGTATATGATTTTTGGGAATTAAAAAAAATGTTGTAAATTTAAAAATTAAAAGAAACAATTTTGGAACGTACTTAGTGTGCGTCATTGTGTACTTCAAATTTTTTTTAAAGTCCTAGTAGATAGATTTTAGGAATTTCATAAAAAGTGAAATATTTCATAACCATGCACACTAAATACGTTCTAAAATTGTTTCTTTAAATTTTTAAATTTACAACAAAATTTTTTTTAATTTCCGAAAATCATATACAACCATATCGGTTACTTGGATATTTTAATTTTTTATTTTATATCTTTTTGTAAAGAAATAAAATTTTTTTTTCTTAATAGTCTTATGAACGTGGATTTGGCGCGATTTTTTTACAGTGAAACTGTTTTTGTTCGGATTTGTTATAACAACTACTACCGAGTGCTTCTTTTAAATTAATAAAATTGTAAGCAATTATTTATATTAAACTAAACTTTTAAACTATTAAACTTTTTATTATTTTTTTCAAAATCTATCAGTGGTTCTAATAAGCCAATTTAAAAATTTGTAATAAAAAAAATTAAATGAAAGAAAGAAATTTTAATAAAACTAATTTTTGAAATTTCTTGTTAATTTATTTTTAATGTAAAAAAACCATTTATTCAATTCAAACCAGTAGTTGTCTGGTTCGAACTTTCAATCCTGGTCAACAGAGTGCGCGCTGGTTGTCATTGCGGCCAACTACAAAATTTATTTTTTGTCACACCTAGAAAAAATCGTCTCGTTATGTTGGCTAAGCATTGTAGCTGACTTAAAACAACTGCCTAATCTAGAAGCATTATTGAGTGAGCACCCACGGAGTACGGTCCTTACAGCAAGTTATATATATTCTAGTTTTTATCTCAAAGGTTACTGCAGTTCTGTGTATAGTGTTAGTTACATTCTACCTACGTGTTATAATTCACGACATTTTCTAGAAATTGTTAAGTGCAACATTTTTCTATTCTGAAATTATCGAGTGAAAATATCAATTGTATTGTTGGATAGTTCTTGAATTTTCGTCGACAAGACTTAAAATTAATAAATTGTTGAAATCGTTGACATCATCATCAAATAACTCAGGACTGAGAACCTTCTACACAAGAATAGCTCAATAGTATAACCTAACCATATTTTGGTTATTTTTTCGTGATTTCATTGATACATCGGACTCCGACGTGGCACACGATTAAATATACCGAAAAATAGTGTAAAATCAAAAATTTATAATTCATTATTGAATAAAGTGATTTTTAGTGGTTACTATAGTAAATAACGACTCTCATTTTTTAATTAAAAAAAATTGTAATTGTTATCAAGATAATGGAGTGTAAAAGGGAGACAGGCATAGATATCGATAGAGTGCGTGCTGCAATTTATAAATATCGTTCAGCAATATGTGAAGCTTTTTCAAATCATCGAATCGGACTTAATAGCACATTTTTTAATGATAAAATAATTAACAACGCACCTATTAAAACGACTGGACCTTTTGCTGGATACACAGCATTGCATATAGCTTGTATGGATGGAGATAGAGCACTTGTAAAATCATTAACTTAATTGAAGACTACCATGCAGATGTAAATGCTGTTGCTGACGATGGATCTCAACCTATTCACTTTGCGTGTTTATTCGAGATGCCTTTGGGACTTATAGATATTTTGTTAGAAGCTGGTGCCAACGTTGATGCTGAAATAAGTCAAAAACTTTTTGTAAAATACATTAGATGGAAAAGGTGGTACAACGCTTTTGGGAATGAGATGACTTTGCTAACTTTTTCAATTTTATATGATTTTAATGATTTGTTTGTGATAAGATTAATCAAAGGCAAAGCCAATTTGAAAGTTAAGAGTCTGGAGAATAAAACACTGTTGATGTATGCCATTGATTTGGAGAAGAACACAATCGCACGGTCACTCATAGAAGAAGTAAAAGATCATGAATGGATAAACGCTTGTGATAATTGTGGTTATCCTGCTACCCACTATAGATTATATCCAAATAATGTGGGAACTGATCTATACTTTGATAGTGGTAGTGCATTAAGAGATGATTCGACTAGCGCTGTTTTGATTCGCGAATTACTTGTCGCCGGTACTGATGTTAACGCAACCATAAATAATGATCCAAGTACTCAATTGATCAATATAGCGGCTCGCAAATGTTTTCCAGAAACACTGAGGCAATTGTTGCCTTACCATGACAATACTTCAAAATCAACGGCTTTGCATTACTTATTGCGTCCACTTAAAACTAGAAAGAGAGAATCTATTTCTTGTGGAAAAATGACATGTATCGAGTTGATTCTAAAAGACCTTCTTTATAGACGTACATTTGGTTTATTCGTTCCTGAAGATGAAAAAATATTGATGGACAAGTTAATTGCTGAAGACATATATTTCAGGGAGCTAGGACATATCTACGAACAAAATATTATTCAAGGGGAGTTAAAAGAAAAAGTGCTTAAGTATGATGGTAAAATTATCACGTATTATGACTTCATAATGTTATGTTTTGATGATAAACAATTACGCTTAATAGTGAAAAATAAATCCTTAATAGACGCTTTCGAGAATACCTTCGCACAGTCTAGACTTCCTTCTTATACTAGGGAATTTATGGATGTCCCTCATTTTCCTGATTATTCTATGGAATCTTTAAATGCTGATTATTTTTTCTTCTGGAAACAAATTTCGATTAGATTAGAAGAAACTTCAAGGAGACTTGAACAATTAGAAGCATTAAAAAAAATTCCAAATCTCCGTAAAGCTATCCCCTTTGCCATATGAATTGGTAATAATAATAGTTGAACACTTTAATTATCAAGACTTTAAAAATTTTCTTCAGGCTTTTTATTTATAATATATTCACTTTTGTAAACAATACCAAAAAATTGTTTTTGTAGTAAATAATAACGAATAGGAAAGAAATGATTACCTTAGTATTTATTTATTTGCATTGTGTATTAATATAAACCACATTATTGTAAATATTAAGTTACTTCCGAGAACTTATTGTAATATCATTTTTATTTATAAAATTAAAATGTTTTGTGTTAAATTCCACATGTGAAAATTAATAAAAATAAACAATAAATTAGTATATACAACTTTCCTATGATCTAAATAAACACGCCAGGACTGTGAAATTGGAGGGAAGTCAGAGAATTGGCGGCGCCACCGCTGCGGTTGCTATGGTAACGCAGTATAAAGTTTTAGCTTCAGAAAAAAATTAGGTATTCTCAGGAGAAAAATACCAGTTTTTTTATATCAAGAAAACGTTTATTGGATATAAAAAAACTTGTATAAAAATACCTTGTATTCTGGGTGGAAAAAAATTTTTTTTTCAGTGTAACAAAAGACGGTATAACTGAAAAATTTGTTCTGGTAACAAATGAGTGTCGTTATAGCAACAAATCTATTAGCTGCATTAACAAAATGTTTCAAGTTGTACTAACAAACCAATTTGTTAATTCACAAAGTTAATTTGTTGCCCTAACGAAATCATTTTGTTGCTGTCACAAAATGACTTTGTTGCTGGTAAAAAATGATTTTGTTGCAATAACAAAACTAATTAGTTGTTAAAATATGTTCCAAACCAGCTGTAGCTGATTATATCATATTTTTAAATTATATTTTCTCTTAATAGTTTAACAAATTGTCTTTGTTACTCCAACAAATTCTCTTTGTTATTTTAATAGTATAATTTTGCTGTTTCAACAAAAAAATTTGTTGTACCAACTAAAGTATTTGGTCGAATCAACTTAAAGATTTTGCTATCGTAACAAACAAAACTCTTTTATTGTTATAACATATCAATAACTTTGTTATATCCTAAATTTTGTTATTTCAACTTATAATTTGTTATCCTTATGTTAACAAATTCATTTGTTACCACAACATATCTTAGGTTATCTTAACAAAATTTTTTTCTGCGTGCGCTCAATCTACGATTTTAACGTTCAATACGTTGAATCTACGATTTAAATTCCGACTCGGGAAGTAAAAATATAAGGTGTTGTAAAGAAAAGAATCTCATTAAATTATCATTTTTTATTTGAGACATTTATAAAATTTGAAATTAAACAAGTTTTCAACCTATCAACAATAGATAGATAGATAGATAGATAGATAGATAGATAGATAGATAGATAGATAGATAATAAATTTTATTTGATCCTGGAGTTCTAAGCTCCTTCAGGACCATCATCAATACATAAAGTTAATTATTTACAAGTATACATTTGATACAGCATTTGCAATACAATTTGAAAATCAACATTAATTAATAACTATCATCTTAACTTATAAGATCAATGGTAATCATATTGATTGCAAGAAGAAATTAAAACAAGCTTGCTTAAAATTTTCAAAGGTGTCAATTTCTGTAATATCTCCCGGTAATGAATTCCAAATTCTTATGCCATGAATTAGGAAAGAATTTTCATAGATAGCAGAATTACTTCTCGGTAAACGCAGATAGTCATTCCTGACGTCACCTCTCCTCAATGCAATTGGCAAAAATTCTAATTTTGATCTAAACAATTGATTATAATTTAATTTAATTTCTTTATAAAATAGACAAGCTATGAAATAATTTCTTCTCGCGTTAAGTTTTAACCAGCCCAATTCTTTATAATATGGAGTAGTGTGCTCGAATCTCGAAATTTTGAAAATATACCTAATACAAGAATTTATTTTACGCTGCAATCTATTCTGTAATTTGCTTGATATATTCGTGTAAGCAGCACAACAGTAATCGAAGATGGGAAAAATCAAAGTCATGACCAATTTTATGTGTAATTGTTCATTAAAAATTTCGTTATTGATTTTCAATTGCGCCAACGTTTTCATAGCACGATTGCATACACTTGCGACTTGATTTTCCCATGTTAAAGTATTATCAATGATGACGCCCAAGTATTTAACCGTTTTAACATACGGAATCACATGATCACTCACAACTACATTTTGGGCATTTTTACAATAATCACTGTTAATTTTTTGCCTACTTCCAAGAATAATAGCACTTGTTTTTAAGGCATTTAATTTCAGACAGTTGAAACTACACCAATCGACAATCTTTTGTATTTCATCATTCAGCATAATAACATATTCATTTATTTGCGACAGGCAACATGAAGTATATATAATTAGATCGTCTGCATAGAACAAATATTGACAATTTAATCGCTTAGCAAGATCAGCAATGTACAGAGTAAAAAGTAAAGGACCGAGCACACTACCCTGGGGTACGCCGTAACAATAGACAAATTGAAACATTTAAACTAAACTCCACTTTTAACAGCATGTGCATTATGCATTTAATTACTTATATTCTAAATTTGGAAGATTTCTTGAAATTTTGCTCGCATGACTCAACTACCTTAAGTCACCAAATCTCCTTGAATATTAAAGATAGCTTTATAGTATGAAAACATTTTTTGTAGGAAATTTTGTAAGCTGCAATTTTTGTCTCTTATGATTTTCCAATAAAATGAATATTTCAGGAGTTGTAGCAATTTGTTCGAATGAGTAAATAACAATAATTTAATGTTTAATTAAAAAATTTTCTTTCCAAATAAAAATTATTGTTATTATTTAAATACAAGTGTAACATGGAAATAAATGATGCAAATGCCGAGGAATTAAGATAATTGATATCATTGAAATCATTTAAAGAACAAATAGAGCAGGTATTAATGTTTACGCGTAATCTAGAGTTACCTTTGACACCGATTGCGCATAAATCGATTCGCTGAATGAACATAACATGTATTGATATAAATATAATAATAATCCAGGATTACAAATTTGATATTTTTTAAATAAAATTGTATTTAACGAGTCGCAGAGAGCTTCCATTCATCGACCGCCCGGCCATTTAGTTTCAATTATAATTATAACAATAATAATAGTACAGCGAGATTTATTTATTTATCGCTCCCCGATTCACTGAAATTAACTATCCCGATAAAATAAACGAGCGATCTATAAATTTATAAATGTATAAATGAATATTGTCAACAGAACATTTATTTCTTCTATCCCGGGCGTAAAATCGTGGGAAATTGACAATAGGATTTTATTTTGATAGTTTTTATTAAGTGAAAAATTTCAAACAGTTAATCGATTGGAAAAATTGAGTATAAAGAGATGGGTTTAATTTCATGTAAACAGTGGATAATAAACGTTAAAGTATCATTGTTAGAAGACGGCTATTGTTGATAAGTCCCTCAAGAAATCAACAAACACAAATCACGAATAATGCTAAAGTAAAATATTAAAAAAAAAAAAAAAAAGAAATTACAAGAGTACACTGTTGAAGCAACCGAGATATTTCCCATGGGGAATCTTGGGTTTATTCATTCGACAAACGGTTTTATTTATTACCGTTATTATTATTTTGTTTTTATCGATATTACTCGAGTAATCGACGAACGATATGACCAATGATATTTTAAAACGCAACCGAGTTGTTTTAAAACTTGGAACGTTAAATAGTTAACTTACTGACGCATTTTTGGTTATTATTTAATTAAAATTTTAGAAAAGTAGATTTCTCAAATAAAAAAAATTTATTTCTTATAAAATAATAATAATATATAAATTAATTAATTTATTAAAAAAAATTTCAATAATAAATTTAAAACTAATTTTGTTCAAAAAATTATCTTGTAAAGTAAAAAGTTTCTCGAATATTTATCAAACAATTTTGAAGATTATGAGATTTTATTTATCAATGTCCAAATTTTAAGTGACTACTTAGGAATGACAGTTCCCAAGTTAATCAAAATTTTGAGACCGGATAAAATTTTAATTGAAGAAAACAATATTTAGGACTAATTTGTGACGTATTTACTGACAACCTACCCGAATACATTACACGAAAGACTGATCAATATTATGATTATTGAATCTACATCATGTTTATACTATGATACAGCCAATAATTCTAAAACGGCTGCAACATTAAAACTGTTTCATTAAACAAACTCTAAAGGGAGTAATATTGAGGCAATTGCCATTTCTAGGGAGTAAAAATTAAAGCTTAATAAAAGAGTTTTACGATGTAATTTACCGAATTTGAATATCTTGTCTAGTTCAGTAATTACACCAAGTTGAAGTGGTAAAAACATCAATTTTCACGATTTTCAAAATTTTTCTTCCTAATTATTTTCTTGAGCGAAAAAAAAGTTTTTTTTTGACACAAGAAATTTCACTTATTCCAACAAAATTAATTCTCTTGCTGTTAGAAATACATATCGACGTTCTAATTAGCAAATTGTCTAACTTCATTTTAGAGAATCTTCCATTTGTACGAAAAAACGATTAGTTTAAAATTTATTATCACTTTAAAAAATAATTTAATATCTAATAGAGGTATACAATTTTGGTTTGGATCATTCAAATAATTTATAATTAGATTATTGCATCATTAAAATGTTAAAAAATCACCCTCTAAAAAATAAGGAGTTAGACCAATTGCTAATTAGACCGTCGATATCTTGATCCAAGAAAATTTATTCAAGTCAAGAAAATGTTCTTGCTTTGAGAAAATTCAGCCTCTTGCTCCAAAAAATTTAGTTCTTGATAGAAGTAAATTTTCTTGTCTTGAGAAAATTTCTCTCTGGCTCCAAAAATTAAATATCTCGATAGAAGTAAATTTTCATTAATGTTTTTATTGATCAATCTGTCAAATGGGAAGATCAAATAATATTGAATCTTTTTTTTTCATTCAATATGTATAATTGCACGCTAAAATAATATAAAATGGGTATCAAATATTCAAAAGAAAAATTTTCTCAAGGTGAGAAAATTTTTTTCTCAGCTGAAGTAGGTGGCGCTGCTTCCCTAAAGTATCTAAAAATCTTGATCAAATATAAAAATTTATTGTATCAAGTATTTATGATAATTTGAAATAAGAAAAATTACTTCCACCAAGAATAGAATTTCAAGAAAAATTTTTACTTCGGCCAACACAACTTCAGTCTTCCTTCAGGCATCCGAAAATTTTCTTGAGCCAAGAATTTTGTTCTTCAGTCAAGGAATTTTTCTTTTTGTGTATAGGAAACCCGGGTCAAAAAATTTAGTCTGTTTTATGATTAATAAAATTTTTTAATATTTTTCATTCAATTTAATTTTATTATGTGTATCTATTTTATATGAGAATTTAATCTGTTTTTGCCTGTATTATTCACAATTCAGACCAATTTCAGATCATTTTTAATGTTATAATAAAATTGTTTTCTATTGTTTCAAGACCAAAATCAGACTTTTTTCGTCACAATCATTTAGCTGGTTTTGATCGCATCAAGGTCAAAAACAGACCAAAACGTTCTATAATTTTTAGTCGGTTTTTCATCGCCTGTAGATCAAAAATCGACCTTTTACGAATTTGATAATAATAATATTAATAATAATAATAATAATAATAATTTTATTTATTATTATTTTATTCATGTCCTTGAAGATCCTCTACAGGGCACGGCTTTTCATTTTCTGAAACTGAAATAGTGACGATTCACTATTTCGTAGTGCAATGTATATCAAACGGTATTCTTCGCACTACCAAATGGTGAATACCGCTCATTAAATGATGCATGGAGGTATTAAATTTAACATTAATCTTGTCAACATTTTAATCTTGTCTCGATGTATTCACGTTGTGTTTAATAACGATAATTAGAAAACTATGGATTTAGATCCATAATTAAACGATGAGAACTATTTTATAAACGTATATTAATACAAATTTATTAGTTATCACTGCAACTAATATTCGCAGTTACAAAACTTTCATAATCCATGAAATGTTGAGCTATGACAAATAAATATGACAGATGTAAGGTTATAATCGACGTTCAGTTTATAAAACAAGAGAGCGCATGAATATATTATAAATTAATTTATTTTTTTAAATAAATGCGACTTATAATTTTTAATGAGATACTTTTAAGTCCAAAAAATTATAAGTCACCATCTCAGTCGACTTTTGGCCTTCGAACATTTAGAGTGAAAATTGTAAATCAAAAACAGTATAAGATTTCATATTGAATTTGAAAACAATATATAAAGTCCATCTACAAATTAACTAGACTAAAAACCGATCAAACTTTTAAAACTTTTTAGTTTCATTAGATTAGAAACAGCATAAAATATTCATAGTTGCTCAATTATTTTACTAAAATGTTATTTAGACTTAAAACAGATCAAAAATAATTTAAATAGTAGATGAAATACCGATAAAAATGTTTTTTAAAGTTCAAATACAGATCAATAAGTTCAAATGCAGATCATTTAGCTTAAAATCAGTTTAAATTTTTCGACTCTGGTAATTTAATTTTTTGAACGAAGTCCTTATCAATTTTTCCGTATTTTTTGAATTTGATTTTAAGCGAACTTGAGTAAATCATGGGTTTTCAAAATTTGAAATCAAAATTTTGGGTTAAATATTGTAGATACGGAAAACTTTTGGCAGGAAATTCAATTTTCTGGAGAAATAGTTCTCATCAATTTGTCTATATTTCGCACCCTAGAGCCAGAATATTTAATCAAACACAAAATTTCGTGGAAGTACTACTACAAAAATTTTTTAAATCTAAAATTTCGTATCTTTAAATTTTTTTTTTTTGATAAGCTTTGAGAAAAGAAATGTTTTTTGGAAAAAAATTTTAAGTTTAATTTCTACGGACTTAAGTTTTAAGAACCATGAAACTAAAAAATTTTGATTTCTCTGCATGACGGGTAAAATTCAGGTAATTTCATAACTAAAAGAAGATTTTCATTGAAGGAAAACTGGCAAATCACTTTCCACCGATTGTCAGGGGTGAAATGCTGTTGAACTTTTAACTTCCAGACCAACGCGTGGGTTTTATAAAAAATATTATATTAAATTCGCATTAGTCCATTTTGCTCGAATAACTTTAGGTAACATTAATTTCCTTTATTTATTTAATTTAATTTTTTTTTCCAACTTTTACATTATTGAACTCAAAGCTCTCACTCAATTATCAGTGCATGCTACTTATCCGATGCGAACTTTTTAATTAAATTACAAAAACCAGTCTAGAGTGTCAGTAACAACAACTGGAGAATAAGGCCACGGATAATAATAAATATAATCGTTATTTTTGCCAGAATAAAAGGGTGAGTTTCTTTTAAAATAAGTTTACAAGTCATATTGTGAATTATTTCCTCAGAGTATTCAACTACGCGCTAATTAAATTCCAAGATAAATTGTTTTATTAAATTATCATTATTATTTTTATTTTAATAATAATAATAATCATGATAATAATATTTCACATTAAGATTATTATTTTTATTAAAAAAGAAAACCACCGGGTCCCCTTACTTAGATACCAAATTATTTAATTATTATAAAAATAGCTATAACTCGTGAAATATTCATTTTATCGACAAATCATAAGAGAATGCCAGGATTTCAAAATTTTCAAAATCGTAAAAATTCACATTTCTTCACTTTCTTACTTGAATAACTTTTAAATGGGATATCTTATTGAATCTCTGTAAATTTCATCTGAAAGCTCTTTAAGCAAGCTTTAATTTGAGTGCCATATCATAAATGTAGTCTCAAAATTATGTCCTATTCCACTATGCCAATTATGAAATTTGCTGTTGCACTCTGTTTCAGGTCACCTGATCCACCTGTAGTCAACGCTCCTGTATTAAGAACAAGTAAACGGGATAATTATTATAACATATGGATCATCCCAAGCGAGGAGTCGCGATTATATTTAATAATAAAATTTTTGATAATGGTTTGCCAAAACGGGATGGCACTGAAGCTGATTGCCAGGCACTTACGAAATTGTTGAGATTATTGGAATTCAAAATTGATTTATGTGAAGATTTCACTAGGGAAGAAATAAAAAATTAGCAGAAGGTAATTTGTTTCAATATTTTTATTTAAAATTTATTTGTAATTTTTAATTTGTAGGGAAGGTGAGGAAAAATGGGGTAGAGGTGGCAAAACAGGGTACCCCTAAAAATTACATGATAGATGTGATCTGAGACATTTCTTACTTTACTTCCCTCGGTGTTTAATATACTATTTTTTTCCTAAATATTTATTTCAATATTAGCTTCCTAACTTTAATGGATAAAAAACTATACACATGAAACTTGGATTATAGCAAACTATAAAAACAACTTAATAATAATACATAAGTGTTATTTTTTTAACGATATTTTATTTTCGGATAATAATTTTTTTTTTTTACTTTTTCAGGGGGTAACCCATTTTGCCCGCAAAAAAGATTTCCTCAAGTACCCCGTTTTGTCCCCCCCTCCTTCTCCGCCCTATATTAATTTATTTAATAATTATAATTTTAGTGGCTACTAGAGACCATTCAGAAAACGACTCTTTGTTTATCGCAGTGATGAGCCACGGTGGCAAAAATACAATTTACGCCAAAGATGAGGTGTACGATTCGGAAAAATTGTGGAGCGCATTCACAAGCGATAAATGTCCGACATTGACTGGAAAGCCAAAGCTGATTTTTTATCAATGCTGTCGCGGCGACGAAAAGCACAAAGAGACCATTGTAAAACCACCTATTCAATCCGATTAAGGTTCTGATGACAATTACGGGATACCAGTTCATGATGATTTTTTGTTAATGTACGCCACACTAGAAGGTAGATAAACAAAAGAATAGCTTTATTTAAATTAAGTAAAAATTATTTCAATCAATTTAACAATTTCTTGAGCTAAGAATATATATTCTTGAAAATTTTCAAGAACATAAATTCTTGTATCAAGCGAATTTTCTTAATAAAAATATTTTTTTCGAATATTTTTATACCATATCATATTCGATTCGATTCGATCCGAACGATATTCGCACACCCTTACTATATAGCTATCTTCTATATTAAGCAATGTTCTTTATCCAGTAAGTACGAGAATGATCATAACTCCTAAAATATAGTTTGAAGAAAAAAATGTGATCATTGTTATTATTTTCCCATAGATGCAATAAAATATCCAATCGAGTTGTCAAAGAAGTATCAAAGTGGCTTAAATATCCGAATCTAATTTTTATTGAATTAGCCCAAAAGTTTAAGCTACCTGTCAGCAAAAATAAAGAACAAAAAAAAAGAGTTAATCCTTAAATCCCACTTCTAATTACTCAAGAGTTCAAAAATTGCCCGAATATCTTCAATAACTGTCTCCATTTATTTTATTTACAAACTTTCTATGCCACAGTGATAAAAAAAAATTACTTCATTAGATGTAAAAAAATGATCACCTAATATTTATCCTCCACTACAATACATTGTACGTCTCTAAAAAACACAACTAAGAGCAGGAATAAATTTTTTTAATGATAAAGATAACATAAAAAGTAACCAAAGAAAATGACATAACCAAAAGAGAATAAGATAAAAATAACAATGAAAAACAAGGGAACTCGAGCTGATCGCCAGAGGTGATAGTTTCGAAAGATGCAACAGGCCTTCGTATAATGTAATCGTTAGAAACGAAACTTGAAGCGCATTTCTGATATCAAACTCTCTGGGGATGTTACAAAAATCGAAAAAATAAATAAAATAAATATAAGAGACAAAAGTTTAAAAGGCAGCTCTATAGAGGAGAGCAAAGTCCTTTCTAGTTTCCCGCCTAATATAAAATTCTTTTAAAACTAATGATACTTTTTATTTAGTAAGCACGGGAAACTTTTTATCCGCTCGGAACATAATTTTCTGTCTTTTGAATTTCCGACAAAGGCCTAGCTTTTTATTTATAATGCACCGAAAATTACCATACATGGAAAAAAATTTTCTTTAAAAATTACCTTCAAAATGAGAGTAATGTTGCTCAGTAGTGCGGTTGAAAGAGATGCTTTTTTATTCAGGCTTGATGAATGACATTAATAAGCTGCATTGATAATAAATGACATTACAGTGATGTAATTATTTAACATAGTTTTTGTCAAGGTAACATATTTATTCTCTTTATGAGTTTTGTAATTAGAAAATGAGAGAAGATTTTTTATTCATTTCAGAAGTTTTAATTTTTTTGGGTAGCTTCAATTATTTTTAACTTCCCGCTAAGAAAATTGAAAATTTTCAAAAATCGGGAAGTTATTGGTTTTACCCCGTTTTTCGAAAATCTGAGTTTTCATCAGATCTCGACGTTTTGAGGTCCTAGGAAGCTTTCCTGACTATTCCTGCGAGGGTGTCACTATGTCTGTATGTATGTATGTGTGTGTAAGTATGTAAACCTTTTATAACTTTTGAACGGTTGAACCGATTTCATCGTGGTTGTTGGTGCCATTCGAAATGGCTTCGCCAAACTTAGATTTCCTGAAAATTTGAACCGATTCGGACCGATAGATTTTGAGAAATTTGGAGAAATCTAAAAAAAAAAGGAAAAAAAATTTTTTCAGAAGTGGTTTTTTTGGAATAACTTTTAAACGGCTCAACCGATCGATTCCAAAAACTAATCAACTCTCAACCTTGAAAAATCACGCCGATCGCCGCCAATCCGGTCAAAATCGGTTGATTCGTTCGAGAGATACGTGAACGAAAGAAAACCGAAAAAAGTGTTTTTTCGGAGTTACTCCGAAATTTCTAGTTTGACCAATTGAAACTTAGAAATTCTTTATGAGGCTTAAAAAACTGCGTAGAATGCCGCAGACCGCGTAAAAATCGGTTCATTCATTCAAAAGTTATTGCGGTTTGAAAATTAAAAAAATAGTGTTCTATGAAACTCCTATCAGACTTTTGAGCTCAAAGAGCTCCGTATTAAGAGCTTCGTTTTGTATTAACGGAATTAGCGGGAAGTTGCAGGGATGGCCTTTAGGGTCAACCGTTTTCCTATTTTTTTTTTTTGGATCATTTCGCTCATTTGTGTACCGTTAAAAGAGATATTTTTTATTCGGACTCGATAAATGTCTTCAATTAGCTACATTGATAAATAGCGGTGATACAGTTTAATTGTGTACTAATTTTTTATTGGCATTGCACTTAAGGTAGTACCCCGCGACAATCCAGATAAAAAATTTTGACTCGCTATCCATGTTATACGTATCGACAGAGCTAAGGTTGTAGGTTAAGATTTTTTAACGTTACTGTACTCGTCGACTACTATATTCTCTATACATATACACACACTACAGTTTCAGTGACTAGCGGCTGTTTTTCGTACCCCCTCTCCTAAAAATAATCCTCTAAAAGTGAAATTGATTTTAATTAATCTCAAAAACTATATGGTAGAAAATTTTCATTTTTTTTTTAATTGTTCGAAATATCATACTCTTCAATCTACTAGTTTTTTAATAAAGTCGTGAAATTCCTTCTATGGAAAAAATTAAAAATACTGTCATTTTCCCCCGCTTCTCCTATGTTACATGTACAAAAATGTCATTTTCAATTGCAATTATCTCAAGTTTGGTATGGTAAATCGTCTTCAAATTTTATGTTTTGGATGCGATAGATAATGGAAAATGAATAATAATAATAATAATAATAATAATATTTAATTGATAACAATAGGTCCAATAATATTTATATTCTATGTGTGTGGTTAGTTGCATTAAAATGTTATTTTATTTTACGAGACCAGTAAATTTCACTGACAAACTTTAAAAGGTAATCCCGTTACTAGTAAATGGTTAAGCTGCGCCCTAGAATATAATACACTCCGGTTATTTTTATCACGAATTCAATAGTAAATTCTACAGAAATTTTTTTCAAAGTATAACTTCATAGTAAAAATTTTAATTATTCACACTTTTCTTTTTAACTTACATGTTTTACTTCTTTTTTTGAATTCAATTTAATTATTAAAATGATAAATGTTGAAGAAAAAGACTGGGAGGAAAATAATGAGATTTCAATAATTTATAATTTAAACAGACGGGTAATAAAAAATGGGAAACTTATGACAAGAGTACTGAGTTATTATTTTTTTCTTTTGTGAGTATATATATGTGAAGTCTACTCGACTCAGGACAGTGATCGATGAGCTCCGTCAACAATAATTTTGGTTTCATATGTAAATTTATACGCTGTGTAATTTATATATATCTATATCGAGCTCGTATATTTAAATATCACTGCACAGAGTCTCTACGTAGAGACGCGATTTTTATTTATTACTTTCTAACTGGCGTCTCTATTTTTTCATTGTTATACGATACGAGTTTTTTTTTTTTCTTTTAAAGTTGAGTGAAATTATTATTTTTTTTTTAAAGTTGTTCGGGAAAGTAAAGTGATTTTTATGAGAATCATTTATTATTAAAAAAATTATTAATAATAATGGTAGGAGGTAAAATTATAAAGTTCTTAAGAAGTTTTCACATCTTCAATATTAAGACCATAATTTTGAGTCTTTATCGAACATTTTTGTTTTGTACTTTGACTTCAGTTCATGCAAAAACGATCAGAGTTATGAAAAAATGGAGAACTTTTTTGTAGAAAATTAAATTTACTCCAAGAAAGCTTATTAATGAGAAACTTTTTTGTAAAGAGTTAAATATCCTACAAAAAATATCTCTTATGATTTTTTGTATTTCCAATATTCATCCTAAAATTATGATTTTAAATTCTTAAAACAATTATCATCATTTTCTTATTTTTGGAATTGTTTAAAAAAACTTAAAAAAATAAAATTATACTAATAAAACATCGCATCTCGTAAAAGTAAAAAAAAAATACTCCTAATTTCCTTCAAATAGTTCGTCGTTCCGTGTCTAATTTTAATAGTACAAAAATAACAAACCATTAAAATATTTTCAAACCAAATATTTTCTTTCGCTGTAATTACATCCTACGAAATTAACTTAAACTCATATATTTTTACTAAAAAACTAGCAAAAATTCTTGGCTTGGAATCGAATCCCGGAGCCTAAACTAAAAGAGCTAAAAATAAAAATAATTATCTCGTTGTAATAAAAAATAAAATACAATACAACTTCCTCGCAATGATAATTAAAAAATAAATAAAGGTCCATCAACTGAAAATTAAATTTGCTTGGTAATTTCCGTACACCTCCACATTATATTAAGTTTATATTCCCAGCATTGTCGACTCGGTCTGACTGTACGCTTACCGTTTTCACTTTTTATATAATATGTATATATAGAGTTTCATGCAAGCGCATAAAATGAACCTTTTTTGTATTTACCTTCAGTTTGAATTCTTCCGGAAAAATTAAATAAATTTTTGTTGCATTATGTCAATAATTATCACAATAAACATTTTAATTAAAATCATAAAAAAAATAATAATAAAAATTATAACTATAAAAATAAAAGAAATTTGAGGAAAAAATAGCAGTAATTGTCGAGTGTCGATACGGTTGTTTACTTGCGGTGGTAGAAATTTAAATAATTTGCGTGGAGTTTATTTAAATGCGACAAAGTAACGTGCACTGTATAATACGTGTAGTGTGTTGGATAAAATTGTCGGAATGTACTTAACCAGTGAAATAACTAGTAGACTGTATTTACGTCCACTGCTGGTTTACTTTTCTCGCTATTTTTATCTTTCTCTTTCCTTTTTCTCTCTATTATTATTTTTTATACTTGTTCATTTGGTCACATTGTTAGTTATAGCTTATAGCGGGTTTCGCAACATTCTTACATATTCAAATGTAACATGTTTCATTCAAATGAATTAATACACTCATTATACAGTTGGCTATTATTGCTGTTGTTACTTTAAATATTCTATTTATTTGCATAATAAACCTGTATTTTATTTTTAAATTGGATTTCAGATATGAATATTTATTCACTCATTCCTCAATGAAAACTTTTGGACAACTTCTTTGAAATAAAGGCCGAGATTTTTTTTTTGCATTCTAGTTAGAATTACCAAATTTTTTATTTTTCCAAAAGATAAGTGCTTTTAAATTAAATTGCGGCTAAAGGATGAGTCCTACAGTAGAATTGATAAGGATCTTTCTTAAGGATATCCACGCAAAGTAGTAAAATTTTTAAATCTTCCTAGAAATTTGTAAATTTAATCTACATAGCCTAATAATTAATAAAAAAAATTAAAAAACAGTAGGTTTCCGGGATATTAAATCAAATAATTAGGTTTGAAAATTGTGATTTTTTACACGTAGGTAAATGGAGATCCCACCAGCCGTGTATTTGGTTAAGAATTTAATGCGATTAACGATTTTAAAAAAATTTTATTTTCATTGAATTTGATTGAAAAAATAAATAATAGTTTAAAAAAACTAAAAACACGCTTTTTATAGAAAACCAAACTAAAAAATAGAAAATAAATTTTAATGGATTTAAAATAAAAATAGGGTTAAAATTTCAATAAATATAAATTAATAGTAGTGTAATTAAAAAAAAATGTATTTTATTTTAAAAAAAGCGTGGGGTGCATGGTGTCAATAGTTATAAATATTTTACTGACAGATATGAGTAGAGTGATTATCATTTTGAGAATATCTTAAAAAGCACCCCCCGCTTTTTTTTAAAAATTGAATCAATAAATTGATAAAATTTTATAGTAAAAAATATATTGTTTTTAAAAATTATTGAATAACTTTTTAATAAAATAAAAATATTTTTATTTAATTTTAACGACTGCTTAATAATTATAATTGTTACGATAAGAGCTGGCAATTTTGATTATCAACTTTAACCAAGGTATACAGCGGTATACCTATAGACTCTTCAATGCTTGGTTAACTTTATCAGTGTAATCACTGATCTAAAGATCAATAAATAATAGTTTAAAAAAACTAAAAACCACTGCATGGTGTTAATTGTCATGAATATTTTATTGACAGATATGAGTAGAGTGATTATCATTTTGATAATATCTTAAAAAGCCCCCCACGCTTTTTTTAAAATAAAATACATATTTTTTATTTACACTTTTATTAATTTATATTTATTGAAATTTTTAACACTATTCTTAATTTAAATTTATTAATATTTATTTTCTATTTTTTAGTTTGGTTTTCTATAAAAAGCGTGATTTTAGTTTTTTTAAATTATTATTTGTTTTGTAGAATTAAAATTCTCCTTAGTATTCGAAAATTTGTCAATATTAGAGAAATTGGCTAAAGATAATTATTGGAAATTAAAATTAACATCAAGTCCTGTCTTATCGACTGTAGAGAAAAATGATAAAAAATTAAAATTAAGTTTCTTACCTTATCGACTATAAATGAAAATTATATAAATTAACAAAAATCATATTTTGCAAATTGAAAAATGGAATAATTTTATCAAATTAGTGTATTGTCATCGGTCCTCGATAAATCTACAAAGTTTGAACGAAATCTGGCCGTTTAAAGTGGGTTAAAATCGCGCCCAAAGAAGTCGGTTACAAACATACAAACATACATACAAGTGAAGCTAATAAAAAGCATGTAATAATAAGCTTTCAATTCAAACAATGAAAAAAAGTAGGTTTCCGAACGTATTACGGAGATATTTTATATTTTTTATGAAAAATCACAAGGAACTTCCGTTCTTTAAAATCTTGTATTTGACTTGGCAACACCGCTTGCGCAGTTACCCGGCGCATAAGTAACCGCGGTTTTTCAAATGCTAGAAGATCTAAGTCATTTTAGTTAGACAGTAAACATAAATAAATTTTAAGTTTAGGAAATTCTTGCGGTGTTGTCAAGTGTATACCAGTAATTCAGAGTACAACATTTTTTATTAGTCAATTAAATGTTAATAATTGTTTAATGAGTAAATTTTTCGGAAATTTCCTCAAAAATGTTATTAATTAATTTAAAAATTAATTTTAAGATGCCGAACAAAAGTATTTCTACGTATTATTTTTTATAGACATTCTTTACACTAGGAGGGTCCTTGGATCTCCTTAAAGAGCATTTAATTTTCAACAGAATTTCATTTCAATATTTAGACAAGAATTTTGAGTTTGAAATTTTGAAACTAATTTTTTTATTGAATAGTTTTGTGAGTATTTTTGTTTCTATTTTTTGATTCGATTTATAAAGAAACAGTAAGAGTTTTGAAAAAATTGACATCAACTTTTTTTGTAGAAAGTAAAATTTTCTACCAAAAAGATTTCCTATTATTTTTTGGTATCTTCAATATTTAGATCAGAATTTTGAGTTTAAAATTTGAAACTCATAATTTTTATTAAATAATTTCGCAAACATTTTTATTTTTAACTTTTAGTTCGATTTATAAAAAAACGGTGAAAATTATGAAAAAATTGATGATTTTTTTTTGTATAGATAAATTTCCTACAAAAAAGATCATCAATTTTTCCGCATCTCTATTATAATATTTAACCCAAATTTTTAAAACTTCTATTCTACAGCGCTAAAATAAAAAAAAAAATCTTGAGCAAAAAATAATTAAAAAATTTCAAGTCCTAATAAAAAAAAAAAGAAACCTTGAACAAACCCTCTAATAAAAAAATTCTCAATCAATATCGCTTGGTTAACCATAAAAACTCCAAAATGTCAAGACTCTCATCCCTAAACCCAAAAAACAACAAAACCCTCAGCAGACTTACACACTTAAATACTTATTGTCTTACGAGGACATTTACAAAGAAAATATGTCACTCGACAAAAAAAGCATCGTGCATACATATAGCGCTAAAAAAGGTAACGGCATACATAATAACGCTAAAAAAAAATTGACACAACAAAGGGGCTAACATATGATATATCTTTTCGTATATTCTACTATATTCTTCATACAAAAATAAAAATAACGAAACAAAGTACAGTGAATATAAGTACTGCACACATTTTGTCCTTGGTCGCAGAACAGGGAGTTGAGAGTTTAAAATTTACTCACAAATGGATGCATCCAGTTCTGTATCATCATATATTCTCAAGTTTAAATACCTCCGAGATAAATGCTGGCGTGATTCCAACTCGGCATTTTATACCTTACATTTATAAAGATACACATTCATATATATATATATATATATATATATATATATATATATATATATATACAATGTCGCTAAGTCTGCAATTTTAGTTCAGTTATTTAACTTCTTTTTTTTTCTTTTCTATATACATGTCTATCCTGTATCTTCATAACCAAACGAGCCGTGTAGATACAGAGAAGAGGTATAAGAGGCAAAGTGTACATATCAATACCGCGATACGGGTAGAGCTGTAGGTTACACAATCCATGATGCGGATCAACGATTTCACAATGGCTTTCAACCTAAGAGTACACATACAAGGATATATAGACGTGAGCTTTCCTCCGGGTTAAAGAACGACTGCTGCCCTCTTATTCCCAGTAGGTACTCTGTTGACTCGGGTTAAACATTCAATTGCTGTAAGATTGATACGATATACCAACAGCGTGGTTAACAGACATCTAATAATGCTTTGCTATTATAATTATTCAGGGCCCATTAACCATTCAGGATCCCTGGTGGAGTGATCCTGGCCAAAAAACCCCCGGGTTACGGTTACCAGTGAATTAATTAATTATCTAGATTTATGATTTGGCGAGGAACTTTGCCGCAGTATGGCGCCCAACTATGGTTATGGTTATGTTAAAATGTTATGATGTAAAAGATTGGTTTTGATATTGTGGGTGAGTTTAGTTAATAATCGGATGCCTTATGAGTTGGATCATCAAAGTTCGTGTCTCAAACAATACTATACAAAGGCTTTTGATCTTTAACGAAGTCTAGGGGCTTTGATCTTCGTCAAGTTGCTGTTATGTGATTGCTAAGGAGTCTTGTGGTGAAAAATAGGGAATGTTATGATGACTAATAGGGAAAATTTACCTTTTAGTCGCTAATTAGGCTTTTGTGTGAATTTTGAGAATTCTAATGGTGGAAAATTGGGTGATGAAAGAGTTTTTAAAGGGTTGTTTGATGAAATTAAGCATTGAAACTTCGGTAGACATTTAAAGATGTCATAATAATTGATTAGGTCTCATTATGACTTCATAAATCATAATATGACTTCATAATTCATTATTGTAAGATTTTGTAAAACATTCTTAGACATCATGAAGCATTATGACTTCTGAAGTCACTAGAAGATTCCAAATAAATCAATAAGGCTTCATTATGACTTCATAAAATATGATTAGATATCATGGAGCACCACAACTTCATTAGACATCAATAGGTATTAAATGAATTGATTAGGCTTTATTTTGGTTTAATAAGATACCATAAGATTGTGAAGTATTTCAATTTCTGAAGTCATCAGAAGATATCATATAAATTAATCAAACTTCTTAAAACAACATCATGAAATATTA
The DNA here is from genome assembly GCA_905319865.3 of Cotesia congregata. NCBI lineage: Eukaryota > Metazoa > Arthropoda > Insecta > Hymenoptera > Braconidae > Cotesia > Cotesia congregata. The sequence goes on from CAJNRD030001114.1 coordinate 6,334,794, forward strand.
TTTTACATCATGAAGCGCTGTAACTTCTGTATTCATCAAAAGATGCCATAAAAATTTACGATTCATTATGACTTCATAAAATATTGTTTATAAAACTTCATAAGGTATTATTATAAGATTTCATAAAACATTATTGAATATCACGAAGTATTACAACTTCAGAAGAAATCTGAAGACTTCATCCAAATTGACAAGGCTTTATTATTACTTTGATAAACATCATTATGACTTCATAAAATGAGATTATAAGATATTATTTGATTTGATGATGTTAAAAAAGTTTATAAAGCTTCATTATAGCTTCATAAAACATATAAGATATTACAAATATGATGGAGCTTTATAACTTTAATAAACATCATAAAATGTCATACAAATTGATAATGCTTCATTAAGGCTTCATAAAACATCATTATAAAACATTATTGGACATAATTAAGCATTGTACCTTCATTAGTCAATAGAAGAAGTCATAAAAATTCATGAAGCTTCATTATGACTTCATAGAATATTGTATAAACATTATGAAGTATTATCACTTCAGTATATATTCTACAATATCATATAAATCGATAAGGGTCCATTATTTCATAGAACATCACTATTAGGCTTCATAAGTCATTATTTGACATCAGAACAGATAGTAACTTCCGTAGACATCTTAAGATATTACAAAAAATGATAACACTTCATTATAAGACGTCATTTGACATCATGAAGCATTTCAACTTCTCTATCATCAGAAATCATAAAAATTGATAAGCTTCTATTATGGCTTTATACAACATCATTATGAAACCCCTTAAGTCATTATGTGGCATCGTGACGTACAGTAACTTCCGTAGACATCATGAAGTATCATACACATTGATAACGCTCCATTAGGACTTGATAAAACACTATCATAAAACATCGTTACAAGACATTATTTGACATCAAAAAACATTGCAACTTCTGTCGTCATAAAAATTGATAAGCTCCATTACAACTTCATATATGTCACAAGACATTGAACATCATGAAGCATGAAAAATTCATAAATCTTCGTTATGACTTCATAAGTCACTATTAGCCATAAAAACATTTTTACCACATTCCAGGATCCCGTAACACTTTCCATCACAAAAGCAAACTTACAAGATCAAAGATTATAAAACTTCGTGAAGCATCAAAAACCTTCGACCAACATTGCAAAGCATTGTTCGCCGTTATAAATCATGAGGTTAGGTGTCTTACAAACCCTTTGAAGTCCCAAGATAAAAAAAATTTTTCCCGGAATTTTATAAACTCAAACACTCATCAAACTTACGATGTCTGAAGTCTAATAAAGTCTCACGATGTTTTTTTTTTTTTTTTTAAATGTCCAATAAAGCCATTTCATACAAAAGTTCCATCAATCTTACAATTATAATGAAATCTTACGACGTCAAACAATGACTTACGACTAGGACCGAGCAAGTCCTATGATGTCATCATGTTTTATGACCTGTGCCAAGTGTTATAGTGTCTCATGAAGACTTACGATGTTTTATGACGTTCAATGAAGCCGTAAGGTCCTATTACGGTTAAAAATGTTTTACTGAATCTCGTGATGTTAATGCTGATAATTTTTAAAGAAAATTTATTTCCTTAAAATTGAAAGAAGTAAAACATGCAATTAATTAACATCTAGCACCCGGGGACGTACAAATTGAAATAGAAAAAAGTGAGTACAGTCTGAATTGACCCATATCCCTTTCAACTGATCCGCAAAAACCGGAACCATTTGCAGCTGATAAAAAACGATCCTTTTGTATCCCGGTAATTAATTTATAATATAATAGGACACGTTTGATGTCAAATGTAGGTCGGTATCGAGATAACGAATTGATAAATGTAACCGGTGTTTACTGGCCATCATCGTTTTGATTTTTATAGAAAATATTTTCATTTTTATTGATCATTTTTTCCTACAACAGATTTTTTTAAACCATTTACGGTAAGAGCCCCCATTATTGACACTATAAGAGTCACGGCGAACATTTGAATTTTTTAACTGTATTCAAATTAATCTGACTAATTTTTTTTTGTATTAGACACTTTTTTTGATTCTTCAACTTGTGTATTTTAATTTTTATACTTAAATAGTCGTTAATTAAATGACAAATATATTAATTTGAAATCTGCAACTCAAGTGTAGGTATTATTGACAGGGTGAAATGGTATCGGAGCCAACTATTGACACCCATAGACCCTATTATTGACAGGTATCAATCCTATTATTCAGGTTTATTTGAAATTTAAACTTCGAATATAATTTATTATTTACTAGTAAACAACAATATTTTGCTCAGACAATTCTTTTTTTATTATAAAATTACGCGAGACAACATGTAAACAAATCCGCTATGTATGTTAAAGAGGTTAAGTTTCTTAAAATTGTAGGCTGTCGCTAGTTAAACACATGTTAATTTTTATGTACCTACTATTGACACCCGCTATTTTTAAATCATAATTAAAATTTATCAGCTTAAAACAATAAATCTAAGATTGTTTAGAGTTTAAATAACCTCAGATAATTTTGGATGATAGGCTTATATCAGAATTATATAGAAAAATTTGCTATTTAAAATACGCTCTCTCTTAGCGAAATTGTTAAGAAATTTTAAATAAACTAGCCGTAGTGGTCTACTCGGAAAAATAAAATTTTTTTGCAGTTTGTAATTAATACCCAAGCATAAAATTTTACTTTTTTCTTACTAAAAAATTTCTAAAAATTGATAAAAAGCAATGTTTATTGGGATTTAATCATAAAATTGATTAAATAATCAATAAAATAAAACAACATCTCAATAATAGGGGCCCTGTCAATAATAGGGGTTTTTACCTTATACTTAAAATTGAAATTATGGAGAAAATATTAAACCAAAAAGTTATAAGAGACCTTTTTTGTAGGAAATTCAATTTTTTACAAGAAAGGTCCGTATCAAATTTCCCGTATCATTTAGCCAGAATTTTAACTCGAAGTTTAATTTTCAGAGAATTTGATTTATTTGAAGAAATTCAAATTGTAAATTTTTTTTGTAATTAATTTATAATATAAGACACGTACGATATCTTAAAAAAATGTCGGTCAGAATCGAGATATCGAATAAATAAACTTAACCGGTATTTACTGGTCCTCACTTTGGTTTTTCCCAAAATTATTTTTATTTTTATTGATCATTACATTTAAAGAAATGATTATACTACGGGAAATTTATTTCGAGAAAACAGAGGAATAATTTAAAAGTAAAAAATTGATACAATACCAAAAGACATTTCGATAGTGAGGCTTTTAAGATTAGTTTGTTCTTATCTTAGAAAGTTGGCAAACTACGAAAGTTATATTGCTGCGTTAAGTTTTGGAACAAATAAAACTTTTCTGCCAATTGCCATTTGTTTCCTTTCGGATATTTTATATTTTAGTTGAATTGTGATCATCTATAGTGCCAAATTTGGATTGATAAATAAAAGAACATTGGTGAAAATTTATGAATTTTTTGGAAGATTCAAATTCTGCCCTTTAACAGCCGATCCCTACGATTGCATTTATATTTTTCCCCTAGACAAAGAAGAATTTTGAAAAAAACGCTCTGGTACGTAATAAATTTTTTAATGATCTATTTCATAGCAGAGCGTTTTTTTCGAAATTCTCATTTGTTTAAAAGAAAAACATAAAACTGTAATAGCTTTATAACCATGAGTGCAACAAGAATAGTACCATTGCTTGTAGTGAGTACGGCGCGAGAAAAAGAAGGGATCGACTGTTAATAGTGAATTAATTTCTTGAAAAATGAAAACTAGTTGATTCAAGAGGAATATATTTAATTTTTTTTATTGTTGGTTCATTTTTAATTCAATGACCAGTTTCTTTATTAAATAAATAGAAATTAAAAAAAATTGGAGGACTGTTGGTGATTTTCATTATTAATATTGTGAGTAAGCTATTAAAAGCACGAGATCATTGATAAGGACCTTTTGGGTAAATAATTAAATTTTTTACAAAAAAGTCTATTGTAAATTTTTGTATCTCCTATATTTTAGCAAGAATTTGAACTACAAAATGTTTAAATTTTTTTTCTTAAAATTGTTGGGTAAAATATGGTTTATCTTGTATAAAAATAGTATTTAGGGTTGTTTAAATTGGTAAAATTCTTAAATGTTACATTTTTATTTTAATCCTCTTTGAGTCATTTTCTCGATTCTCTCCGTGAATTTATTGACTTAATTATTCCAAAATATTTCGAAGCAAAAGTCTGATTTTCTCGACAATATTTTTCTCAACCTAAATATTTTTTTTTTATGCGAGTATATCCCCAAAGCTTAATATTAAACAGTGACTTAAAACTTTCTCGATAGCGACCTTGGTACTTGTACCGAAATTGGCGCCCAAAAGTAGAACTAACCCAGCCTGAGGAGCTTTAATCACAAAATAACTAATATTGACTCCCAATACTTATTTTTAAGTCCTCGTCCCAATTCCTGACAAGGATGTCCCAATTATTGTACCAACAAGAAATCCCGCAAATTCTTCATTAATTCAAACTTAATAATTCTAAAAAAAGAGTCAAATGTTCTCGAAAATATTTTTCAATAACAATACATGTTGGTACTGACCTAGAGAAGAATTCGAAACATGTCATCGCACCCACACAGTGTTTTTGAAACTAACAAACTTTTAACTAAAAATTCATTCAAACCATCAAGTACCAATTTTCATCATTCGTATTTGACATATATTAACATCACCTTGAACTTGGGACAAAAAAAAACAGCACGCGTATCTCTTGACACTTGTTTTACCCGCCGAAAAAGTAGCCTAAAATTGCGAGCAACATACAGCAGAATTAAAAAAAATTTTTTAATTGAATGATTGTTTTGATTTAATTTTTGATCACCGGCGTTTAATCAGTCGTTGACTTTTCGCGGTTATATATATGTGGATATATATATGTTTATATGCATATATATGACTGTTTATTTATGTATGTATATATATCATGTGCATGTGTGTATGTGTTGGCGAACAAAAACGCGCGGAAACGGCACGCATTTGACGGTGTATCGTCAAGAACTGAAGGTGAGACTTGGTAATCTGTTGGCGACGCTTGCGCAGGGCCCGCGAATGTGCCGTGGATTTCACTCGTTTCACAACCGACGGCGGAGGGATGACGACAGGACAGACCAGGCTGGAGGAGAGGTTGTTGAGCGTGAGCCTGAGTACGGTGTCGTGACGTATACGACCAACTGCCAGCTCTCTCCTACTTTCGGTTTTTTGATGGTGTCGATGTAGATGTGTGTATGCATGGAGATAACTTCCCCTCAGGCGTTGAACCAGCCTGCGACGTCATCTCCGACGTCACCGGGTAGATTTGTAGAACCTGTGGAATATCAAAGTAGTTCAAAATTTTTCAGCTTTTGGAAATTTGGACACTTGGTTTCAAAATCTAACTTTTTATTCAATTTATACGAAAACGGTGAGGGTAACCAAAAATTGACAAGGACCTTTCTTGTCAATGATTAAATTTTCTACAAGAAAAGACTCTTATGATTTTTTCTCCAAAATTTAGCTCAGAATTTTGAGTCAAAACTTTTGAAACTATTTTTTACCGAACAGTTTCGCAAACATTTCTGTTTTTATTTTTGAACTTAGTTTATACAGAAACAGTGCAAGTTATGAAAAACTTTTTTATAGCTAATTAAATTTTCTAAAAAAAAGATTTTTTACAACTTTTCCATATTTCCAACATTTAACCTAAAATTTTGAGTCAAAACTTTTGAAACCACTACACAGAAAAAAAATACCATTCGGCTACACCCGAATCGATTGTACTACACACTGCCTAAAAATGGTTCAATTGCACTCTTAAATTTGAAATAATAACTAAAAATGGTCAAAATGTCAATGTTATCTACGTCAAATTAAAAATAATTTTATGAGCTATCATATGAATTTTTCAAAAATAAGCTATCTCTGTTCAATCAAAAGTTATACATCAATAAAGTGACCAAAAACGTGATTTTCACTATTTTGAAAATTTTAAATGGCCGCCATTTCTAAACTAATTGATCGATTTTGCTCATCTTCGAACTCGTTCAAGGTAATTATCCAAAGAATATGTGTACATATATACATAAATATATAAATTTTTGAACCAATGCTAATTTTGAGCTTTACTCGACTACAAAAGAGATGAAATGACAAAATTCCGTGTGAATTCCGACACAAGGACCAATGCAATAGATAGATTTCTACGAAATCTACCTAAAAAAGTTCACTTGAGCCAAGAAAATATTTTTCTTCCTAACTATTTTCTTGAGTGAAAAAAAAATTTTTTTTGACAAGAAATTTCACTTATTCCAACAAAATTAATTCTCTTACTTTAAGAAATACGTATCTTGATCCAAGAAAATTTATTTAAGTTAAGAAAAAATTACTTCCACCAAGAATAGAATTTCAAGAAAAATTTTTACTTCAGCCAACACAACTTCAGTTTTCCTTCAGGCACCCGAAAATTTTTTTGAGCCAAGAATTTTGTTCTCCAGTCAAGAAATTTTTCTTTCTGTGTATATCTTATCTAACTATTTTGAATATTTTTACTTTTAAAATAAATTTCTGCAAAAATTGTGTGAGCTACCAAAATATTGATTGAGTTATTGGTTTACCATTTTTCCGTATCTCCAACATTCATCCAAGAATTTCTATTCCAAATTCTAGAAACTAATTTTTCACACCCTTGAAATGGAACGCAGTTTAAGATTTATAATTCTAATTATAATGATTATTATAATGATTGCTATCTAGGATAACGATGTTATCGAGTACATTATATAATTATAGTGCGAGTATTGATGATGCGGTGTGGTGAGGGCGTAAAGTCTTGATTGGAGATATATCAGACGATATACCAGAATTTGTGTAGGGTATTCTCAAATGTTAATGATGCTTGGAACGTGATGGTTAGGATAGAACCTACAGCATATACATACATACATATATATGTTGCTATTTACCGAGGGTATGCATACTCCCAAGTTAGTTACATCATTCCCATGCCTTACCGGGCTTTGTTGCCCGAGAGAAGACAAGAATTGTAATTCCTTCGAATAGAACAAAGGAATTTACAATAGCTTCGAAAATTAGTTTCGGATCGCGTAAAACCCCAAACCCTTGAAAGCATGCACATTTGCGAAGATTCATGCTTTCGATTCTATAAAATTTATAGATGGATCTATAATTTCAAATTTCACTCGAATTATATTAAATTATCCAAAAATTAGTCGACCGCTTGATATGAATTGAAGAGAAATTAATGAATAGTATTCCAGAACACCAGCGTAGGGATCAAAAAATAATGTAGGGCCCTTATGAATATGACCGGAGGCATTGATACATTTCGATATTCGCAGAATGCAAATTCATCCTCGTAATCAACGAGACAATATCTGTCGAAGGCTATCAATTGACTGCGTAAATCGAGTCTCTTTCTCTGTATCTATCAAATAATGTAATTTGAAGCAACTTGATGGAACTAGATAACCCAGCACACAGTACACTGGCTTACAACCACTGCCAACCCAAGTCACTGGTAACGAGATAGTAAATCCCTTCTATTTACGTCCGCATTCTTGACCGTTGAAAACTTTAAATTCTTGTTTTAAAGTTTTGAAATTGATATTTATTTAAGAATTTTTGTTTTTAACTTTGAATTTGACTTATGAGTTAATAGTGAGAGATATCAAAAAACTGATCAGAAACTTTTTTGTTAGAAATTAAATTTCTTACCCGAGAAAAAATATTTATATATATTTATATATAAATTGGTTATATATGATTATATATGAAAAATGACCAAATATAATCATATCTAATTATATATAATTATGTATAATTATATATAACTATATATAATTATATATAACAATATTTAATTATAGATTTATTACATCTAATTAATTATTGGGTTAATTTTATGGATAGAGTATTTAATATGGTCCTACGCAATTCTGTGTAACCGATCAAAACGCAAAAAAAATATCTAGATCTAATTTTATGGCTATAACACCAGTGGTCACCCATCCAACTATTAACCCTGCTCAATGCTGCTTAACTTTGGTGATCTCCGTGCGTCTTGAAGTTTCTGTCTGCTGTGCTGCTGTCTTAGACAATAATGATTCTATGATCTACTTAATGTATCATATGAGTTTATCATAAATATAATATAAAAATTGATTTTATAATATATTTGGATAGTCATAATTCATAATTTATTTATCTTACCGAATTTCATTATAATATAACACTTATTTAAATAATAAAATAAATAATGATTTTACTATTACGTAGTAGCAGAGCAGACAAAACATCTCATAGAAAATGTGACAAATTTTGTATTTCAGAATTATTTAAACGTAATTATAAACATCATTTTACACTTTTTGTGATTACCAAAAAAAAATTTTTTTTTCAAAGAAAAAAGTTTTATGTATGTTAATTATATATAAGCATATATAATTATATATGGGACTATGTACAATCTTGCATAGCTGTATATTGCTCCATATATAGTCATATATAATTATATATGATTATATATGACTTCATATACAATTCCATATATAATCATGTATGATTATATATAACTATATATAATT
>CAJNRD030001114.1:6343638-6354354 GCA_905319865.3 Cotesia congregata
TATATGATTATTTATGACCTCATATACAATTTCATATATAATCATGTATGATTATATGTAATTATATATGATTATATATAATTATATATAATTATATATGATTATATATGACTTCATATACAATTCCATATATAATCATGTATGATTATATATAACTATATATAATTATATATAATCTTGCTTGGCTGTATATTGCTCTATATATAGTCATATATAATTATATATGATTATATATAACCTCATACACAATTCCATATATAATCATGTATGATTATATATAATTATATATGATTATATATAATTCTATATAATTATATATGTGATTCCATATATAATCATATATGATTATATACAATTATATATGATTATATAGAAACATTTTTTCTCGGGTATAGAATAGTTTTCTTGTGACTTTTTCGTATTTTTGAAATTTAACTCAAAATTTTAATTAAAACTTTTTATAATTTATATTCATTGAAAATTTTTATAGAAATTTTTATAGAGAAAAAATATTGTAAAAAATACTCTAATGACAATTTAGAAAACTTTTATGACAATTTTAGGACACTATTATGACAATTTTAGGTCACTTTTATGACAATTTTAGGAAACTTTTATAACAATTTTAGAACATTTTCATGATGATTTTTGGGCACTTTTATGACAATTTTAAGATACTCTAATGACAATTTTAGGACACTTATGACGATCCATACATCACTTGTGTGACATCGATGACGATTTTAGAAAATTTGAGGTACTGTTAAGTTTTTATTATGATAATTTTAAGATACTTTTAGTATACAGTGACTCTATACACACTTCTAACTTTAAGCGTTATTGATGTAATTGTCCTCAAAGTATCCTAAAATTATCATGAAATTGTTATAATACACGGAGAGAAAAATGTGGAAATCATTCCTATAATTTTAATGAAATGTTTTCCTATACCATTTTAGGAGCAATTACTTAAATTATGGGAATTGTACCCATAATTTTTGAGAAATGTTACTATAATTATGGGAATGGTTCCTATAATTATAAGAACGATGCCTATAATTATGATTGTAATATCGGCATGATTCCCATAATATATAGGAATGGTGCTTATAATATACAGGAATAGTTTCTATAATATTATAGGAACCATTCCTATAATTTTTGGAAAGGTTCCTATAAATTTCTCTCCGTATAGTGTCCTAAAATTGTCATAAAAGTATCCTAAATTATGTCACGTTTAGTATCCTAAGCTTATGACTCTTTTAGGACAATTTTTTTTACACGGGTTATAGAGCACAAAATTATCTTAAAAAACTGTCTCTTATAATTTTTCCGTAACTCGCATATTTGAACCAAAAATTTAATTCAAATTTTTTTTGAACACGTGGTCAAATTAAACACTTCCGAAATCGAGTTTGGAATCCCCAAAATTTTATCTAAATGAGAAGAGATACTATAAAACTGATGAGGACCTTTCTTGTAGTGGATTAAATCCCCTTCAAAGGACCACAAATATACTCATTAATTATTGTGTTAAGAGCATAAAGAAGGAAAAAATAACCTCTGAAGCCCTGGATCTAGTAACTAGTAACTAAAATCTAGGATTTAGGATCTAGGACTGTTGCAATAGGAAAGCTTGTAAGTTACAAGCATTAACAGTGGGCTAGGTCGATCGTTAGCCTCTTTGTTGGTGACTTAACAGCTTTTCTATCTCCGAGCTCTGTTCGGCCAATAAACCCTTCTATACCACGGCATACCTGGTAAGTCCTATCCGTGATGTTTATATTCGTGCTTCTCTTCTTTCTTTTTCACAACTAAGCCATGTACATAGCACACCAGTAAAGTTGGGCATGTGAAAAATATACGAGGCTGTTTATCTCTTTTGACAAGCACTTGCCCGCAGCCCAGAACCGTTACACGCGAGCAGGAATAATAGCTTCTAGTTCAAACTCCCTTACACACCCTTACACCCTTATGTAGTGCACTACGGTTTAGGATCTAGGTTCTCTTTCAACATTAACCGAGTACTTAGTTTTACTGCTATCCTGATGCCTTTAGAATAATAATAACAAGTGCAATTATTATTATTTTTCATGTCGCTTGAGTAATTTCACCCCAGAGTCTTCTTTTATTTTTTCACCTTCCGCTTCTTTTAGCTTTATCTGGTTTATCATTTAGTCACTTGTATACCTCTGCTCTAGAACTACCTTTGATAATTTTTTTTCGCTGCCTTTCTCCAATTGCAGCCTATTATTTTTAATTATTGTCTGCTATTAATTCTCAGAACGGGCCGCAACATCGCAATCGTTTAAAAACAACGACTATTTCTCTTTATTAATTAATTAAATTAAGGTAAGAGCCCCCATTATTGACACTATAAGAGTGACGGCGAAAATTTGAATTTTTTAACCGTATTCAAATTAATCTGACTAATTTTTTTTTGTATTAGACACTTTTTTTGATTCATCAACTTGTGTATTTTAATTTTTATACTTAAATAGTCGTTAATTAAATGACAAATATATTAATTTGAAATCACCAACTCAAGTGTAGGTATTATTGACAGGGTGAAATGGTATCGGAGCTAACTACACGGGAAAAAATTTCTAGGAAAATTTACGATACAACTATTGTAAAGCTGGACTATACCTTTATTACTATTAATTATCAAATATTTTAGAAGAAAAAATACTATTAATTAATGAAAAAATACGATATTACTATTGTAAAAAGTAAGAGATGAAAATTTCCAGTGCTGCTTCTGTATCTTTCCAATAGAACTATAGCAAATTTTACAATAGTTGAATTGGAATGTCTCTCAATTAGTGTGAGTGATGGCCGTGCACAGCGCTAGACTCTGAGTTTATATAAATGTTAAAGGACATGGGTCTTAGTTTACCGCGGATAGCCTAAAGGGAGAGTCTCTGGCTACCAACACAGAGTTCTGGGTTCGATTTCCAGATAGCACGAAAATATTTGTTTCTTTTTTCGATTACTGTTTAGGTACCAATTCGTGCAATCTTCTATCTCTCTCCCTCCCCAATATTTCTTTTAAAAAAACCAACTGTAAATTTTTACAATAGTTGAATTGTAAAATTCACAAACACATATTGTATAATTTGCTCTATAGTATTCGACTTTTTAAAACTCTTGCTAGTCTTATTTGTTGGATAAAATTTACAATAGAAGATCGTAAAAATTACTAAATGAGAAGTATAGTCCACCGTTACTATTTTATTTAGTAAAAATTACAATAGTAAAATAGTAATAACTCCTTCAATTTTCTTCCTGTGTATTGGATCAAACGAAATTTTTCATGTGCAGTCATTTTTTTTTTTATAAAATATTTTGATCTTATTTCAACTCCAATGAATATTCATCTAGTCAATGTGATTTTAATATAGTTATGCGTTGGAAAATTCGCAAATAATTCTCTGGAGACTTCTTGAGCGGTACATTTCCGTTGCTGCTAAGAGTTGAAACAACTGAGACCATAATGGATTAAAAGTATGTCGCATGGTGCTTAAGTAACGGAATTTCGTCGTACTTCTCTGTTGTTTTAAGTGAACTGCTCGACTTCTATACTTTAAAGTAATACGCGCTTAATCTAATAATTACATTGACAAAGAAAAATTGACACCCGGTATTTTTAAATCATAATTAAAATTTATCAGCTTAAAACAATAAATCTAAGATTGTTTAGAGTTTAAATAACCTCAAATAATTTTGGATGATAGGCTTTTATCAGAATTATATAGAAAAATTCGCTATTTAAAATAGACTCTCTCTTAGCGAAATTGTTGAGAAATTTTAAATAAACTAGCCGTAGTGGTCTACTCGGAAAAATAAAATTTTTTTGCAGTTAATAATTAATACCCTGGCATAAAATTTTACTTTTTTCTTACTAAAAAATTTCTAAAAATTGATAAAAAACAATGTTTATTGTGATTTAATCATAAAACTGATTAAATAATCAATAAAATAAAACAACATGTCAATAATAGGGGCTTTTACCTTATATGATTTTCATATTTGTGTCAAAATATGGATTCATTATGATATTCACAAAGAACCTCATTATGATATCAGGTGATTTTTATAAGGGTATCTCTCATAATTTAGCCAAAAATTAAGCTTGAAGTTTAATTCTTAGATTACTTGATCAGACAACAAGAACTTGATATCTTTTTTCATCAAAAATGAATTCTAAAATTAAATTTTCAGAATAACTTAGAACAGTTACAAACATTTGAAATTATAATTATTACTAGCGGTTCCCGCCCGCTTCGCTGGGCGAATTGAAAAAGAAAGAAATTAAATTTTATGTTTCATTTTTATTTATTTTTTTCATATTTCCTATATCTCAAATTTCTTTTCTATATCTCATGTGTTTAGTAAATGCAATGCTTTTAATCTGTTACATTTTCGCGATCCCGTAATAAGAACTATTCATTGGTTATGTGATAAAATATATGTAAAATTCTTAGTCCGTTGACTGAATAGCTATATGTAATGTTAAATTTTGGAAACGTTACAATGACTTTTTTGCCGCTGCCAAAGAGACGATTGTTGTAAGAAAATATCACTATTAAGTAAGAGAAATATTTAAATCCGTTGACCTTGGATGCCATCCCGATATTCGTCTGTTTCTCTTGAGATTCTATCAAATTTTATATTTGTAGGGACTGTATTTGAAGAATATGAATTTTTTGACAATTATCACTCCCGCACTCCTATTTGGGTGAGGAACTTCGTCAGATCCTATTCGAGATTATTTCTACATTATAAATAAAAGATTCCAACAAAACTTCGAGTCTATAAAACTATCGATTAGAAATGAGAAATTTTCATTATTGCTAATGCCCTTACAATCCCTTTTGGGGTTAGAATTCGAGAAAATTCATTTTCAGCTAAACTTGACATCGTACACGAAGATTCCTACCAAATTCAGAATCTGCAGCAGTTACAGTTTGGAAATTAAAATTTTAGATTTTAATACCCACCCCCGCAATCCCTATCGGAAGTAGAATTTTTCGGAATCCGTTTTGAGATGATCTCTACATGACAAATAAAAGATTCCTACCAAATTTACAGCTTTTAGAAGCTATATTTTAGAAATTAAGATTTTTTTTTGGCAACACCTACCCTCACAATTCTTATTGGGGGTGATTCGTCGTAAAATCCGCTCTCAGATTATTTCTACACCACATGTAGAAGATTTTTACCAAATTTGAGGTCTATAAGAGCTATATTTTACAAACGGCAAATTTTAATTATCAACGCCCCCGTAATCCCTTAGCTGAACTGGACATTATACACGAAGATTCTCGCCGAATTCGGAGTCTGTAGAAGTTACAGTTTTGAAATGAAAATTTAGATTTTAACACCCACCTCCGCAATTCCTATCGGAAGTGAACTTTATTGAAATCCATTTTGAGGTGATCTCTACATAAGAGATAAAAAATTTCTATCAAATTTAGTGTTTTTAGAAGCTATATTTTGGAAATTAAGATTTTTTATTGTTAATACTCACCCCCACGATCATTATTGGAGTTGATTCGTTGTAAAATCCATTATTAGATCATTTTTATATCACATACAGGAGACCTCTACTAAATTTAGAGTTTATAGGAGCAATAGCTTGGAAATAAAAATTTTAATTGTTAACACCCACCCCCGCAAACTCCTGTGAGGTATCTTAGAATTCGTTCGTGTTTTATTTCTGCATCTCTTAGCGAAAATTCCTACCCAATTGGAGTCTGTAGGAGCTATAGATTGAAAATTAAAAATTTTCATTGTTAATACCCACCTCCGCAACCCTCTGTGGGGTGAGATATCCTAAAATTCGTTTATAAATTATTTTTACATCACTTATAGAAAATTCCTACAAAATTTAGAGTCTGTAGGAGCTATAGCTTGAAAATTAGAAATTTTTATTGTTAGTACCCACCCCCGCAACCCTCTCTGGAGTGAGATATCGTAATATTTGCTTATAGATTATTTCTACATCTCTTACGGAAGATTCCTTCCAAATTTGTAGTCGATAGGAGCTATAGTTTAAAAACGGAAATTTTTCATTGTTAATGCCCCCGCACCCCCCTTGTGGGTGGAATTTCGTAAAATCCGTTCTTAGCTGACCTCTACCCAGTGAAAGGAATATTCCTACCAAATTTCGAGTCTCTAGGTCTTATAGTTCCAGAGATATGGTGAGGAGTCAATATATAGGTGCAAATCTCTTATACATATAGATTAAAATAAAGTATATAATCAACGTGAATATATTAATTATACTAACTTTTATAAGTTGGAGACCCTCTTCTTCATTCAACTAACTAACCAATACTAAACGTATCATAACCAATAAATACTAAACAAAACACAATCGATTGAATGACACACAGAATCTTTTTTGTTTTGAAACAAAAGATAGCGTAAATAAATGATATCTTTACATAACCTATGAAAGATGAATAATTTTTTAACAAAAGATAGTAGCATAAATGAATGCCATATTTACATAACCTAGAAATGAATTAACAAAACCGTTGCTATAGACAATGGTCTAATAATTCATGTCACAACCTTGTGGATGCGTGGGAGTGCGTGGGTGGATGTGTGGAAGTGCGTGAATTTGAAAAAAAATGGTAAAGGGTTGATGGAATTCAAAAAATGAATAGCCTAAAACCTTCTACAATTAATTCCGCGTCGAATGGTCATGGTCTCATGCCGATCGGTCCAGTAGTTTTCAAGTTTATCGATAACAAAGAAAAAAAAATTGCTTATATATATATATATATATATATATATATAGATTACAAATCATTTAATAAAGGATTTCCAGCAGACTTTCCGCTAAGAAATCAATTAACTTTGACAGCAATGACCTTTAGAGACACGAAATTTTTCCGCGACTTCACGTACGTAAATTAACAGTTAGCTTCCACTCGACCTAATTAATTTGTGGTCGGATGGCATCCCAGTGCGTTTAGCCGCAAGTCCCACGAGATCAGGTACTGGGTTATATTGCTCCGGTAAATACCTTAAGATGATTAATTCGCTTACTCTGCAGTTCTTAGACGCGGTTACTTATTCCCTAATCCTGAATTATTGAAGGAACAAAAAAAAAAGGTTGACCCAGGTCCGAAAATCTCGGCAATTTTTCTAAACAGCAATCTCAAAAGTAATGCTACACTTTTAATATTGGATTATTTAAACTCTCTGCTCGCGAAAGTGCATTGTGGAGGGTATTATCTAATTAGATCAAGTCACGCAACGAACCATGTTTTCCTTGGCATAAAATTGGCTGGTTTGCCTACCAAAGATTTGTTGACGTGGAATGATAATAAAATTACTTATCCTCCTCGTTGCTTTATTTTAAAGATTTCTCACGGCTCAGATATCTGATCCGAATTATGGGGTTGTACGCATTCAGAAGACCGAAAAAAAACGGTGTTTAATCATATTTTTCTTCAAGTAACTTTTTAAAGTCATTAAAAACTACAAAATCAACAACTAGGTAAGCATTCTATTTTTGTGGAAAAATCAACATGAAATTATCGAAATTCTCGGTTAAATATTAGATCCGAACAAAAACAGTTTCACTGTAAAAAAATCGCGCCAAGTCCACGTTCATAAGACTATTAAGAAAAAAAAATTAGTTTTTTCGCAACTAAATACGTTCCAAAATTGTTTCTTTTAATTTTTAAATTTACAAAAAAATTTTTTTTAATTTCCGAAAATCATATACAACCATATCGGTTACTTGGATTTTTTAATTTTTTATTTTATATCTTTTTGTAAAGAAATAAAATTTTTTTTTCTTAATAGTCTTATGAACGTGGACTTGGCGCGATTTTTTTACAGTGAAACTGTTTTTGTTCGGATTTCAGTATTTTTTGTAATTATAATAAAAATTGACAATTTTAATTCAATACATTTCCGGTGGCAAACTATCCCCTTTGAGCTATAGTTCATGTAAAAGTTATTCTTGCGCCGCCTGGCGTGTGTAATTGCAAGCTGTCAAATATCTTTTTTTCACTGTAGTTTCCCATCTATTATAAGATTAGCATGCATCCTTATATTATTTAGTCTCTGGCCGTCCGCTTTTTACATAAGAAAAAAGTTAAAATCTAAAAATCTGGGTCGCTATAGTTTGTGCTAATTATTTTTAATAATTTTAAATAGAAATTATAAAGATAATTGATAATAATCAAGTAATAGGCGTAATAAAAAGCATGAACTACTATTATAAAATATCATATAAAAAAAAAATTTGTAACCTCAAAAAACCGTTCTGCTTACGGTATATACACACTCGGTAGTCTGGCTTGAGAACGGAACTTGCCGCCAAAATCTACCGAATCTGTTGATACCAAATTTATATGATTCTGCTCAGCCCTAAAAAAATAAAACGAGTCCAACCACAAAAAGTTTACTCCCTACCGTAGTCGCTCATGACCTTAGTAGTTTATGCGATTTTAAACAAATAAATAAAAAAAAATATTTTCTAATGATAAATCCAAGAAATTATGAAAATATTAACTTTATTTTTTTACTTTCAAGTGCATATATAGAATTTTCATTGCTTAGATTTAAGGGAAATATCAACTCTCTGATACTAACTTAAATACACATTTAACTTTATAAATTCAAGTTGTAACTTATAACTTATAACAGAATCATCCCGTAGCGATCCTACCGGAAAACCCAACTAGAGTTCCTCAAATGAAAATAAATTACTATTTCCCCCTCGTTCCCTGCTTGAGACATTAACATTTACAATCTTAAATTTCCCTTCACCCCAACCTTAAACTACATAATTTTTCAGTTAGTTATTGTAAAATTATAAGTTATAACGTTATAAATAATAAATAGTAGAAATAATTTGACAAGTGCCTTTAAATATATATAGAATAAAGTTTGTAAAGGGTTAAATTTTGCTGGTATCTTTAGATAAAACGGAGAGGTTCTTCAACATGAGATGTCAAGCACACTCAAACTCAACGAC
Organism: Cotesia congregata; assembly: GCA_905319865.3. Taxonomy (NCBI): domain Eukaryota; kingdom Metazoa; phylum Arthropoda; class Insecta; order Hymenoptera; family Braconidae; genus Cotesia; species Cotesia congregata. The sequence goes on from CAJNRD030001114.1 coordinate 6,352,646, forward strand.
GTAAGATGCATTTCCGCTCTAATTCGTTTTTATAATCCGCTAGTGGAAGGAAAAATCAACATTTTTTTGCTTTTACACAAAAGATTTCTCAAATACGTCATTTATTTTTATTACTTTTTTATTACTGTATACTAATGGATGTGTCTTATTTATCTTTCATCAGCTTGTTATTTATTTATATATTTATGATAAGATAGAGATAACTGATTGTCATTCATAAATTATAGACTACCTTCGATCCATGAGATTCAGAGTGAGCATTAATATTATTTAAATTTATTTTGACTGCAATGTGATTGATCGATATATTAAAAAAAAATTTTTTTATAACAGATGTCTAAAGGAATCATAATAATTTTAACATTGGTTTTTTTTCCTTCTAAAGACTGATTTTTAATATTTTTTTAGATTTCCAGGTAATTGGCTCTTCAGTCTAATAAAAACAATTTTTTAATTTATTTTTTCGTAATATTTCACCTGTATTTCCCTCCAGGCATAAATATATAATTCAGCCACAATCCATCTCTAAATCAATCATTAAAGATATGTTTGATCGAAAAAAATAGTTCGGACAGCCCAGACCAGGATTCGAACCTGGATCTTTTGGTTTCGCTTCAAAAGCTCTACCGGTTAAGCTATCTGTAATTTATTAGGTGTCTGAATTAGTAGTTACCAATTACCTGAAAATAATAATAATATGTTCTGGCAAATTTGAAATATATGTTAGTAATTTAATATTAAAATTTATTAATTATTACTCGAAGTATTTTGTAACGAAAATACCTCGAGAGAAAAGATTTTTCGAACGTCAACTCAGCTCAGCCCCCATGAAAAAAAAATATAGGTCGAAATACTTAAAAAATATATTAAAAATCTATAAAAAATATACAAATATACATAAATTATGTATAGTAAATATATTTTTAATAACTATCTTTTGGCCGATTTTCATATATATTTTATATATTTCATATATATCCAAAATATATCTTTTTTATATTTTTAGCTATGTATTTTAAGATATATCTTGAATATATCTAAAATATATTTAAAATATATATGAAAATCGGCCAGAAGTCAGTTGTCAAAAATATATTTACTATACATATTTTTTATATATTTATGTATTTTTTATAGATCCACAGATTCGGTAGAATCTGGCGCCAAGTTCCGTTCAAATCCGTTGTCAACGGAGCGCCAGACTACCGATTGTGTTTACTGTAAGCAGAACGGTATTTTGAGGTTGCAAAATTTTATTTAATTCTACGGTACTTTTTTTTCCTAAATTGTATATTATAACAGTAATTCATACTTTATTTTACTGTTATTAATTAATTATATTCACTTATAACAATTAATCTACTTGAAATTACTAAATTTAATCAGCACAAACTATAGCAACGCAAAAATTTCGATCCTGACTCTTTTTCGATGGGCAAAGTGATCTGCCACAGACTAAATAATTCGAGAATGCATAGTAATCCTTCATCAGATGGGAAACTACAGTTAAAAAAAGATATTTCATAGCTTGCATCTACACCCGCCAGGGTGCGCTGAAATTATTTTTACATAAACTGTAGCTTCAAAGGGATAGTTTGCTATAAAAAATGCAGCCAACGCGAGATTTAAGTTGGTACCAATTGTAAATTTTTATTAAAATTACAAAAAATACTAAAAATCCGAACAAAAACAGTTTCACTCTAAAAAAA
>CAJNRD030001114.1:6355221-6368853 GCA_905319865.3 Cotesia congregata
TCTTATGAACGTGGACTTGGCGCGATTTTTTTACAGTGAAACTGTTTTTGTTCGGATTTTTAATATCTTTAAAATACATTTTTTGTATATTTCGGAACATATTTTTTTTTCATGGGGGAATAGTCTAATCAGTCTACATTATGTGATTTGGAATGCGTTCATGTTCTCATTGGACAATCTGAAATACAACGTTGCTAACATTGTAATAATTATTGAGAGCATTCTGTTTCCAGATTTATTCTGGAGTAGTTAGTCCGAGGACTTAGCCGAGGAGGAATCTCTGCTGGTCCGAGGCTTAACCTGTCAATTCCTCGTTAATAAATCTTCTTAATTGTTAATTAATCAGTATAGAAATTTCCTAAATCCTTAACCCAGTGTTAAAGCGCTTATCAGCGTTCTACCCTGGTTCCTTCACCTAGAGCGCTTAATAGCGTTCAGGCTCTCTGTCCATCACCTACCTGAAGGCAGATAAATTGGAAGTATTATCAAAAACTTATAAATTTAAAAGTACTTTGCAAAGGAATCAGTGACATGACCTACGTGGAGTCTATCGACTTTCCTAGAGCGGTCAAATCTGAAGATTATTGAAAAAAAATTTAATAATAATAATAATAATAAATTTGAAAAAATGATTTTTTTTTTAATATTCATACATTTTATTCTTCATATTATTAATTAAAAGTGATTTTACATAAATATTCATTATTAATAATAATCACAATTATAATAATAATTTAGAGCTTACGTAACAAAACCACATCGTAAGCACCACATCGTAAATGTAAACTAATGTAAAATGACAAAATGAAAATAATTATAAAAGTTTAGCAGTACATAATTTATGAACATATTAAGTATATTAATTATTAAAGTAATGAGATAAAAAGTAGCAAGCTTGAACAGTGTACATAAATTATGAAGTTTTGTGTATTCAGATTCGGACAGCAACAGAGCAGTGTATAATATAATAGTCAGAGAAGAGCTAAATAGTTTTACTGTAAAATGTACCAACTGAAACTTGAGTCCACATGGACTCACCAGATATATGTACTACAGGTATTGCGTGTAGGTACTATTATATGTACACAGAAATCTAGTCAGCAACAAGCGTAAAAGCAAGGCTTAGTGCAGGAACTCATCGGGAAAACTCGTTAGTCATGCTGAGAGCACGTTTAGCGTTTAATTAATGAGGGCACCTAGTAAGGTGATACGTGATCTACAATCTGATGTCATTATTTTACGGATTGCGATATCTATTAATTCAACGTCACTTCTTTACTTAACACTTGTTAGCACTTGAATTGATAAATATTCAACATAAAACCTCCCTAAACATTTATTTTTATAATATTTCAGTTAAAATTTTGATTTTTAATTTTTCTCAATATTGTTGAAAGAAACACGCTAAAAATAAAAGTTTTAATTAGAAATATGGCAACAGTAAGAGATACGAAAAAAGTAATAAATGACTTTTTCGTAGAGGATTAAATTTTCTTAAAAAAAAGACTTTAATTATTTTTCTTTATCTATCATATTTATCCCAGAATTTTAATTGTAAACTTTGGTGAACACGTAGTCTAATCAATCACGCATAAAATTGAACTCTAAATTGGAATTCCAATTCAATGATAAGAGATAAAGGAAAATTGATAAGTACCTTTTTCGTCACAAATTAAGTATCTTTTTCAAAACGTTCTTCAAAATTTTTCCGTATCTTCAATATTTATCCAAAAATTTTGATTTTTAATTTTTAAAACAAACCTTTTTTGGAGAGGATCGCATTTCCGACAAAAAAGGTCTTCTATATGATTTTTCCTTATCTCAAATATTTGACCCACAATTTTGATTTTAAGGGGTTAGGGGTAGTCAAGATTTTCAAAATCAAAAAATCGATTTTTTTTTGCATTTTCTTTAAGTATAATATCTTAAAAATACTCTCTGAAAATTTGAAGTTAATCCGATAATTACTTTTCAAGTTATTCGACAAATAACAAAGAGTGTATTACTGTACATAAATCTAATGTGAAACTTTAAATGCATTTTTCTTAAAACTATGTTTTTTGAACTGGTGACAACTGTAACTCGAAAACCGCTCGGTAGATTTTAATGAAATTTATACAGCTTTTAGAATACATAATAAACTCGGGCCTGATCGAAGAATTTTTTTTTTTTTCAAAAATTTTGATTTTTTATGACCAATTGACTGTTGATTTTTTCCCGAAAATCTAGAAAAAAATTACCTGAGGCCGCCATTTTATTAATTTTTGAAAAAAAAAAAAGCTTCGATCAGGCCCAAGATAATCTTATTATAAAACTAATTTTTTTCTATCCGATTGATTTTTGATGAATCTCCAAGGACTTATGATAGTCACCGCAAGGACCTTTTTTGGAACTGGGTCAACACCAACAGCTTATAACTTTGAAAATTATAAATTTTTTTTTTCCAAATTTTCGTGACTTCAAGTCAAAACATTGTGTTATAATGCCATATTATTACTTTTGTAAAATAACATGATTTAATAGCAAAAAAAAATTACTGAAAATTCTCATTTTTTCGTGTCTCTGACTACCCCTAACCCCTTAAGCTTTTAAGACCAATTTTTCTATGTAATCAAACCTGCTTGAAATCAAATTTTAAATCAAAATTTCGGCTAAATGATAAAAGATACAGAAAAAATAATTGGAATCTTTTTTTGTAGAAGATTAAATTTGCTACAAAAAAGTTTTCTTGTAATTTTTTTATATTTTGAATATTTGAGCCACAAATTTGATTTCAAACTTATTAATTAATAAAGAAGTTAGTACCTGTTGAAATAGTTCCAGTAAATTTGAATTAAATTTCGTCACAATCTGATAACTATTCGAATATTCAAATCTACTGTACGAAATTATTGAAATTGCTGTAAAGGTAATATCTGACAGGCGACTGGCCAACCTGAAATATTTCAATCTTCGAGAATATTTTCCTTTAATATCCGTGAGTTGTAATCCTAACAAGCGATGAAAGTTCCAAGGCAAACTGTAGCAAAGATTAATTTAAATAATGTTAAAATCAACCGGCTGCTTCGGTTTAACTTCCGGTATTTTATCGAGCTAATATTTTCACGAACAAGATATAAAAAGCGATATATATATAGACAGGAGTGTACGAATTGGATGACTTACGTAAACTCGATAGTACGGTCCCTTGGCCACAAAATGCCCCCAAGACATTGGTTCCATATATTGGATTTAGCAAACCACCTCACGTAATTCTGAAAAGTGAATTTTCTTCTCTGGCTCTTGAATGCACCATATATATAAAATAAAAACGCCAAAGCACACGTGTGTCATTTCTGATGTGTGAGTATGTGCCTGTGTTACCCGAGCAATATAACTTGAAAGAGCTATTGAATTCCGCTGAGACGAAAAATATGTTCAGGCGAGAGTTGGGACAATAATCCACTGGAATTTCCAAAAATCCAATTGTTTGTGACGGCTATTATTTCCTTTTATCCTGTTATTAATTTAATGGCAATTTTTTACGGACTATTGTATTTTAGCATTGAATTTTTTTTTCTATACAATATCTAAAGAAATTATAATTATTTTTTTTTTTTATTAATTTATAGAGAAGTTGAGAATTTTAAATGTGAATCCCTTTCGAGACTTATGGAATTCTCGCTCTAGAAAAAGTCATCAAATTCTTTGATTTTTTTTAGACTTGGCAATGTGAAGAAAAAAAATTTAGAAAAAATTTTAATTTAATTTCTAGAAATATTATCGAAGTTAAAAAAAAATATTTGGTAATTATTCATAAGTGGGGTCCACCATTTTAATTTTCATTTTTTTGAACGAAATTTTTTTTTTGAAAATTTTGAAATATTTTTTTTTTTTAAAAATACATAAAAAAATAAATAATTAAAAAAAAAAGTTGATTATCACAATTTTAACAAATTTTACAATTTTTCAAAAAAATTTATAAATTTTTTTGAAAATTAAAATGTTCAACTTTTTTTTTTTTAATTTTTCGTTTTGTTATGTACTTCAAAAAAAATATATATATCAAAAACATCAAAAAATGATAAAATGGAAATTTTATCCAAAAACATAAGAGCCAAAATTTTTTCTAACTTTTGAAGGCAAAAAAGCTATCGAAATCTTCATTTTTTCTTTCACGATATTTTTTATCATAAATCTGCCGGAAAAATAAGCCGAATAAAAAAAAATTTTTTTTTTTATTTTTGGAAGTATAAATGCTTTAGTATTAATAAATACTAAATAATGTAGAGTACTAAAATAAATACTAAATAATTAACAAATATAAATAATGCTGTGAAGCGGGAAAGAATAGAAGTTACGGATAATTATTACGTGAAGCGTTCCATTTTCTTGCTCTCCTAGCCGAAAGTACGCTCATCCTGGACGCACTATACTCCAGGAAGAGCAACATTTTGACAGCTATAGTAAAGTGATTTGTTTATAAAACAATCCATGTACTCTACAAGCTTCTAATAATTAAATTTCAATCTTTCTTAGCCGTCTAATTTTAAAAACTAATTTTTAATCAACTTAAAAAAAATTAATTTTGTTATAATATCGAGTTTAAATATTTGTGACGAGTTCTGTGTATGTTATCTCTCTTAATCAGAGCATTTGTTAGTAAACTTTATAATAACTTATTTTTTTTTATTTATTAATTTTTACTTTTTTATTATGCCCGCCCCGACCAGCAAAACCTCGGCTTCGCCTCGGCTTTGCAAAAGTCAGGCGGCGCCCCCCTCACCCCCGGCAAAACCTCGGCTTCGCCTCGGTTTTGCGAAACCCCTTCCCCGGGGTTGCGTACTTTCGGCTGGAGAGCAAGAAAAATAGTATACAACCCATGACCAGAATGTTGAATGCCCTGACGTATGTGATATGATGGCCTCGGCTACGCCTCGGCCATCATATCCCATACGCCAGGAAATCCAACTTTCTGGCCTTGGGTCGTAATATACTGTTAAATATTAATTTTTTACCTAGATATGGCCAAAAATAGGGTGGACCCTATTGACCCACTTGTAAATAATTACCAAAAAGATAAATAAGACGAAAAATTTTTGAATTAAATACTAAATTATTATCTGAATATTCATAAATGGCTATAATTTCTGAAATATTGAATTTTGAGAAAAATCGTAAGAATCAAAAATTGTAGCTCAATAAATTTTCTATGAAAAATGTTGTTATAGGTTTAATATTTTGGGAGATACAGTGTCTTAGCTCATTATCTAGTCACTATAAAAATGACTGTTACTTCTAAAATATTCAATGTTTAATGTATAAAATTATTATTATTATTAGCCGATTAAAAATTTTAATAATTATAATAATAAAAAACAGATATTAAAGCTATAAGTTATTTTGATAATAAAATGATTAACTGAATATTTATACATTCAAGTATCCATAAAACTATTTCACATAAAACTATTTTACGTAAATATATCGATGAAATACTTGACATATTTATTGCATAAATAAGTTTAAATTTAAATATTTAACAGTTATTAAAGTAAATTCCATATAAATAATTTTCTATAATTTTAAATTTGATATTTTTCACGTTGAAATTGCACAAAAATAAAAATTTTTACTACCATTAATTTGAAAATAAAAATCTAGTAAAAAGTTTAGATTTTTTGTGCTGATAAAAAAATTTAGCAATAAGTTTTTTTTCTATTTTATTGATTAAGTATTATCACGGTTGGTGCGACTGCGGGAATTTTATTTAGTAGAATTCTTTTACAGCGGCATTTCAACTCAATGGATAAGACATTGAGTGAAATTGGTTTTGTGTGAGACATAAGTCGATAACTTTAGAATTTTATCGACTGAGATAAAAGTTGAATTCTCGAATAATTGAAATTTAATATTCTTTTGTTCTTTCATTCGCTAATTCTTATTTTAATATAATATTATTAAAGTTTATTTTTATTCAATTAGATATTTATTTTGTATTGATCTGCTAATTTTATAGAATATATATTTTAGGAAATACTTTAATGCAGAATTATACTGATACTTTTTAAATTATTCTAATTCTAATATAAGGCTCAAAAATTTTATAAACTGGGGCCCTAATTTTAAAAATAAAATAATATCAATAATAATCATGACGAAAATTTGCAATGTTAAATTTATCACAAAATCAATACCTAAATGACTAATTTGTCTTATAAAGTATCAATTCGTGAAAAATCCGCGAGTATATCCGCGAAATTAAAAAGAAACCTAAATTAATAAATTTAATTGCATTTTTTTCGGAATAGTCTTTTGACTAAAAATAATAATAATAGAGAATTTATTATTATTAATTTTTTTTAAATTATCTTTTTTTTTTATTTTTTTCGAAAGTACACGGAAAGAAAATTGAAGAAAATTTGAAATTATTATAATTTATAAACTAATAGAGATACGATAAAAATACAAAAGACTTATTCATTGTCCATTAGCTAAAGATTAAATTCAGCTGAAATGTTTAGTTTTTACTCATTTATTTACTAAATTAATCGCAATTGTTTATGAAAAATACTCCTGGAAATTTTTTTTTGCTTTAATGTTTAAAAATTTTATCAACTTTTAAAAAATATGGCTACCACATTCAAGCATTTCGTCATTTATTGTTCATTACTAAACATTTTTACCTTTTACATTTTAATCTCATTTATAATTGTCATTTATAAACTATTATAAGCATCATAAAAACAGAACCTGAAAATAAAAATCTAGATATTTGTAAATTTTTCTAGTACAATGAAGTGAGATTTTATCAAAAGAAGAATACCCCTTTTTAAACAGAATCTTTCTTGAATAGCTAAATAATAGAACTAAATTTAAAAATACAATAAATGAGACATTAGATAAATAATAGTTTAAGCGAACAATGAGTATAAAAATTTCAAATAAATCAATTTTGAATACTTATCTAAGAAATATGTTACTTAAAGTAAGACAGATTATCGTTTAAACAAGATATTTGAAAAGAAATTGCCCTTACTTGAAATAAAGGTAAACTAAGAATAATAAATAAAATTTCACCCCGGGGAAAACGGTTTGGATCTGACCAGATATAATTATATCTGGTCAGATCTAATTATATCTGGTCAGATCTATTTATATCTGATCAGACATGGGATTGGAGACAATCAGATCTAGTCATATTTTATCAGATATAAACGGATATAACTATATCTGAGTTGAAAAATACATCAGACATGATCAGATCTAGTCATATCTGATCAGATCTAAACAGATATAACTATATCTGGGTTGAAAAAAAAGTCAGACATAAAAAGATTTTATTATATCTGGCCAGATATAACTATATTTGTCAACAATTAATAAATACTTATAAACTATTTTACTAAATATACTTTCCTCCCAAATAAATATTTATTGAATGTTAAAAAATATTTATTAGAATTTAATAAATTAAATAATTGTTTTCGAATAAATTAATTTGTTAATAGTTAATAAATCTTCCCATCAGCGTATATTGATAATTAATAATTTGCAATAAATTTGATAAAAAACTTTGTTTATTACGCATCGATCATGGACACGATTCACATTACTTGTACCCGAGAAAAACAGATTAGATCTGGCCATATATAAACAGATCTGGCCAGATCTGCTAAGGCTATTAACTATAGTTATTACAAACTCTACCTACTCTCGTCTCAAGCAAGTCTCGTTGGTAAACAGGTAATGAATTAGTCTCTCAAGCGTCAGGTCCCAGGTTCGGTTCCCGTGCGCGCCGATTTTTTTTTTTTTTTTTTTATGAAAATAATTCTATATAATTATATATGGCCATTTTTCGTATATAATTATGTATGAGTATATATAATTATATATAATCATTTTTACCTGGGCAATTTTAAAATTTGACCAGATCTGATTACATCTGGCCAGATCTGTTTATATATGGCCAGATCTAATCCGTTTCTCCCGGGACTTACTTTTCAATATCCGAACAATGAAGGATTAAACTCTCTCACTCTTACTAATTGCCTTAATAGAGGGTGTAAAGCAGGTAATTGACTTTTAAAATCTACATTACATATTATGACGCTCAGGTCAAAAATGCAGCTGTGGCGCCAGCCTTTACCGTAAGAACCTCTTTGTCTACCCAATTCATTACACAGGTAGCCTCATGCAATAAAAGATGCAAAAATTGAATGAAAATTTATTATCATTAGCAATTACTCACTAATGAGATATTCGATATGCATTGCTATACTTAAGTCTTAATGACAATGACAAACATTTTAGAATCTTTGAATTGCTATTGGCCCTATCGAAGCAACCTCTCCATCGAATTTGCCTATATAAGGTAGAGTCTCAGTTGCCAAATCATTTCTTATCGAAATTTTGTCTTGTGAACATCAGAACTTCGAATAATCCAAGTTTCGTTCAGTGATTTTCAATTTGTAACAAATTTGTGAATCAATAAGTAAGAGAGTTTTATTTTTTGTGATTTTTATAAGAGAAAAAGTGCAACTCAATTATTATGGCTACTATTAAGGATTTCGTTGATGCTATTGTGTCAGGAGATGTGAAAACTGTCAAGAAAATATTGAAGGAGTTGAAGTCAAAGAAAAATACTAGGAAGTTCAGTGATGATTTAATTTCACTAGCAATAAAAAAGAACCAATCAGTAATTGCAAAATTGCTGATCAATCATAGTGCAACTGTGAACAAAAATGTGGATAACTCTTTAACAACTTCTTTGTTTTACGCCATTCAACGCAAGAATTTGGAAATTGTGAAAACGCTTGTGAACATGGGTGCTGACGTGAATCGTAAATCAAGATCGGGAATGACTCCACTGATGGCAGCTGCAGAACGGAGCAATTTAAAAATTTTATCATTTATTTTGGAACAAAAGCCCAATGTAAATGATACTGACACTTCGGGAAATACTGCTTTACACTATGTATTCAATTATGTGAATAAAATGGATCGATCAAGGTACTCTTATTCTTACTCTCCAGAGGGTCGTAACGATCTAGATAGGATTATGATATTACAAAAAGCTGGAGCTGATTTAGATGCTAAATGTTCGTTTAAAAACCATCCGCATTTAGAAATAATTCTGGATTTGGCAATCTACATGGAATCCATTGTAGCAGTTACTCATCTTCTTTACAGTAGTGATGTGGGTCATAAGCAGATAGACTTTTCTAAAATTGAACTAGCTGCTTTTGACGAAAACGCCGTTGACATGGATCTAAGGACCGACGCAGAGAGCGTCGAGATGCTAAAAAAACTGAATTCAAATCTTCAGTTAACGTTAGCATTATTCATAATCAATCGGCACGAAATAGGCATTTGTGCAACCGAAGATAACCTTCAAAAAGTTCATGATTTTCTGATAAAGGCGGAAGAGGAAAATCCAAGATTTTTTTAATTTTACCGTCAGGAACAAAAATCAATGATGAAGCATCGTCAATTTTTAGAAGGCAAAAAAATGGGATCAAATGACATCTCATATTGGGAGTTCATCACCAGGAACCGAGAAGACCTAGTGAAGCTTCTTAATAATGATGATTTTCTGTCTCCAGAATTATTGAAGGAAATACAAGAAGACACGTGGACGGATTTTCGATTTTTTTACTATCGAGAACCATTAATAGAGAATTTCTTTTACGCAGTTGGGAAAAGCAAAGCTCTAAAAAAACTTATTGAGGAAGTCAGCAATCTAGTTAGGACAGTGTTACTCTATGATTGCTGTAGGCATATTGTTCATTCAATGACAAATGATGAACTAAAGAGTTCTTTAAAAAGTCATAATCTGATTGACATTTTCGACCAATTTTAATATCACTTAATATTTTCAAATTAAACACCATCACGACGGATCAGTGGAATAGGCCTACTGGAGAAACCACTTAAAAAAAAACGCGCTAAGTACACTACCTCAAAGGTAACGTGGAAACGTGTACATATTATGACGATTAAAATTCTTTCAACTTTTTGGATCGTTATATTTAAAAAACGGTGGCTCTTAGGAAAAAAAGTATTCGAAAATTTTTTATAAATACTTATCTGATTTTAGGGAGATTTTGTATGTCACCTGCATCACTAACTGACTTTAGATAAGATTTTGTTTTTTTAATTAAAAAAAAAATTAAACGCGTTTATCTCAGAATTTTTTTTTTTTGGTTGACGTACATGATATCTCCGGAATCACTGACCCGATCTTAATGAAGCTTAAACTACATATTCTGCACAGTAGTAATAGCTATTGCATTAGTTACAACCAAATTAAAATTTCGATTTTTATTATTTTTTTTGGCCTAAAAATTGTAAAAGAAAAAGCTCAATGTTCAGGTTTTTTTTTTTTTTTGTTAATCTCCGCTATTTTTGTTATTTATCCATAAATATTAATCTCCATAGCCAATATAATAATTACTTTAATATTGAAGGTAAATTGTTTTAGTTTTCCTTTTTTTTAAGCACTGAAACCAGAATGACCCCTTAAATTACTTATAATTAAATTAATCATATTAATTTAAGAGTAAACCATATTAATGTTAAAAAAATCCTTTTATTGATCTTTTCTTTTAATTTGCGGTTTTCCGTAAATTGATATTTTTAAATGAATCAAGGCGTGTGACTACTCATTTTAAACGGAATTTAATAATCGATTAGATTATATTTCAAATTTATCATTATTACTATTATCTCTAGCTTACAGTTTATAATTAACTTCTTCATGATATTCATCAAACATCAAACGAAATTTAATTCCCTAATTATCTCAATTAAAATTATCGCAAAGTTTGAGCACCCACTCTAGATACTTTCACTGCTAATACGAACAGTAACATTTATATAACGAGTAAAAAAATTTTTTTTATATTTTGCATAAAGTTTTACGAAAGTTTCAAAATGTCCAAAGTTAGTTTTTTAGTTTTTAATGTTATATTAATTATTTTCATGAATATTATAATTAAAATCGAATAAAAATACAATAATTAACCTGATTTATCTCAATGTCTGATTAATTGTTTTAGAAGAATAGAAGATACTAATTTTATCTGTCAGAAGTAAATATTTAGTTAACATTGAAAAGTTACTTCAATTAAAAAAATTAACATTGTCAGTAATTGTTTTATTTCACGGTCGCATTGATTTAAAAGCAACATCATTAATATTTATACAATTTTTTTTTTTTTTTTCAGAGGCTGAGAAATGTCAAGACCTTCTGGATTGATAATGAGTTGGCTCGGTGAGTGAATTTGAAATTTATGATTATTTTTTAATGCTTAAAATGTCAAGCCTTGTAAATCATAAAATTTTTATTGTAAGATTTTTATCTCTGAAATTTACATAAAAAAATAACGATAGATAAAATTAGTAATTGTTTAGTTTTATAATTGTTAATATTTTGATCCTTAAATATGATAATTAGAATTGTTTTTGAACAATTATTGTAAAATGCTGAAAGAGCGGAAAAACTAAGGATCAGGTTTCGGTCTGGTTATCTCAATTAAAATACAAAAATTATTATTAAAAATAACACTAGAGATTTATTAACAATAAATACACTATATATTTAACTTGTTTAATAGCGGATTGATTTTAAAAAAGCGGATTTATAAAACACAGCGTGGTTATCAATGCGAAGCCGGTCAGCACGTGGTTGAGCAAATTGCCGGCACTGTAAAAAGCGGTGAAACAAAAGCAAATAAACACAATTTATCTGAAACAAACTGAAGCGAAATATTAGCGGTTAATTTAAGCAATTTAAATTATAAAAATAGCGAAATGCGTTTAGTTAACATGAGCGAAATAAAATAGCGGGAAAGCGAAGCGTTAAACTTAATGGCGGAGAAGCGAAAGATAATAATTATAGTTCGTCTTCTTCCTCGTTGACTTGGGGAAGAAGGCTATTGCGCATGTCTAGCGAGAGCGATATCCAATCAATAAATTCGTTCTATTGATGTCGACATCGATAGCCAATGGTAAAATTCGATACATGTGGCGTGATCAGTCAAGCGGTTTGCGCAAGCGGGTGAGAAATTGCGGGAACGATCGCTTGTCAGGTGCGTGTTGTAAATTTGGGGAGCCCACAGTGACGTATTGCTCACTGAGTGGGCCTGTTCACTGAACAATTATAAACTTTTCCCTTAATGTTTTTTTAAAATATAATTATTAGATAAAAATTTTTTTATTCAATTTTTTATGGCGAAAAAACACGTAACTATGAAGTTAAATAATTACTAAATTTTGAAACTATCTATATACATGGGATCAAATCTTTTTTAGAAATAAATATTCAATAAATATCAAAAAGTATTTTCCTTTAAAAATTAAATTTTTCAATGTAAAATCAACTATTTAAAAAGATCATGATTTGGGCCCATAACCTGATAAATTTTTAAACTGTTTGGACTACCTCATTGAATCTTTTCTATAAATTCATATTCAGTTATAACCACAAAGTATTTTCCTCCAAAAATTAAATTTTTTAATGTAAATTCAATCAATTAAAAAATTCATAGTTTGGGCCCATAACCTAATAAATTTTCAAACTAATAGATTTACGTCATTAAATCTTTATCAAATAATGAATATTCAGTTAATATGAATCAATATTATCTTCGAAACATCAATTTTTATTGTAAAATCAACTGTTTTAAAAATTCCAAGTCCGGGGCTATAACCTGATAAATTTTTAAAATTTTTGGACTACCTTATTAAGTCTTTCTTATAAATTCATATTCAGTTAATACCAGAAAGTATTTTACTTAAAAATTACTCTTCAATGTAGAACTGTTTCAAAAATTAATGGCCTGGGCCCATAACCTGGTAATCTTTATAATTATCAAACTTAAGCCTAATAAACTTCAAATTTTGCAATTATCTTTCGAAGACTTTAAACGTCAAAAATTTTCTTCTAAATAAAAAAAAAAAATTCAAAACTGAGCGGAAAGAAAACCCTTGGGTAAAAAGTGTCATAAAAAAGACAATATCCCGTTTAAATAAATACCGGTTGAATCGGTGGCTCTTTAATAGGAGGAAGGGGACCGAGACAATGGGCTGAGTCATCTCGCTTCGGCAATATGCTATTACTCGGTCTTGAAGGACTTAGTAGCCTATCATCTTACTTTTGAATTCCCATGGTACTAAGGGATAATCATAGGGTTGCCAATCAATACTAGACTGGGTTGCGTTTTACCCCTAGCAGTACGCTAAAACTAAAACTAAAGTATCGCAGAGTTGCTCTCGTTATCCTCCCTTGGAACTCGCGGGTTTTTAATTTTATCGCCGATAGATAACTCAATTGTTACCCGGCTATTAAAATCCTTTCGTTGATCCGAGGGTACCTTATCGCGACTAGTGGGTGATAATTTTGCGATAACGATCCCTTTATGTTCCGCCTAGCCTGAAAAATTTTATTAAATAAATTAATTAACAGCAAGACGGTATCGTTTTAATTAATAAACGATTGGACTTAATAAATGGAATGGAATTAAATCTCAAAATAGAGAAGGAGAAATCGACGTAGTTCCTCAACAACTGGGATTTATATTAAATAAGAGTAGAATTATTCGTATGTATATATATATATATATATATATATATATATATATATATATATAT
>CAJNRD030001114.1:6376135-6393743 GCA_905319865.3 Cotesia congregata
ATCGAGATCTTTCATTTGAGTACCCACATCAATTTTATATATGTATATATATATATATATATATATATATATATATATATATATATATACATATATAAAATTGATGTGGGTACTCAAATGAAAGGTCTTGATGAGTGTAACATCGGGATGAGCTTATATCTTTAAAAATGTCAATAGTTCACAAGATACAAGTGAAAATTTAATCTTTATTTTCAAAATTCATGTTTAAAAGTTATAGATACTGTAAAGTTGACAAGGACTTTTTTTTTTAGAAAAATAGATCCTCTATAAGAAAGTTCTCATAAAATTTTTTCGTATCTTCAATATTTCAGCCACAACCAGTACTTTAAACATATGAAAAATATAAACAAGTTCTATAACTTAATTTTTCGACTTTGAATTTAAATTTTGAAGAAAGAAAGTCAGATAGAGTAAAATTGATAAGAAACTTTTTCGTAGAAAATAAAATTATCTACATATTTCCAATATTTGACCCAGAATTTCGAAATAAAACTTCAATAATCATAAGTTTGATAAGTAAACTATTTTTTTTATTTTTTAATAATAATAATAATAATGAAATTATAAGTTTAAAATATAAAGAGAAAATTCAATTCTTTAGTGCATAAAAGAAAAACTAATATATATAGCGAGTGGATCCATCTTGAGATTGAGTAGTCTTTTGTCTTAAGATCGATAAAAAGGTGCCAGTCACGCCCTCATTTTATTTAGGTCAAAATGTTGCAATAAAATAAAAATAAAAATGAAAATTATAAAATAAATGGATAAAATGAGTTTAAAGATATTGATTTAAAGGTTATTGCCGGCAATTGAATCGAAACAATGGATGAAATGGATGGAAGTATAAGATGAGTATAAAGGGGGTGTAAGATATTCATAGGAAATTAGTGTACGCTTAGATAGTCGAGTTCAAATGTAGAATGTAGTGCAGGGGGTCTTTTTAGATCGAGCAGAAAAATAAATATTAAAAAGGAGTATTAATGAAAGACAAGATAGTAAGAGGAGAATAAGGTAATGGGAACGATAAACGAGGCATGTCTCTTCAAAGAGATACTTAGCCTGTTGCGAGCAGATGAGGATGAGGGGTGAGGTCTTTCGCAACAGCTGTTAGCTGTTAGATTCTACCTGTCGGCATCGCCACGAGCTTTCTATGTCTATTTATCTATTATATGCCCTCCAAAAGCTACTCATCTGAGGAATATTAATTATTTAAATCATCGATGATATGTATTATGTGCAATAATAATTACGGTCTTAAAAATTACAGAAAATTTTTCCAAGGAAAATTTTTAGAATAGTTTTCCTCGAGGAATTTTCGTGAAATTCTTGGATAGTCTTTGAAAATTATAAACAAAAATTTTCTTTAAAAGTTTTTTTTTATTTCCCGGAAAAACTCGGAAAATTTTCTATTAAAAAATAAATTGTCTAAATTTTTAAGTTTCTTGAAGGAATTTTCTTTCGGAAAATTCTTGATTTTTCCGAAAGAAAACTGTCTTGATAAATTTTAAAGAAAACTTAGACAGTTTTTTAATTTTTGCAAAGAAAATATTTTGAGAAAATTCAGAAAATAAAAAGATTAATGAAAGAAAATTGAATGGAAACATTTTTGAGTTTTCTGAAGAACAATTTTCTAGAAAGTTATGTGGGGAAGACTTGGAAAATTTTTTAGTTTTCCGAAAGTTAATTTGCTGGAAAATTTTTAAATTTTTCGAAGAATTCTTTGAGAAAATTCGGAAAATTCTTGAGTTTTTCCGATTGAAGAATGACTAGAAAATTTTTACGAAGCCTTGAATAATTCTTACATAAAAATTCTCTAGGAAAACTCGGAAAATTTTTTATTTTTCCGAAAGAAAACTGTCTTGATAAATTTAAAAAAAATCTCAGATTGTTTTTTAATTTATGCAAAGAAAATTTTTTGAGAAAACAAAAAATAGAAAGTTTTCCGAAAGAAAATTGAATGGAAGTATTTTTGAGTTTCCTGAAGAATAATTGTCCAGAAAATTATGTGGGGGAAACTTGGAAAATTCTTGAGTTTTCCGAAAGTTAATTTGCTGAAAAATTTTTGGATTTTTCCGTTAGAAAATAAATCAGAAAGTTTTTAAATTTTTCGAAGAATTCTTTGAGAAAATTCTTAAGTTTTTCCGACTGAAAAATGGCTAGAAAATTTTTAAGTCTTAAATAGTTCTTACATAAAAAAGCTCGAGGTAAACTCGGAAAATTTTTTATTTTTCCGAAAGAAAACTGTCTTGATAAATTTTAAAGAGATCTCAGATAGTTTTTTAATTTTTACAAAGAAAATATTTTGAGAAAACTCGGAAAAGAAAAATTTTCCCGAAAGAAAATTGAATAAAACCATTTTTGAGTTTTCTGAAGAACAATTGCGTGGAAAATTATGCGGAGAAAGCTTGGAAAATTCTTGAGTTTTCCGAAAATAAATTTTCTGGAAAATTCTTGAATTTTCCCGTCAGAAAAGCCAAAAAATTTTTAAGTTTTTCGAAGAACAATTTTTTGAGAAAATTTGGAAAATTCTGAAGTTTTTCGGATTGAAAAATGACTAGAAAACTTTCAAGAAGCCTTGAATAATTCTTACTTGAAAACTCTCCAGGAAAACTCGGAAAATTTTTTATTTTTCCGAAAGAAAACTATTGATTAATTTTAAAGAGATCTCAGATAGTTTTTTAATTTTTACCAAGAAAATGTTTTGAGAAAACTCGGAAAATAACAAATTTTCCGAAAGAAAATTGAATGAAAACATTTTTGAGTTTCCTGAAGAACAATTATCTTGTAAATTATGTGGGGAAAACTTGGAAAATTTTTGAGTTTTCCGAAAATTAATTTGCTGGAAAATTCTTGGATTTTTCTGTAAGACAGTAAGCCAAAAAATTTTTTAATTTTTCGTAGAATTTTTTGAGAAAATTTGAAAAATTCTTAAGTTTTTTCGATTGAAAAATGATTAGAAAATTTTTACGAATCCTTGAATAATTCTTAAATGAAAACGCTCCAGGAAAACTCGGAAAATTCTGAATTAAAAAAAAAATAAAACTTTGTTATAACTTTTTACTAAAAAGCATTTGTGGAAATATTTTCTTTAAAAATAGTTTTTCCTCTATTAAAACGATGTAGAAAAATTTTAACGAATTGTGTAACAATAAAATTTTTTTCAGTTACCAAAAAAGTATTTCAATTGTTTGTCGTACTCGGAGCTTTTATTCACTTGAAACCAAGTGGCGTGCATGCATAGAATTCAATATTTTTGAACAATATCCTTAAAATCCAACAATTAAAATGTTTTAATAAAAGCCGCGCTAAAAATAATTTAATGGTTAAATAAACGTTACTCTTTTATAGTTAAAAAAATTAAGCTTTGAAAAAAAAATCACGAAAATTCCCGGAATTATAGAAGAAAATTCTATCGATTGGCTCTCAGCTGAAGACTTAATCGAGCATTCACTTAACCAAGATACATAGGTATAGGTATGTTGAATGAATTCACCCCGTGGTCTTTTTATTCGTTTGATCCTAGCATTACTGAAACCAAAGTTCAAGTCGTCTAAAAGCTGAGCTCATGTGCAAACTTTGAAAGCAATAGCGCTCCGACAATTGCAGATTCTAAGTCAAATCCAACTTTGTGATGCAAAGGCTGGAGAAATGAAACATCGAGCATCAAAATATCAAAATTAAGAAACTATTTTATAATTAATTTTTCTAATTAACATATTTTTTAAAATATACTTACACTTGTAAAGTTTAATCTGAGCGAGATAGAGGGAAATTGATAATAACCTTTTTGGTAGAAAATTTAATTTCTGACAAAAAAAAATTATCATATAATTTTTTCGTATTTTTAGAATCTACACAGAAAAAAAGGTTCACTTGAGCCAAAAAAATATTTTTCTTCCCAATTATTTTCTTGCGCGAAAAAAAAATTCTTTTTAACACGAGAAATTTCACTTATTCCAACAAAATTAATTCTCTTGCTTTAAGAAATACGTATCTTGATCCAAGAAAATTTATTGAAGTCAAAAAAATCTTGTTTTTTTGAGAAAATTCAGCCTCTTGCTCCAAAAAATTTAGTTCTTGATAAAAGTAAATTTTCTTGTCCTGAGAAAATTTCTCTCTTGCTTCAAAAAATTAAATATAAAGATAGAAGTTAATTTCCATTAATATTTTTATTGATTAACATGTCAAATGGGAAGATCAAATAATATTGAATTATTTTTTTTTCATTCAATATGTATAAGGTAAAAGCCCCTATTATTGACAGGGCCCCTATTATTGACATGTTGTTTTATTTTATTGATTATTTAATCAATTTTATGATTAAATCACAATAAACATTGCTTTTTATCAATTTTTAGAAATTTTTTAGTAAGAAAAAGGTAAAATTTTATGCCTGGGTATTAATTATTGACTGCAAAAAAATTTTATTTTTCCGAGTAGACCACTACGGCTAGTTTATTTAAAATTTCTTAACAATTTCGCTAAGAGAGAGCGTATTTTAAATAGCGAAATTTTCTATATAATTCTGATATAAGCCTATCATCCAAAATTATTTGAGATTATTTAGACTCTAAATAATCTTAGATTTTTTGTTTTAAGCTGATAAATTTTAATTATGATTTAAAAATAGCGGGTGTCAATAGTAGGTACATAAAAATTAACATGTGTTTAACTAGCGACAGCCTACAATTTTAAGAAACTTAACCTCTTTAACATACATAGCGGATTTGTTTACATGTTGTCTCGCGTAATTTTATAATAAAAAAAGAAATGTCTGAGCAAAATATTGTTGTTTACTAGTAAATAATGAATTATATTCGAAATTTAAATTTCAATTAAACCTGAATAATAGGGTTGACACCTGTCAATAATAGGGTCTATGGGTGTCAATAGTTGGCTCCGATACCATTTCACCCTGTCAATAATACCTACACTTGAGTTGGTGATTTCAAATTAATATATTTGTCATTTAATTAACGACTATTTAAGTATAAAAATTAAAATACACAAGTTGATGAATCAAAAAAAGTGTCTAATACAAAAAAAAAATTAGTCAGATTAATTTGAATACGGTTAAAAAATTCAAATGTTCGCCGTCACTCTTATAGTGTCAATAATGGGGGCTCTTACCTTATAACATAAAATTTAAAATTGAAATTCCGGTTAAATGATAGGAAATAAAGAAAAATTGATAGGGAAAATTGAATTTCCTACAAAAAAAATCACTTACTTATAATTTAGTCGTATTTTCAATCGTGAATCTAAAATTTATATTTCAATCTTTGGTAACACGTAAACTAATCAATTACTTTTAAAATTAAATTCCGCAAAGAAACTCTGGTTAAATGATAAGATATAGGAAAATTGATAAGAGACT
Organism: Cotesia congregata; assembly: GCA_905319865.3. Lineage (NCBI taxonomy): Eukaryota > Metazoa > Arthropoda > Insecta > Hymenoptera > Braconidae > Cotesia > Cotesia congregata. The sequence continues at coordinate 6,381,534 of CAJNRD030001114.1, forward strand.
CTTCGCCGGGAAATTAAATTTTCTACAAAAACGGTATCTTTACAATTTTCCGTACCTTGAGTACTTAACCCGTAATTTAGATTTTATCATTTTGTTTTAACTTGTTGGCAAAATGAAAAAATATCAGCGATAAAAATAATTTTCAATTACTTTATTAATTTTCTTCACAGAGTTCCGCTATAATTTTTCTTATCACAATAAAATTAACAAAAAGATTAATTAAAAATAACAAATTATTCTCTAGTTACAATAATTCTTAACATTATCAACAAGGATTTACATGATAATTTAAAATATTAAATATATTTGCCTGATTATCAATATCAATATAATTAAATCTTTAAAATGGCATTGCTGGTTGAATTAATTACAAGCAATTATCATTAATCAGTTAATTGTCATTATTGATATACATACTTATAATTAGTAATACATATGTTTATATTAATATATAAAACAACTAAAACCATCCCGTATATCCCGAGTATGTGTCACGTCACATGTAATGCAATTAATTAAATTTTTATTAATAATTATTCGCTACACTTTCTTTTAATTAATTTATTTTATTTTAATTAATTAAGTACTTATAATCGTTAGTAATATTTAATTTTTTTTACAATTATGTACTAATTGTTTAACATTTTAATTAATTAACAATCACAATAAATTTACATACGGGTTAATTTGGTAAACAACCTTTTTGATCAACGGATTTAATACAATAATTAAATTTTAATTGATAACTCCGGTTCGCTTGTTATGGGGCTCGTTATAACAAGCGACCGATAAACCAAAATAAAATAAACAAGTAAACCACTAATTTAATTATATAAAAATACATCAGATTTTATTATTGAGTGTAACATTTATTTTAAAAGACTAGTTCTCTAAACATTCGTAACAATTATTCAAATAAGATTATTTATTATTTAAGTACAAAACAAATCATTAGGCATATTTTGATATTTTATAATAATTATTATTATTATTGTTATATAATACAAGATTTAATGGTGGGTTATTTTTTATCGATATTTTTGGGATGTTTAATTTTCAATGTCGGTATAATTTTTTCGGTTTTTTTGATTTTTATTGAGTTTGCGGAATCTTACAAGATTTGGGAAGCTCAATTAATTTTTTTTTAGTAGATTTAATGATTATACTGACATTTTTTAAATTAGAACACTCCTGTTTATACATTTTAAGCACCAATTTTCAGCTTTTGCTTGTGGGATCTTAAGCGTTATTTGGAGAAAAATAGATTTGAGGAAAAAGATTTGACGTTTGAAGTTTTGACACTTTTGAGACGTGAGATGAAGTGAATTTTTTAATTTAACAAGATTTTAAATTCTAACAAGACAAACAAACCCTTCAAGATCTTCAAATCTTACAAAATTTTAAAATCTGACAGAATTGTAATCAAAATCTTAAAATCTTAAATCAAAATCTTAAAACCTTAAAAGATTGCAAAATTCGAGATCTTAAGTTCTGACAAGAATTGTAAATCTTTCACGATCTTAAAATCTGATCTCGAAATTGCTCAAATCTTGAATTTCGACAAGAATTACAAACTTCAGAAAATCTTGAAATTTTAGAATATTTTATAATTACATTAGATCTTAAAATTTGACACGACAAAAAAACCCTTCAAGATCTTCAAATCTTACAAAATTTTCAAATCTGATAGAATTTAGAAGTATTACAAGATCAGACAATCTTACGAGAATTTTAAATTCTTATTAAATTTTAAATGCTATCAAAATCTTGAAATCTTACATGATTGTAAAATTCGATAAGATCTTAAGTTCTGACAAGACTTGCAAATCCTTCACGATCTTAAAATCTGACCTTGAAATTGCTCAAATCTTGAATTTCGCCAAGAATTACAAATCTAAGAAAATCTTGAAATCTCAGAATATTTTATAATTACAATGAATCACAAAATCTGAAAAAAAACCCTTCAAGATTTTCAAATCTTGCGAAATTTTCAAATCTGACAGAATTTAGAAATATCACAAGATCGGACAATCTTACAAGATTTCTAAATTTTTCATGATCAGATTTTAAATAGTATCAAAATCTTGAAATCTTACAAGGTTGCGAAGTTCGACGAGATCTCAAGTTCTGACAAGAATTGTAAATTTTTCAAGATTTTAAAATCTGACCTCGAAATTGCTCAAATCTTGAATTTCGTCAAGAATTACACTCTTTAGAAAATCTTGAAATCTCAGAATATTTTAGAATTACATTAGATCTTAAAATCTGACAAGATTTAAAAATTTAACAAGCTTTCTGAGTTCTGAGAATAAGCCTTAAGATCTTGCAAAATTTTTAAATGTTACAAGATTTCAAAATTTAACAACATCTCAAGTTCTAACAAGATTTACAAACTTTATAAGATCTTTAAATCTGACAAGATTAAAAAAAAATCATTGATAATTCCATAAGCTACTTCAAATATTTCAAAATATACTTCGATACAATCTAAAAACTATCAATATTACCAAAATCTTACAAGATTTGTCAGATCAAATAAATCTTTGCATATAATCTTACAAACCTTCAACTTTAAATCCAAAAATTCCATCAAATCTTTTTCCTCAAACTATTTTTCCCCGCCACAGAAATATGATATTCTCATCCAACTCGGCAGCTAAATTTCTACTACTATACAGTTACAGTAGGATAAACTATTCAGTAAACATTTTATCTAGTACGTTAAAAAATTTTTCCATACAATAGAAACTGGTATATATTATTTTACATTTTAAAATACTTAATCCGCAATTTAATTGTTTTTGCTTAATCTACATAAATAGTGTCTGGATTTATATTAAGAAGATTTAGAACAAGCATACACTTTAATGCTATGGATAAAAAAATTACGACTAAAACCGAAAATTTATTTTCTAACAAATGCTACAAAATTTAAGTACTTGTATGCCATTTTTGGATTAGTATTTTTTATTAGTTTCCGATATTTATTCGATGTGCCGGAAAGGATAAAGGATGTAGGGTCGTAATTTAAGAAAAAAGTACTCGTCGATAAATGAGAAAATTGTGGAAAAAAGAGGACACGGATAAATAAAATATATACAGATTTTTGGTAGTGCGTTTAACTGGAATCGTGATTCGTGATCCGGAAAGATCGTAAATCGTGTCCTTGGAGCAAAGAGGACTCTTTCGGTTCTGGTGGTTTTATCCAATAAACTTCGGTAAGGAAAAGGACGTGATTCTTGAGCTCGTGAATAAATCTCTGAGAAGGAGTTGTTGTAAAAGTAACCATTTAATTGAAATAAATTTATCTCGATACAGTGTCAAATTTAAATCCGGTTTATCTTTTATTGGGAAAATAAGATTGACGGGTTAATGAATAAGTTAAGGAGGGTTTTAAGCAAATATATTGCTGCTATCCCGAACGGAGTTCGGCTTTTATTTTTAATCGAGTTTCACTGCATATAAAACAACGCAAATCTTTTTTTTTAGTACAAGATTTCCGTAGCTTGGTTTAATGATTTAATAAGGGAGTATTGATTAAAAAATAAAATTGAGAAAAATCAGTTTTATTGGTGTAAATCTTACAAGATTTGCTGGATATTAAAGATGCTTTTCTTAAATCTAGCAAAAATATCAGACTGTTTAAATCTTAAAAGATTTGATTGTTTTAAATCTTATGAAATTCATTTTAAAATTTGTTCATATCTTCCAAGATTTCATAATTTTAAATCATATAAGATTTGATTATTTAAAGTCTTACAAGATTCATTTTGTGAAAAATCTTGCAGTTTTACTACGCATTAAAAGTAACTTTTTTTGATAATAAAAGAAATTTTTAAGACTTAAATCTTATACGATTTAGTGGTAAATCTTGCAAGATTTCGTTTCATTTAAAGCCACTTAAAATTTTAATTCTGTAAGTTTTGAAAAAATCGGTAAATCTGACAAGATTTGCTGGATATTAGAGATAAGCTTTTCTTTAAACTAGCAAAAATGTCAGACTGTTTAAATCTTGAAAGATTTGATCATTATAAATCTTATGAAATTCATTTAATATTAAAAGTAAATTTTTTTGATGATAAAGAAAATTATTTTATATTTTCCAAGATTTGATTATTTGAAGTCTTACAAGATTTATTTCGCGAAAAATCTTGCAGTTTTATTAAGCATTAAAAGTAACTTTTTTTAATAGAAGAAATTTTCAATTAAATCTTATAAGACTTGATTATCAAGAATATAACAAGATTTAAGTGACATTAAAGTAAGAAAATTCTTTATTATAGAATTCATTTGCTTATTCAAATCTGACATGACTTTTAACATGAAAAATGTTGTAAGATTTACTCAACAATAGATGCGAATTTTACTTTATTGAAAAAAACTTTACTCAAATCTTATAAGATTTATTTAGTGGTAAATCTTGCAAGATTTAGTTTAATTCAAAGCCACTTAAAATTTTTAAGTCTGTAAGTTTTAAAAAAAAGGTTAATCTGACAAGATTTGCTGGATATTAGAGATAAGCTTTTCTTAAATCTAGCACAAATGTCAGACTGTTTAAATCTTGGAAGATTTGATTGTTTTAAATCTTGTGAAATTCATTTAATATTAAAAGTGAATTTTTTTAATGATAGAAAAAATTTGTTTATATCTTACAAGATTTTATCAATTTAAATCTTACAAGATTTGATTATTTAAAATCTTGCAAGATTTACGATTAAATTTAGTAAGATTTGTCAAGATTTTTCTCAATTTTCTTTTTATTACAAATTTCGAAGTTATTTAAATACAAATATTTGCTAATTCCCGACTATCCTTACGTCAATACAAAATAAAACAAAAAATCTACCAACTGCCTACTTAGTTCTTACGTCAATTATTTAATGAGCCATTAAATGCATTTATAGGTATATGAATGTGTCTATTTATATAATAATAACAATTCTACAAAGCGAGTTGAGTGAATCGTCAACGAGGCTTGGAACAGCGAAGCATTTTCTTGAAAGCTTGTCGAAATTCTGGGGAGAAAACGGTGTAAATTATAGGATTAAGAGTGCTGTTAAAGTAACCCAGCCAAAGAAATAAACTGGCAAGAATATCCGGTGGCGCGCAAGATGAACACAATGCCTGTAGTAAAGTCACTACAAAAAATGGCAGCCAGCATGCAACAAACGCTCCTGTTATTATTGCTAATGTTTTAGCAGCTTTCCTCTCCCGTTTGGCTTCTATTGTCTCACGATTTTTTTTAGTCGTTGTTATTTGTGGCGCTTGTGTACCTGGTGTCGTCACTACCGCCATTGTCGTCGTCGTCGTCGTCGTCGTCGTCGTCGTTGTTGTCACCGTGCTCGTTAATGTTTGACTAGGATTCGCGCCATTTGACGATGTCTTCTCTGGCGATACCGACGAATGGTCGGGTGTCGAGCGCGTTATTGTAAACGCTGTTGACTCTTCTCGTGGTCTGAAAATGAGAAGAAATATTAATTACAATGATGATAATAGTTATTTCAATGAATTATTTGGTTATTATTATTATTATTATTATTATTATTATTATTATTATTATTATTATAACACTATATTTCTTAATTCGATTTATGCAGAAACGGTTAGAGTTATGGAATAATTGATAAGGACCTTTCTGATAGAAAATCTAATTTCCTACAAAAAAAGGTCTCTCATCAATTTTTTCCGTACACAGAAAAAAAGGTTCACTTGAGCCAAGAATAGTATATTACGACCTAAGGCCAGAAAGTTGGATTTCCTGGCGTATGGGATATGATGGCCGAGGCGTAGCCGAGGCTATCATATCACATACGTCAGGGCATCCAACATTCTGGTCATGGATTGTATACTATTTTTCTTGCTCTCCAGCCGAAAGTACGCAACCTCGGGGAAGGGGTTTTGCAAAACCGAGGCGAAGCCGAGGTTTTGCCGGGGGTGAGGGGGGCGCCGCCCGACTTTTGCAAAGCCGAGGCGAAGCCGAGGTTTTACTGGTCGGGGCGGGCATAATAAAAAAGTAAAAATTAATAAATAAAAAAAAATAAGTTATTTTAAATTTTACTAACAAACGCTCTGATTAAGAGAGATAACATGCACAAGAAACAATTTGGGAACGTATTTAGTGTGCGTGGTTACGGAATATTTCACTATTTATGAAATTTCTAAAATCTATCTACTAGGACTTTTAAAAAAAATTGAAGTACACAATAACGCACACCAAGTACGTTCTAAAATCGTTTCTTTTAATTTTTAAATTTACAACAAAATTTTTTTTAATTTCCGAAAGTCATATACAACCATATCGGTTACTTGGATTTTTTAATTTTTTATTTTATATCTTTTTGTAAAGAAATAAAATTTTTTTTTCTTAATAGTCTTATGAACGAGGACTTGGCGCGATTTTTTTACAGTGAAACTGTTTTTGTTCGGATTTCAGTATTTTTTGTAATTATAATAAAAATTGACAATTTTAATTCAATACATTTCCGGTGGCAAACTATCCCCTTTAAGCTATAGTTCATGTAAAAGTTATTCTTGCGCCGCCTGGCGCGTGTAATTGCAAGCTGTCAAATATCTTTTTTTCACTGTAGTTTCCCATCTATTATAAGATTAGCATGCATCCTTATATTATTTAGTCTCTGGCCGTCCGCTTTTTACATAAGAAAAAAGTTAGAATCTAAAAATCTGGGTCGCTATAGTTTGTGCGGATTATTTTTAATAATTTTAAATAGAAATTATAAAGATAATTGATAATAATCAAGTAATACGCGTAATAAAAAGTATGAACTACTATTATAAAATATCAGATAAAAAAAAAATCAAAATAAATTTGAAAAAAAATTTGTAACCTCAAAAAACCGTTCTGCTTATGGTATATACACACTCGGTAGTCTAGCTTGAGAACGGAACTTGGCGCCAGACTCTATCGAGTCTGTGGATTAAGAAAAAATTACTTCCACCAAGAATAAAACTTCAAGAAAAATTTTTACTTTTGCCAACACAACTACGGTCTTCCTTCAAGCACCCGAAAATTTTCTTGAGTCAAGAATTTAGCTCAAAATTTTGATTTTTAAGTTGTGAATCTAATGTTTTCCATTGATTATTTTCATGACTTTTTTGTCACTTTAGAATTTGAATTATAAGGAAATCGCGAGAGTTCTAAGGAAGTTGATAAGAACCTTTCTCGTAGGAAATTAAATTTCCTACAAAAGAAAGTTTCTTTGTGAATTTTTTTTTATCTCTAATACTGAGCCCACAATTAATTTTTTACTTTTGAGACAGTTTTAATGAACTTTTCAATAATAATAACAATAAAATTTTTTCTGTGGATTGAAAGGGTTTCCATGAATCAGACAAACATAGAGGCATGCAAATGCAAATAACGAGAATATTAATCTGTATATCTGTGATATTTTTAATATTAACCCAGTCTTTATAAGCCTGAGGATCCCTCTTCTCTCATGAGCCGGTTGATATGCCGCTCCTGGACGTTTTCGTATTCGTTTGCGAGCAGCTTGAAATATCCGCCAATAGAGGATCAAAATCAACAATAGAGGGATGTAAAATGTCGTGCACGTCGCAAATATCTGGAGTAAAAAAAATGAGACACATTAAACTTTAAATTAACATAAGACAAATTTGTTTATTATTTTTTTCATTACTTTTTTTTTCGTAGCTTGTATTTATATTGCCTAAAGGGGAATTTAAGTTTATTGATCAGGACAGCCAAGAGCCAATGAATTCGAGTGAATTAATGTCGATTCAAGAGCAAGAGGAGAGTGATATATGTGGATAGATGCTGTATGATTTATATTTAATATAGATGTGAATAGATGATGATTTTATGAGATTCTCGAGAGTCAATATGGACGGATTATAGGGTAGAAAATAAGGCAAGTGTATTTCAGATATATACCGAGGATGCGGGTTTTTTTTATAAATTTATTAACGAGATAAATTGAACATTTTTTGATAGTTTTATTGGATGATATGAGAGTAATATCATTAATATTTATATAAATTTTTTTTTTTTTTTTTTTTCAAGAGTGGAGAAATGTCAAGACCTTCGGGATTGGTGATGAGCTGCCTCGGTGAGTGAATTTGAATTTTATAAATTTTTAATGTCTGAAGTGTTTTGTATAATTTAATTTAAAAAATTTTTTTAGAACTTTCATAACTTTTTGAGTTTCACTTAATATTCTGGCTGATGACTGAGATAAAGGGATAATTTATCAGGACCTTTTTTGTAGAAAATTAAATTTCCTACAAAAAATATTTCTAATGATTTTTCTGTATTTTTTAATATTTAAACCAGAATTTTGTTGGTACGTGAATTAATAAAATATATTTATTAAAGAATTTTAAATATACGCAAAAATTGATGAAAATTTTTTTTATAGAGAATTAAATTTTCCACAAAAAAGGTATCTTCTAATTTTTTCGTATCTTTAATACTTAACCCACAATTTCAACTTAAAAACTTTTTGTAAAGTAAAAGCCCCGATTATTGACACTATAAGAGTGATCATGAATATTTGAATTTTTTTATCGTGTTTCAAATCAATATTGTCAACTTTTTTCATAGGACATTTTAATCATTGTTTTTACTTATATAATTTAATTGATTAACTTTAATAGCAATAAATTTAATAACCATTAAGGTAAGAGCCCCCATTATTGACACTATATGAGTGACGGCGAACATTTGAATTTTTTAACCGTATTCAAATTAATCTGACTAATTTTTTTTTGTATTAGACATTTTTTTTGATTCATCAACTTGTGTATTTTAATTTTTATATTTAAATAGTCGTTAATTAAATGACAAATATATTAATTTGAAATCACCAACTCAGGTGTAGGTATTATTGACAGGGTGAAATGGTATCAAAGCCAACTATTGACACCCATAGACCTTATTATTGACAGGTGTCAACCCTATTATTCAGGTTTAATTGAAATTTAAACTTCGAATATAATTTATTATTTACTAGTAAACAACAATATTTTGCTCAGACAATTCTTTTTTTATTATAAAATTACGCGAGACAACATGTAAACAAATCCGGGCAAAAACAGATTAAATTCTCATATAAAATAGATACACATAATAAAATTAAATTGAATGAAAAATATTAAAAAATTTTATTAATCATAAAACAGACTAAATTTTTTGACCCGGGCATGTAAACAAATTCGCTATGCATGTTAAAGAGGTTGAGTTTCTTAAAATTGTAGGCTGTCGCTAGTTAAACACATGTTACTTTTTATGTACCTACTATTGACACCCGGTATTTTTAAATCATAATTAAAATTTATCAGTTTAAAACAATAAATCTAAGAATTTAGAGTTTAAATAACCTCAAAAATAATTTTGGATGATAGGCTTTTATCAGAATTATATAGAAAAATTCGCTATTTTAAATCCGCTCTCTCTTAGCGAAACTGTTAAGAAATTTTAAATAAACTAGCCGTAGTGGTCTACTCGGAAAAATAAAATTTTTTTGCAGTTTATAATTAATACCCAGACATAAAATTTTACTATTTTCTTACTAAAAAATTTCTAAAAATTGATAAAAAGCAATGTTTATTGTGATTTAATCATAAAATTGATTAAATAATCAATAAAATAAAACAACATGTCAATAATAGGGGCTTTTATCTTACCGTCTTTGACAATTCAAAAAATAAAATAATCTTATAATTTTTTATTCTAAAAAATTAGGTGACCGTGGAGGTAAAGTAACAAAAATAAAAAAATTAGAAAAACGGTTCACCCTAAAGGCCATCCCTGCAACTTCCCACTCATTTTGTACTTACGCGTACAAACGCTTCAAATTACGTTTTTGAGTACTGTTTCTGTTTTTTCCATTTTGAAGTTATTTGTATTTAAAAACAGACAACAATATAATATATACACGTATAATACGTAATATAAAATTCAAATAAAAGAAAAGGAATCTTTCCTTAACTTTTATAGTAAAGTTATAGATACCTGATACGACGGTTCCTGGGACACCAGACACTTTCCCTCCGCAATACGTTCCATAAAACCGGGATCCTTCCATCCCAATTGTGGGGCCATAGAAATTCCCAGCGAAACGACCCACACAATAACAATCAAGATGCCAATCCTCTGAGGATTTCGTGCCTAAAACACCCATTATAATTGTCATTTGTTTTTTTATTTAAATTCTTTATATTATTATTATTATTCAAATATTGTCTTGCAAAATTTCTACTTTTTTAATTTAAGACGTCTAATTTTTTTAATTTACTTCCAAGCACTGATAAAAAAATTTATCAGTTGTTGATAAATTTATTCATAAACAATTTAAAAAATTTATGAAGCAAAAACAATTTTTTTAATAAATATTTGGTAAAATTTAAATTCCAATGTTTTTTTTTTCTTTTTTAACTTCCCGCTAAAAAAATTAAGAAATTTTTTTTTATAGAAATTACATTTATTAACAAAAAAAAAAATTTATAAATAACAATAATTTTTTTCTGGAAGAATTTGTTAAAGCTAACTTTTTTTCTATTGACAAAAAAATAAAAAGGAAATTTTTTGTTGAAAAAAAAATTAAAAATTAAGATAGAAGTTGAGGCAACGAGTAAAGAGTGTATGTCGACGCACGAGCGCAGTAAGACTTATCTACTAAATTCATGAATAAATGGATGTACTTATTGAAGAGCTAATTAAATATTAATTATTAACGAATTTTTCTATCACTTATAAAAGTATTAAAAAAAAATGAATGAACCTGTATATAATTAATATTAGTGACAGCCCAAAATCTGTCCATTGCGATTGCCACTAAGTGAAGAATCGACGCGGTGCAGCACAGGACATCACTAACCGTCCAAATATCACAGATTCCTGGGCTCAGTAACCAGCCAGTGCGAATCTGCAAAAAAAAAATTACAATAATATATGAAGGATCTATTATTGTCTATTTTGAAGCAAAAATGAAAAATAAAAAACATTGTAGTTCTAATCCTCGAGAATTCGATAAATTTTGTGAAAAGAAATTCTGGCAACGTTACGGATATGCTCGAGGATGACGATGACGTCGAACAATGGCATCTGGAGTATCATAAATTCTCAGAGTTGATGCGAAGAAGACAAGCTTGCAAATGACGCAAGAGAAAATGGAAAAAATAATCTAAAACAAGCGCCGCTGCTCTTGAGATTTAAAGCTCTTCGAAACGCTGATGTATCATCCGCGAGGAAAAAATTGATTTTTTTTTCTATTTTGTACTTGGTAGTATAATACAATATACAATGCATGATAAAGATTTTAGTTATTACTATTATTATTTTAATAATGACAAAAATAAGTGATTTAATTTTGAGCGGCAATAAAATCTAAAATTTTCATTTTTATTTGATTAAAAAAAAAAAAAAACATAGTAACCGAAAATTGATTATGGTTATTAATATTATTATGATTATTATGAATTATATTATTATTTTTATTATCAAATATTGTTATTGTTTTTAATATTTAAATTATTAATTTTAATAACAATAAGGTAAGAGCCCCCATTATTGACACTATAAGAGTGACGGCGAACATTTGAATTTTTTAACCATATTCAAATTAATCTGACTAATTTTTTTTGTATTAGACACTTTTTTTGATTCATCAACTTGTGTATTTTAATTTTTATACTTAAATAGTCGTTAATTAAATGACAAATATATTAATTTGAAATCAGCAACTCAAGTGTAGGTATTATTGACAGGGTGAAATGGTATCGGAGCCAACTATTGACACCCATAGACCCTATTATTGACAGGTGTCAACCCTATTATTCAGGTTTAATTGAAATTTAAACTTCGAATATAATTTATTATTTACTAGTAAACAACAATATTTTGCTCAGACAATTCTTTTTTTATTATAAAATAACGCGAGACAACATGTAAACAAATCCGCTATGTATGTTAAAGAGATTAAGTTTCTTAAAATTGTAGGCTGTCGCTAGTTAAACACATGTTAATTTTTATGTACCTACTATTGACACCCGCTATTTTTAAATCATAATTAAAATTTATCAGCTTAAAACAAAAAATCTAAGATTATTTAGAGTCTAAATAATCTCAAATAATTTTGGATGATAGGCTTATATCAGAATTATATAGAAAAATTCGCTATTTAAAATACACTCTCTCTTAGCGAAATTGTTAAGAAATTTTAAATAAACCAG
>CAJNRD030001114.1:6396421-6447739 GCA_905319865.3 Cotesia congregata
ATTTTTAAATTTACAACAAATTTTTTTTAATTTCCGAAAATCATAAACAATCATATCGGTTACTTTGATGGATTTTTAATTTTTTATTTATATCTTTTGTAAAGAAAAAACAATTTTTTTTCTTAATAATCTTATGAACGTGGACTTGGCGCGATTTTTTTTACAGTGAAACTGTTTTTGTTCGGATAGGCTTATATCAGAATTGTATAGAAAAATTCACTATTTAAAATACACTCTCTCTTAGCGAAATTGTTAAGAAATTTTAAATAAACTAGCCGTAGTCTAGTGGTCTACTCGGAAAAATAAAATTTTTTTGCAGTTTATAATTAATACCCAGGCATAAAATTTTACTTTTTTCTTACTAAAAAATTTCTAAAAATTGATAAAAAGCAATTTTTATTGTGATTTAATCATAAAATTGATTAAATAATCAATAACATAATCCAACATGTCAATAATAGGGGCCCTGTCAATAATAGGGGCTTTGACCTTATACAAAGAAATTTTTATACAAATATTTATTAATAATAATAATAATAATAATAATAATAATAGCAATGATAATAATAAAATAATGATGTTCGTTATTTTACGATAAATTAGTTTATTTTAAAAGTTGTTAATTGAATTATATGACCCCTACTTACCGGCGGTAAAATGAAAATAACTTTATAAAATAGATATTTAGCGCAACCTCAAGTTAAATTTTCGAGTAATTTTCGTAATGTTCATCGGTGGCGTGCTATTTAATTACATTTCGATGAGATTAGAGCTTGTGGAGAAGGTAACTATCGATCGATTTCTGCCACGCGAATACCTGTAGAGTAAAATTGTGCCTTTGATCCACATTTGCTTCTACTTCTCCACATATATATATAAATATATATATTAAGAGTTAGCAGAATTTTTGGGTTCCGGAGTGTCCATTATTATATTTCCTAGATCCATCGAGATGAGACAATTCGCTCAATGAAACTTGATTGAGTTTTCTGTGCACGGTAACCTATTTTCCCACTGAATACGGTATCAAATCATAAAGAATCCTTTGTGTGCTGTTATCACGTTCCTCCCTCAATATTAATACCGTACTCATGTCGAAAAAACTAATTTATTCAAGCTTCTTGATCCCAATCTCTATTTTAATCAAACTTTAAAACTCAATAAAGAACCTGTTATTTCGAGAAAACTTTTATGAAACTAAAAAAGCTTATTCTTTGAGCTACTTTTGAGCCAAATCGGTCGGTTAGTTTCAAAATGGCGGAGCTTAAGCATTTGGCGGAGCTTAAGCATTTCTAAATTTGAATATTCCTCAAAAATTGCTTCCGTTTTATTGCATGTGATCAAATTGATTGTTAATAAAAGTTGTTATCAAATTTGAGAACTAAATTGCAGACCATATGAGCTCTTCATGCATAAAATTTTTATATTTAGGAAGTTTTTGATTATAAAAAGAGAAGAAATACTAAAAAATCAATTTTTGATTAGTGTCGATGTTATTAATAGTCGCCATTTTAAAGCTAATCGATTGATTTGCTTGCATTTTGAACTGGAGCCTCTAAATAGGCTCTAGAACATTTCCCTTCAATTTCATTAATTGCTTTCTAAAATTGGAAGTATAAGGTAAAAGCCCCTATTATTGACATGCTGTTTTATTTCATTCATTATTTTATCAATTTTATGATTAAATCACAATAAATATTGCTTTTTATCAATTTTTAGAAATTTTTTAGTAAGAAAAAAGTAAAATTTTATGCCTGGGTATTAATTATAAACTGCAAAAAAATTTTATTTGTCCGAGTAGACCACTACGGCTAGTTTATTTAAAATTTCTTAACAATTTCGCTAAGAGAGAACGTATTTTAAATAGCGAATTTTTCTATATAATTCTGAGATAAGCCTATCATTCAAAATTATTTGAGGCTATTTAAACTCTAAATAATCTTAAATTTATTGTTTTAAGCTGATAAATTTTAATTATGATTTAAAAATACCGGGTGTCAATAGTAGGTACATAGAAATTAACATGTGTTTAACTAGCGACATCCTACAATTTTAAGAAACTTAACCTCTTTAACATACATAGTGGATTTGTTTACATGTTGTCTCGCGTAATTTTATAATAAAAAAAGAATTGTCTGAGCAAAATATTGTTGTTTGCTAGTAAATAATGAATTATATTCGAAGTTTAAATTTCAATTAAACCTGAATAATAGTGTTGACACCTGTCAATAATAGGGTCTATGGGTGTCAATAGTTGGCTCCGATACCATTTCACCTGTCAATAATACCTACACTTGAGTTGGTGATTTCAAATTAATATATTTGTCATTTAATTAACGACTATTTAAGTATAAAAATTAAAATACCCAAGTTGATGAATCAAAAAAAGTGTCCAATACAAAAAAAATTAGTCAGATTAATTTGAATACGGTTAAAAAATTCAAATGTTCGCCGTCACTCTTACAATGTCAATAATGGGGGCTCTTACCTTATTTTCAGTCGTAAAAAATCGAAAATTAAAGATATTTATTAATTTTTTCTCAACTAGTCCATTCTCTAGAGTATTAAAAATCAAAACTGGTTTTTAAAAATTAATTTTTAAACATTGAATTTTAAGAAGATGTTTGGCTTAGAAACTCCTCTAATTAAAATTTTGACATTTGATTTACAATTTAAAGTCTTTATATTTAATTTCTAAGATCAATAATCTTTTTTATACGGTCTAGATCAAAAGTAGAACAATTTAGTGAAGAATAATTTATTAAAAAACTAAAAATAAGTCAATTTTTTGAGGTTTTTATGAATATTTGTTATTGGAGGCGGGGCTTAGCATATAGTTGCTAGGGTGTGTTTTGGTTGCTAGGCAACTGTTGCTAAGGGGCGTAGTTAAGGCCCCTAAGGGCGTGGCTAAGATAAAAAAAAGCACAAAAAATGCCTAAAATTATAAACTAACGTTTTTTTGATATTTTTTCGACAATTTTATTTGAACAACAAGGAAACACTATGGCGGAAATAAATAAATAAACTGGACAATTAAAGAAAATATTTTCAAATTGGTTAACTGTAAAATTTTCTTTTTCACTTAAAGGACTTGTATAATACAATTTTGAACAATCAATTTATCTCGATCGAAAGAGACAATATTGATAAAAATAAAGAATTTATCCAATATAAAATTTTGTGAAGATGTTATTAAAAATAACAAGCGGAGTTAAAGAGGTGGAGCGAAAAGATTGTACATTGTTCATCGTACATTGTGGATAATAAAATTTTATATTTCAAAGTAATAAAGACAGTAAATATTCCGAATCGCTTCTGAATACCAGGGGCAGTAAAAACACAACAGAAATATGAAAACGACGTATTCTGAGTGTTTTCTTATGTCTGTAAAGGTGAAAAAAAAAATAGTATGTATATTTTTTTTACGGATGAATAAATGGAACTGCATCTGGCACAGGTTATCGTAACATTGAATTGTTTAGCGGAAGGATATTTCTAGATTTAAAAACCAGGAAACTGTGAGAAAAGTAATTGGCGCAACCGCAGGTGTGGATTTTAGGAGCAACCCAACCGGAAATTCAGTTTTAGTTATATAGACGCTGGAATTGCACTTCACGAATTTCACGTAATGTTTAAGGGCAATAAAGACAGTATGTCACATGTTCGAGTTAAATAAATCTAAATCTAGGTTAATTTAAACACTATTGTTACATATTTTGGTTTAAAGCGTTTTACTTTATTGCGGTAGATATTTTATCAACTGTGTAATATTTTTGTATTTTCGGTTCATTAACTTACAAATTATGGAGTAATTTTAGATTTGCAGTGGCTCTATTTTGAATAAATTTACTGACGTTTGATTTCAATTTTTTATTTAACTTCTATTTACATGAAAATATGCTAATTTATGTTTCAATAGTCCTTTCCAACAACCAACATGATAAAAAATCTTTTAAAAAAATAGTTGATATTTCAGCGCCAATATTTTATTTAAATTAGTTCTTGGCTTCACCGTTAGATGGCTACGTCCTCTCGCTAGCAGAAAAATCTCACCAGAGTATACACGGAAAAAAAAATGACACTGGATATCATCCCAGATTATACTGAGTAAAAAAAAAATTTCAGATAGTAGTTAATATAATCCAGATTACAATGAGTATAATCCAGATGACAATGAGTGTAATCCAGATTATAATGATTATAATCCAGATATCATGCAGTATAATCTGGATTTTTTTAGCTACCTAGGGTGTGTTTTGGTTGCTAGGCAACTGTTGCTAAGGGGCGTAGTTAAGGCCCCTAAGGGCGTGGCTAAGATAAAAAAAAGCACAAAAAATGCCTAAAATTATAAACTAACGTTTTTTTGATATTTTTTCGACAATTTTATTTGAACAACAAGGAAACACTATGGCGGAAATAAATAAATAAACTGGACAATTAAAGAAAATATTTTCAAATTGGTTAACTGTAAAATTTTCTTTTTCACTTAAAGGACTTGTATAATACAATTTTGAACAATCAATTTATCTCGATCGAAAGAGACAATATTGATAAAAATAAAGAATTTATCCAATATAAAATTTTGTGAAGATGTTATTAAAAATAACAAGCGGAGTTAAAGAGGTGGAGCGAAAAGATTGTACATTGTTCATCGTACATTGTGGATAATAAAATTTTATATTTCAAAGTAATAAAGACAGTAAATATTCCGAATCGCTTCTGAATACCAGGGGCAGTAAAAACACAACAGAAATATGAAAACGACGTATTCTGAGTGTTTTCTTATGTCTGTAAAGGTGAAAAAAAAAATAGTATGTATATTTTTTTTACGGATGAATAAATGGAACTGCATCTGGCACAGGTTATCGTAACATTGAATTGTTTAGCGGAAGGATATTTCTAGATTTAAAAACCAGGAAACTGTGAGAAAAGTAATTGGCGCAACCGCAGGTGTGGATTTTAGGAGCAACCCAACCGGAAATTCAGTTTTAGTTATATAGACGCTGGAATTGCACTTCACGAATTTCACGTAATGTTTAAGGGCAATAAAGACAGTATGTCACATGTTCGAGTTAAATAAATCTAAATCTAGGTTAATTTAAACACTATTGTTACATATTTTGGTTTAAAGCGTTTTACTTTATTGCGGTAGATATTTTATCAACTGTGTAATATTTTTGTATTTTCGGTTCATTAACTTACAAATTATGGAGTAATTTTAGATTTGCAGTGGCTCTATTTTGAATAAATTTACTGACGTTTGATTTCAATTTTTTATTTAACTTCTATTTACATGAAAATATGCTAATTTATGTTTCAATAGTCCTTTCCAACAACCAACATGATAAAAAATCTTTTAAAAAAATAGTTGATATTTCAGCGCCAATATTTTATTTAAATTAGTTCTTGGCTTCACCGTTAGATGGCTACGTCCTCTCGCTAGCAGAAAAATCTCACCAGAGTATACACGGAAAAAAAAATGACACTGGATATCATCCCAGATTATACTGAGTAAAAAAAAAATTTCAGATAGTAGTTAATATAATCCAGATTACAATGAGTATAATCCAGATGACAATGAGTGTAATCCAGATTATAATGATTATAATCCAGATATCATGCAGTATAATCTGGATTTTTTTAGCTACTATCTGAAATTTTTTTTCATCACAGATATCACTGAGTATAATCTGGGATGATATCCAGTGTCATCTTGTTCTTTCCGTGTATATGAGAACCGAATTTTTTTTCTATTATTTAAGAGCGATTAGTGAGTTCTTAACAGACAATTTGGTTAAAATGAAATCAAATTATCAAGAAATCCCATTGAACAATTGTAAACATGAGTTTTAATCAAAATGGCTCCAATAAAGTGCAATAAGTACTTAAAACAATATGTAATTGTAATGAAAATGTGAATGAGAATGTAAATGAAAATGTGAACAGAATATCTGCTCTGAATATGATTAGAGTATCGTAAGCTTAAAGAGCAAAGAGCCGAACAATGGAACCGAGTTGGCATAGTTTTAGATAACCGATAGCGGTTGTAGCACTCTTAATAATCTGGGATGCCCATTAACGATGGAACTCACTCCGGATAGAATGAGAACAAGAATGAGAACCTACTCATCTACATTTATAACCCACATGATATCACCAGATGGAGATGCAGATACGTGCGACAGAGATGCTCACAGTTTATACCTCTATAATGTGGGGTAGATAAATCAGTTGATCATCGCAGCCCGTAAGAAGGATGGGGCCGATAATATTAAGGCTGAGAAGTTGCATTAGAATCCACCAATAACCGGTGTATCTCTGTGTAATCAAGTGCTCGGTCGAGAATTCATGGAGATCAGCTTTAATGTGATAACATCATTCGATCAGCTTCTATTCTAATTCTACTGGTACCTTTGTTCGCGATGTTCCAACTTCTAGATTTTCTTTGTAAGCTGGTACTTGAATTTTTTTTACGGATTTCATGATATGATTATAATTAATCTTTGATAATTAATATCTCCGTGATTATGGAAGCTAGCGAAATATTGTTCCCTAAAGTATCTAAAAATCTTGATCAAATATAAAAATTTATTGTATCAAGTATTTATGATAATTTGAATTAAGAAAAAATTACTTCCACCAAAAAATACACGGAAAAAATAAAACAAGAATAATTATAGTTTAAAATCTAAAATCAAGCCCGTCGTTATCAAAATAGAAAAAGTTAAAGTTCAAACTGTAATTTTTGTATTTTATATAGTAACGAAATTGTTGTCATGCAAGAAGCAAATTTTACAGTTTGGAAATGTAAATCTAACATCATAAAAGGTAAAAATATTATTGCTTTTTATGCAGGAAATTTTATCTCTTTAAAAGTCATTAATTTCTATTTAAAACTGTAAAAATTATCATTTTTCAGCAATGTACTAATTAAAATGCCAAATAATATAGTTTATTTACTGGTTCACTAAAATTTACAGTGTGAGATACGAATTATGAACGTTAGTATAGAAAAAGTAACTATTGCATCTCACGCTGTAATTTTTAGATTTTCTATATTAAGTACAGTCAATACTCTAGCAGCCAGGAACTTACTGCTTAAAATCCAAAATTTAACGTTTGGCTCAGCAATGTTTGAATAGCGGTAGAGAATTCTATCCTCTCTCCCGTATAAATTGGACTTAGTTTTTTTCAGTCACTATTGTCGACGCATACTATTTACGCTTGTAGCTTATATCTACACTCTACTACACAGAATGCTGTGTCGTTCGAATAGCGTCGAAATAAAACGTCGGTCTTTCATGCGTAGACGCTGGGGTCGAATCCTGGCTAGGGTAATTTGCGATTAATATTATTATAAGTTTATTTATATAAGGAACGCGAATATGTGTGTGATATGATCAACTAATTTCCTAATACGAATCCCCTCTCCCCTTCCTCAAATTAAAAACTTCGAAAATAAATATGATAAGAAATATGTCCCATGAATATATGAATAACCAATACCAAAAATTAAATTTCATTAAAAAAAAAAATTTTTTTTTGTTTCACATATAGACTTTAGAATTGCCGTTTTCCATCTTTGCCACACTAAAATTCAATATATGACAGATTGTTACCTATTGTAATATTAGGATATAAATATTTAGGTAGTGAGTATTATTAATGGGAGAAAAAAAATATTTTACATGTTGATATTTTTTTTTTATTTCCGTGTAAAAAATCAGATTCAAATTTGTTAAATGAAAATCTAAATTTTAACGCTTATCGAGTATTATTCCAATGACTTGTACAAAAACTTACAGTGTGAGATAGTAACTTTTATACATCGTGAAACTCTAATATTTCTTACTCAAAATGTAAAACTTACTGCGTAGCGCCAAGCTGTAACTTTTAGATTTTCGTTAACGAAGCGCTGAGTTACTATTTGAAAATCTAAAAAATGCTCAACGAATAGTCAATTATTCCTGTTTTCTTTTTTTCGTGTAGAATTTCAAGAAAAATTTTTACTTCGGCCAACACAACTTCGGTCTTCCTTCAGGCACCTGAAAATTTTCTTAAGCCAAGAATTTTGCTCTCCAGTCAAAAAAATTGTTTTTTCTGTGTAGTAATTGTGACCTAAATCCTCTTAAATCCCAAAAATATGCGGCCAATTTACCCTAAAGAATTCGGAAGTTTCGATTTTCAATAGAACCTATTGTCCCAGCCGAAATCATGTTTGATTTTTCCAAGCTTGCATATTTCCCTTAACAAAAACATTCCATTAACAAAAACAGAGCCTCGAACAAAAAATATCGGTGACACAAAATAACGAAAAGGGATAGCAAAAGAAGTAAGTCATTGATAAAAGGAAAAAAAACGATATACAATAATTTGAGCTGACATATCGGAAAGAAATATCATTTTTTCTATAACTCACATCCACAAAAAGAGTGACTTCTCGGTTACGTGGTACGTATAAATGTAAACCCTCGAGAAATGTCGCGGGTGTGTTCGACTCCGACCCGGGAGTACGTGGCTGTCAGCAATACTTTTGTTTATTCCAATAAAAGGGGATGAAGAGGACAGAAGAGAAGTAAAGAGTACAACTACGTCTTCCATTCTATTTTATTCTGTATATTCTATATATTCTACATCCAGGAGAGAGAAAATCCCGAACTAGACCAGCTGATCAATGTGTTAAGGATTGCGCATAGATTTCTCGAGCCTGTTCGCTCATCTGTGACTAGTCTCCTGCTTCAATATTCTCGTGATAGTCGAGATCACTAAGAGGGTGTCAAGGTAAGGAGAGAAGGAGGGCGAATAAAACCCAACAAAGACCCGAACAAAGTCACGGGAAAAATAAAATTCAATGGGGGTTGAAAGAACACCAACACCGGAGAAAAATAACCGAGTAAAAGTAAGGAGCTGGTGATAAGCGAGGAGATTAGATACCAAAGACAGGATTGCGCTGAGGTTGATGTATGCCTGCTTGAAAGTCCATTCCTGATATTAGAAATACTCTTTTCTCTTTCTGTTTTTATTTTCTTGCTTTGCTTTGTTTGGATTCTATTTTATGGTGCCCATTTTTTAGTTTGTTTACTTTTGAATTTAAGCTTTTTTGGACGATTGTTTGATTGTTTATAATGATGAAGTATGTTAATATATTGGTTCCATGATTTTTGATCCCCCGTCAAAATATCCCCGGACAAAATATGGTTTTTCTGAAATAATAATTATAAATTATTATAAATTTATAATTTATAATTTAATAATTATTGAAACTGTTTTTGTTCGGATTTTTAGTATTTTTTGTAATTTTAATAAAAATTTACAATTGGTACCGACTTAAATCTCGCGTTGGCTGCATTTTTTATAGCAAACTATCCCTTTGAAGCTACAGTTTATGTAAAAATAATTCCAGCGCACCCTGGCGGGTGTAGATGCAAGCTGTGAAATATCTTTTTTTAACTGTAGTTTCCCATCTAATGAAGGATTACTATGCATTCTCGAATTATTTAGTCTGTGGCAGATCACTTTGCCCATCGAAAAAAAGTCGGGATCGAAATTTTTGCGTTGCTATAGTTTGTGCTGATTAAATTTAGTAATTTTAAGTAGATTAATTGTTATAAGTGAATATAATTAATTAATAACAGTAAAATAAAGTATGAATTACTGTTATAATATACAATTTAGGAAAAAAAAGTACTGTAGAATTAAATAAAATTTTGCAACCTCAAAATACCGTTCTGCTTACAGTAAACACAGTCGGTAGTCTGGCGCTCCGTTGACAACGGATTTGAACGGAACTTGGCGCCAGATTCTACCGAATCTGTGGATCTATAAAATAAAGTTGTTGCTAGTGATGCTCAAACTTATATTTTTTGAGCAAACTTCAAAAATTCATAACTTGACAATTTATGAGAATCAAGAAACCGGTCAAATTTTGAATTACAACAAAGACTTGAAGCTACAAATTTTGTTTCAACAATATTTTTCTAGCTCCTGTAATTACTGAAGTATTAATTGTTGAAGATTAACAATGAAGTTGGTATTAATAAAGCCCAAATTTCAAATATTTTTAACATTTGAACAATCTTCAAAAATTTATATCTTGAAAAGAAATCAAAATTAAGAAACTGGGTTAATTTTTTGTGAAAGAAGAGACCTCGAGCTACAATTTTTGTTCGAACAATTTTCCTCCCGGTCCTAAAATTACCGAGGTATTAATTGTCAAAGATAAAAAATGAATTCATTATTAACAATTTTCAAATTTCAAATATTTGAACAATCTTCAAAATTTTATAAGGTAAGAGCCCCCATTATTGACACTATAAGAGTGACGGCGAACATTTGAATTTTTTAACCGTATTCAAATTAATCTGACTAATTTTTTTTGTATTAGACATTTTTTTTTATTCATCAACTTGTGTATTTTAACTTTTATACTTAAATAGTCGTTAATTAAATGACAAATATATTAATTTGAAATCAGCAACTCAAGTGTAGGTATTATTGACAGGGTGAAATGGTATCGGAGTCAACTATTGACACCCATAGACCCTATTATTGACAGGTGTCAACCCTATTATTCAGGTTTAATTGAAATTTAAACTTCGAATATAATTCATTATTTACTAGCAAACAACAATATTTTGCTCAGACAATCCTTTTTTTATTATAAAATTACGCGAGACAACATGTAAACAAATCCGCTATGTATGTTAAAAAGGTTAAGTTTCTTAAAATTGTAGGCTGTCGCTAATTAAACACATGTTAATTTTTATGTACCTAATATTGACACCCGCTATTTTTAAATCATAATTAAAATTTATCAGCTTAAAACAATAAATCTAAGATTATTTAGAGTTTAAATAACCTCAAATAATTATGGATGATAGGCTTTTATCAGAATTATATAGAAAAATTCGCTATTTAAAATACACTCTCTATTAACGAAATTGTTAAGAAATTTTAAATAAACTAGCCGTAGTGGTCTACTCGGAAAAAAAACTTTTTTTTTTTTTTTTTAAAGTTTATAATTAATACCCAGACATAAAATTTTACTATTTTCTTACTAAAAAATTTCTAAAAATTGATAAAAAGCAATGTTTATTGTGATTTAATCATAAAATTGATAAAATAATCAATGAAATAAAACAACATGTCAATAATAGGGGCTTTTACCTTACCTTAAAAAATAATTATAATATCCAAATTTCCAACTATGGAATAAATTCATAACTTTAGTTCAACAAATTTTTTTTACTGAACTAACATAAGTTAGCCTTAAACTAAAAATAACTTCACTACAAGTTAAATAAAACTTTTGAATGTAGAATGTAACAAAAGTTGAAACAAGCTTGCGATCGGATTCCTGATCATTGGCATTTCATGGATGTCAACGGTTAAAATATGTAAAGTTAGATAGAAGAAATGTCGGAGGAGAGAAGGGGCAGCAAAAAGAGTGTAAAATTTCCTGCTTAAACATAAATTTTGCCACTCGTATATATCGATCCGAATGAAAGTTTAACATCGGTAAATGCGACGACTGCGCGAATATTGAGGATGCTTTTTTTGTCACGACTAACGAGTTAAAACTAAAACGTGCTTTATAGAAGGCTTGTAGTGCCCGATAGGAGAGAGCTTTACACATATATATATTGATGAAGTGCACTAAATTTAGTCAATATCAATACCGATTATCAAAAAGGGAAAATAAATGAGCGAGTGGAAGGTTTTCTAAATACTTTCAAACATTTCTGTTGTTTACCGAGGCATTATCTCCCTGTAAAATGCATTATACATTTACATTATACATTCAACATTGAGAATTCAGAATTCATCCTCCCCGTCTTTTCACTTCTCTCCGCGGTGTTACGCCGACTGGTATCTTAATTTCGTCCTCAAATTATCATTCTAGGTCGAAAGAAATAATATCCCATTATCACGGATTATAAGTGAGTAGTAAAAAAACAAATTTCAACAGAAATGCTAATTGTCTTAATTTTTTGATCGATATTTAAGTGTAATTGACAATTATTTCTCGATTTTAAATTACAATTGAGTTTATTCGCTAATTCATTTATTGGAAAATTTAATTATTTATTTTTGACAATTTATGCTTTGGCAATTTCAAGAGATAGAAAAAAAATAGTTCAGACAAAAACTGTAGCTTAAAGTTTCATCTTTAGAATAAAGTTTGTCCGGTTTCTTAATTTTGATTAATTTGTAAGATATGAAATTTTAAAGATTTTTCAAAAGTTGGAAATTTGAACATTCTTAACAATGACCTCATTATTTATCTTTAGTAATTAATATCTCGGTAATTATAGAAGCTAAAAAAATTTTTTTGTTATACTTGCTCCAGAAGTTCAACTTCTGAGCGCTGGGTGGCGTCCGTAAAGGGACTCTTTTCTAGAGACTACCATACCGTCTTTTTTTTCACGGCCTAGGCCGTGAAGTTTTACCCCCTCTTTTTTTTACGAACTTTTCATGTACACCTAGACGAAATTGAGAGAGATTGTAAAAAAAGTCACATTCTAGCGTACTGACCGATAATTTTTAGTCTTAGTTACTATTGAGTGGCGCTAATTATTTCTCTGCTGGCAGTTTATTACGAAGTGGACCTAATGTTAATAAAATAACAACAACGCCATAAATAAATACAAATAAAAAGTTATTTACATTTTCTGGACGTGAGCAAGATTTTAAGATTAATAAAAAGATAATTAATATAAAATTAATTTTTTTTGGCCTTGTGAAACTTGCTAAAATTTAAATATGTCATTATTTGCCTCCTATCCCTCAAAAGTTAAACTTATGGAGCGATAATAACAAAAAATATTGTATGTCATTCGGCCGTTTAGTGGCGATTTTGACAACGACTTTTTTTCGATATTCGCTTTAATGTTTGTGATGCGAATGTTCGAAAACGAGCGTAAATTTCCGTCCTCGGCTACGCCTCGGACGTTAAAATTACGCCCATTTCGATCCTTCCCGCCACAAACCCTCAGCCCATATCGAAATATCGTCGCTGTCAGAAAACCGCCACTTCACGGCCTTATGACATAAATATCTATTTTAACAAAAGTTGTAGCTCAATGTCTCCCCTTGCACACAAAATTCATCCTATTCTTTAATTCTTATAAATTTTAGAGTCCTCAATTTTTAAAGATTGTTAAAAAGTTAGAATTTGAACTTCATTGGTCAACCTTATTATTAACTTTCACAATTAATATCTCATTAATTATGCGAGCTAAAAAAAAATTGTTTAATCAAAAGTTGTAGCTCAAAGTCTTTACTTTGACACAAAATTCACCCGGTTCCTTAATTCTCATTAACTTCGAAGTTATGAATTTCAAAACCTTACTCAAAAGTTAAAAATTCACCAATCCTTTAGTTATCAACCTTTTATTCTCCGCAAACTACAAAGCAGTATTAGCGATAAAAAAAATTTGAATAATCTCTCCCGAAGCATAAAAAATGTAAATTCCTCGGGCAAAGAAAAGCGAGCGTTATCGTCTTACCAAAAATCCAAAGCATACGATTGGCCATAAATTTAAGCGATTTCAAGGCGAAATCACTTAGAGGAGTATAAAACCGAAAAGTTGAGCACTAGACCCTCGTCATCGAGGAATAAAAATAAAAGTAACGGAAATTTAAACCCCGAAAAGGTCAATTTGTATAAGACCGATTATCTTTATAGATTCAACGATTCGATTTATGATTCCATCTATCTTCAAAATAATTCCGAATCCCGACAGATAAACCAGATAACACACAACGAATACCGAATAACAGAAACAGTGAAACGTTCTCGTTTATGATACTCGCAGCGCGGAGTATCCTTTTTAGTAATATTTTCTCCTTTTATATTTTTACTCTGGATTACCAGAGATCCTCGCACTCTGTCCCACTCTGTTCTACTCTGTACCGATAACCAAAACGAAAACGAATATCGATGGTTTCATCCTTCCATAGTTCCTCTACAGCTTCTCACACACTACCAGTATTATTCAATTTAGATTTTTTATATCTTTTTTTTTTTATAAAGTCACCCGTGGGAAATCGATTTTCGATATTGTGTGCTCACGTCCACCAATCTACCGCCCGAAATATATTTTGTATCGACGCCACCTTGTGGCTTATGAACCCAAGTATCAAATGTACAATTTTTAGTTTCAACTACTCTGGTACTTTTTTTTTATGTTATAAAACATTTATTTTTACGAGTTTGTTTGGAATCAAAAAGATTTTTTTTGTTTAAATTTTCGGAGTTTTAATGTGGCTCGATCCATTCTAGAGGCCAATTAGGTATTGGTTGTCGATTATTGACGGTAGAAATAGTGGAAATTGTTAATTATCTGATAAATTGGGGTCATAACAAGCAAAATAATGATTTATGACGTTTTTTCATGGTTAACTTTTCAATTTAGTAAAATTAAGTGTTGGGTCATAAATTTTAGTATTAAATGGTTGGAATGCGAAATTGAATATTGAGGTTACGAATTGAGGTGTAAGGGTAACAATTTATTCTTGTTTAGTGTTTTAGTCATAAATTCGAGTGTTAAATGCATAAATTGCGGTGTTAAAGTCACTAATATAGTGTTTTGGTCATAAATTTGAGTGTTTGAGTCACAATTCAATACTTAGTGTTTTGGTCACAAGTTGGGATGTTAAAGCCACAAATGACGGTGTTGTAGTCGTTAATTTTGGTATTTGGGTCACTAATGAAGATTTTGATTACAAATTTTGGTGTTTGGGTTATTGATATCGTGTTTTGGTCACTAACGTAAATTTTGGATCGTAACTTTGAGTGTTAGGACCATGAATTTTGGTATTTACATGACAATTTATTATTATTTAGTGTTTTGGACACAAATTTGTGTGTTCAAATCACAAATTACGGAGTTATGGTCATGAATTATGGTGTCTGGGTCACTGAAATTAGTTTTTGGATCTTTAATTTTAGTGTTTAGGTCACAATTTCTTACTATCTAGTGTTTTGATCACGTTTTAATTTTTGGGTCATTAATATTCCTGTTCAGTAATGAATTGAAAATATCAATCTTACAAATTATGGTGTTTTAATCATGAATTTTGGTGTTTGGGGCACTAATGAAGATTTGGGTTACAAATTTTGATGTTTGGGTCATTGATATTGTGTTTTGATGATTAACGTAGTTTTTGGATCGTAACTTTGAGTGTTAGGACTATGAATTTTGGTGTTTGAATTACAATTTATTATTGTTTAGTGTTTTGAATACAAATTTGTGTCTTCAAGTTACAAATAACGGAGTTATGGTCATGAATTATGGTATCTGGGACACTAAAATTCATTTTTGAATCATAAATTTTAGTCTTCAGGTCACAATTTCTTCTTATCCAATGTTTGGTTTTTTGGGTCATTGATATAGTGTTTTGGTCACTAATGTAGTTTTTGGATCGCAGCTTTGAGGATTAGGACTATGAATTTAGATGTTTAGATTATAAATTCTGTTGTTTGCATTACAATTTATTATTGTTTAGTGTTTTGGACACAAATTTGAGTGTTCAAGTTACAAATAAATTTGAAATGTTAATGTCACAAATTACGGTTTTTTGACCATGAATTTTGGTGTTAGTATGACTAATATAGATTTGGATCACAAATGTTGACATATATATAAATTATTGTTTTCCATTTTATAAAATTTACAACTCAATACATATGACTTTTTTACATTAATAAAAAAAGATTATTTACACTTTATTGAAGTACAAACAAAAAAAAAACGGAAATGAAAATAAATTTTCACTTACATCTATATTAATAGAACCATAAATATTTCTGAATATTTGGTTGAGCAAACAAAAAAAAATTGTTTTTCACGATGACTCGCCAAAATTTCTACTTCACAAAAAAAAACCTATTTTTCATTCGGGATTTTACATCCAAATATTTTATTGAAGTAAATAGCGAAAAACGAGCGGAATGGAAAAACGCACTGAATATGAATAATAAAACAATTGTTAAATGATGAAATTACTTTACAAACGGGGTATTATTTTTAAAGTACAGAGTACCGAGTTACGTTGAATATTTAACCACTTGCAAAATTAAAAATAAACAAAAGGTTAATTCGGGTAAAAAAACAGGACAAAGCGAGCGAATAATCACATAATATATGATACATAATATATGGTACTGTATGGTTATAATTACCTCATAAAAAGCACCAAGTGGCATAACAAGACACGCAACCATGAGATCGGCCACGGCGAGGCTGACGATTAAATAATTAGCTACTGATTGTAAATTTTTCTCTATTACTATTGCGGCTATCACGAACACGTTACCTGTAACATAAATTGGTTAAGTTTGTAGTTGATCATAAATCATGATGAAAATGGGAAAAAAGGGTGTTTTAATTATTGGAATACGGTTTTCATTTAATCACGGTTCTTCATTGCGAAACAGAATTAACAATGCGTAGGATAAAAGTTTTCGGATTTCCTTTGTTTCAAGGGAGAATCGAGAAATAATTACCTGACGCTTATCCCGATTGTGGGAAAAGTTTTAACTGTTTTTTTGAATCTCACATCCCAGCCCGTTATTTATATTTAAATTAAAATACCTAATTAATTTTTGGTTATGTTCTGGTGATGGGGTGATAAAAGTAGATCGTTGATGAGGAGTGATGTGGAAAAAAAATTTTTTAATTGTTTTTTAGGTAAAGTACCCAGAAGTTGAACAGGTTTCAAAGTAAAACGTATTTGACCCTACTTTTAATAGATGAAAATGTAATTGTTAGTTCAAATTGGTGATTTTCATAATAATAAACAATTTTAAATTGATAAAAGCGCAAAATAACGCAGATAATTTAATATTTATATTTTGACAACGTTTTTAAGATAGACTATGAAAGGAGTAGTAGTTGGACAATCAATTCTGACAAGCCGCAGTAGCTAAATACTTCGGGAGCAGTATATTTGAATTAATAAAGTGTATGGTAATAGGCACAGCAAAAATTTTCAACGTTTTATTGAAATATCAAAAGAATTATAACATATTATTGATTAATATTAAAAATAATACTGTGAATCTTTAACAGTGCAACTTCAATATAACAAATTCCTCGATTTAACGAATTTTTCAAAATCCCCTAGAACTGCCCATAAGAGTCTATGTAAAATATACCTTTATATTACGAATATATTTTTCAAACAACCTCACTATAACGAAAGTTCAATCATTGCAAAATATAGATAGAAACTATTATTGACCTTTATATAACGAATTTCCCAGCCAATAACCTCTACATAACGTATTCTACAAATTATCCCCACTTAATTCCACAATAACTAATGTCTTAACGAGTGCTGACACGTTTAATTCTTCATAAGTCAGTCATAGCTTTTTGATCACTGTAAACATTGCTGTTTGTAATTGCTAGTAGTTTTAAAGTTGCAATGGCTGAAAAACGGAAAAGGTGTTCTTTGAGTATTGCAGAAAAACGGCAAATCATTAAGTACGTAAACGAGAATCCTGTAATGAAGAAAATCGATATAGCAAAGAAGTTTGAAATTCCCATTAGTACACTGGCTACAATTTTGAAGTCTAAAGAAAGATTTTCCGAAGAAACTGGGTTGCGTGCGAATTGTAAAAGATTAAAATTGTCTATTTTATTCATTCTATGTCTATTTTGACCTTAAACTGATTTAAATAGTTTCAAGTAAATAATTCTGTGTTTTGATTTAAATGAGTGCTTATTCATTAGTGGAAATTTTCTTACCTCATTATAACGAATTTAGTTTAATCTAACCTCTATATAACAAACCTCATTATTACGAATAACTCGATATAACGAAAAATTTTTATTTCCCTTGAGTTTCGTTATATCAAGGTTGCACTGTATTTGTATTTAATTTTTTAATTACATTTTTTTGAATCACAAAGCAAATTTTCAATTACACTACTGGAAAAAATTAAGGGATCAAAAAAAATTCCAAATTTTTGGGCAATTTTCAACAGGCCGTAACTTCGAGAGAAATGGTCGTACAGGAAATCAAGAAAAAGGAAATTGTAGCTCTAAGTTTCTAGTTTTTGGATTAGAACTTTGAAATTTTGTAGCTTCGGCGGTTTTTGAGTAATCCCATAATAAAATAGAGATGAAATGTATGTGGCATCAAACTATTCGTAACGTGATTGGTCGAATATATCATAAGCATAAAAATATATGCAAACTCCATAATTAGGCAAATTTAAATTCTAGTCGTAGAAAAACCAGCAACAAATAAATTTTCAAAATTTTTTCAGTCTAGGGGCGTGGAAAAAATTTTTTTAGCTTAACCACTATAAGGATCGGATACTTTGTTCATTTAGCTTTAATTTTTTTTTTTATATACCTTGATACGTCCACTTCTCGCCGAGATATCGATCTTCAAATGGAAAAGGATCCTTTTGTTTTTGATTATCGATATCTCAGCAACCGATCAATGATCGGACAGAAAGTTAAAGGTCAGTTTTAAGAACTTGAATAAATTCTCCTAACCATTGCTTTTCTGAAAAAAAAAATTTTTTCTTTTTGTCACATGAGTTTGAAAATGCAACAAAAAAAGGGCTTTTGGTGTGCCTTTTACAGTTCAATATGTCCACAAAAACACTACAAAGAATCAAATCAATCCAGCCAGCCGTTTTTTTGTTTCACTCGATCGAATTTTTGAAAAAATTAAAGGATCACGTTTTTTGCTCTGAAAAGCTTATAATTTTTTAAAATGAGAAAAAAAAATTGTTTTGGAGCTTTTTTCACATTTTTGTTCCAGAAAGGGCTTAAATTAAAAAAAAAAAAATTAACTTAGAAAAATCAATTACTGTATCATTAAATAATTAAAACATAAGCATATTACTCATAATAAGTATACGGATTTTGTATTACAACATTTCGAAAAGTCTGTTCAAGTACTGATCCCCTTTTTATAAGTGTTCAAGTACTGGGTACTTTACTTTACTATGTTAAACAAAATAATTGTTATTGAAATATATTTTATGTGCTTGGCACAATACTGGGTTGCCCAGACTCGGCCGAACAATATTGGCCCACGACTGGACCACTACTCAGCTGACAAGTCTTGGTTTGCCAGTCTTGGACCAAGACCCAGCCAATATTCAACTGACAAGCCTTGGTTTGCCAGTCTTGGACCAAGACCCAGCCAATATTCAAGTGACAAGTCTTGGTTTACTACTCTTGGACCAAGACCCAGCCAATTTTTATGTAACGAGCCTTGGTTTGCCAGTCTTGAACCACGACCCAGCCAATATTAAAGTGACAAGTCTTGGTTTACTACTCTTGGACCAAGACCCAGCCAATGTCTCTGTAACGAGTCTTGGTTTGCCAGCCTTGATTCAAGAGTTAACCAATATTTAATTAACAAGGCTTAATGAGCACACCTCCTTCAAACTACCTCTTTTTACTACAAGTTACTTAGAGAAATCTTTTTTGGTAACTGTAATAAAGCTTTGGGAAGAACTCCCACGCGAAATTGTAAATTCGAGTAGCTGACAAGTCTTCAAAAAAGAAGTATTTAATTACTTATTAAATCTTGATAATTAAAACAAATTCTAATAAATAATAAATTTAAATTAATTCATTGAAAATTAAAGATTAAAATAAGGATGAAGTAATTGCAATTCGCAAAATTATTATGCTGAGTTATCATCGAATCTGATGACATTAAAATTCTATATTTTAAAATTATTATTTTTATATATTAAGTTTCAAGTTTAATATGATTTTCTTTTTTACCTTGTTTACATATGAATAAATTAAATTAATTATTGTGCAATATTATATTATATTATGTACTCACAAAAATTACTCTCTTGTAAAAACTGTATGTACTATTTAATTGAAATTACCATTTGGCCTAGGCCTTGGCATTAAATAAACAAAATCTAAATCTAAATCTAATGTAGATATTTATCGTTTAATGAATATTTGTTAGCAAATGCTTAAATTGAAAATTTATTATTTAACAAAAACAATTACATATCGTCAAGATTAATATGGTCTTAAAAAAATTAAAATATAATAATTTACAATGGAGTTTTTAGTATTGATAATTTTAAACATTAAAATTTATAACAAAATATTAAAAGTATACAGAACGATGTATAATTACTAAAGTGATATAAAGACTTGACTTTTGTATTTTTTTAAATTAATAAACATTTGTGAAAAATCTTTTATTTTCATCAAAACACAATATTAAATAACATAAATTGTGAAAATAATAACCGTCACACTCTGTCAGCATATAGAGTTAGCTTATATGAATGATGAGATGTAGATCAACTTATCAGTCGTACGGCGTAGGGGTTAGTTATCGGTCTAGTAAGCGCGCGGCTCGGGTTCGAATCTCAGTTAGGGCAAATGCAATTTTCACTTTATTTTCATAATTAATAAAAATTAGGTCTAAATAACGAGTCAAAGGGACTAAACATTCGTTAGCCTTGCATAAAAATTAAAATAAAAAAAAATTACAAATAAAAAATTTCTTTTTATCACTTTTTATCAAATGGCATGGGCCAGACTTGAATAGTAACTGTGGCCCAGTCCTGGTAACCAGGCATGGGTCAGACTCGAAAATCGGTATTGACCCAATACTAAAATTCAGTCTTGGCACAATACTTATTTTCAGTCTTGGCACAGTACTGATATTCAGTCTTGGCAGGAAGTTATCATTTGTATGCTTAGACGGACTTGGGCCAAGCTTGGATTTCAAGCTTACCCCAGAGTTAATGAGCATTGCACCAAGCCTTGGCTAAGCTCGGGCCGATTGTTCTTTCCTCTAAGGGTAAGTGCACTCATATTATCCGGTAAATTCGATATAAGTAAAAAAAAAAATCAATTTCAGTTAGAAGAAAATTGCTTTTTTTGGCATGTCGAGAGTGAGAGCATTAAAATTTACTTTATATCTTTCAGATTTCGTTATAAAAATTATTACATTGATAAAAAATGACGATGCCGCAATGCTAATAATTTTTTTATGAAAAACAATGTATACTTTTTTTGCTTTTTCAAAAGAATTTTATACCGAAAAAAAAACATCTCCACAATTATAATAAGAAAACTTTTACATAAATAATGAGTTCATGAATTACTAATTAATCTGTAATTAAAAAAATGCCAGACAGTGGATTAAAATACGTCAAACTATGATAAATATGTATCATAGAAGTTAAAGTAATTACAAAAGTAGACAATAAAGTTAAAAGTGAGTTATTGTGAATAATTAACTTTGATATAAATTTACTATAGAGAATAATTTCTCAAATTATTTATACATAAAGGAAGTATGAAAGGAGAAGTAGACGTTTTTATGTTTTAATATAAAGTTACTTTTTTTAAGATCTTAGTCGAAAGCCGTCTTGATTAATACATCAATAAGCTTCTTTTGTAAACCCAAGTTAATTATTTTTATTTCTCTCATTCATTTTTACCTCTTACTGACATCGCCGAGATTAACTTACGGTCCAGTTACTCCATCTATATACTGCCCCATAATTACATTTTGATTCATAATTTAGATTTTTTACGCTCCATTTAAATCGAATATCTTTCAAATCGCAGACTAATTATTTTTCATATTTTTTTTTTCGATTGTATTCATAAAAAAAAAAAAAAACAAATTGTCCAACGATGACTCGAGAGAAACACAGTGTGTTAGAGATTTTTAAATTGAAAACTAAAATAAAAATAAATTGAATTTTAAATTGACATTCGGTGTAATTTCGTTTCATAATTGAATTCAGTAGATAGAAATATTTCGAATAAATATATATAAATTTTACCGCGGGAGCCTGAGAAATAAATTACGAATTTTCTCGGTGCATGCATTGCTACGTTTTTTCTTTTTTTTTTTTTTATATGTGAATTCACGGAAATTAATTATCTACAAGTGTTTCTCTCGCGTTAAATAGAAAACATATTGCCGGAAACTTTTACAATCCGATACCTTCCGATAACACTAGAACGGTCAATTGCAGGGTGTAACACTTTTGTTTTATTTTTCTATCGAATTCGGAATTTTGGGTAGAAAAAAAAATGGGTTAAACGTGCTAAAAAAATTTGTTAATTTGTGAAGTTGATGTTAAATGTATTGATAATTTTTTTTTGATTTAAAAATACATTAAATACAGCAATAATTCGATTAATATTACTGGATCGTCACTTTTTATCGACGCAGTTCTTTTCTGAAAAAGTTTTTAGTGAAAAAAATTACTCAAAATTTTCATAAAAATTGATTAATAACAGTGTATCGTCATTCTTTATCAAAACACTTATTTTTTTTTTATACTCCAGACCTAAAATTATTTTATTGATTTCTTACAACAAATAAAATAAACAACAGGAAATGAACCGAATCTCAAATAATAATTCTGGGTCAAATATTGAAAATATGGAAAAACAGATCTTTTTTATAAAGAATTTTAATTCCTATAAAAAAGGTTCTTGGGGCATTTCATGTGAAATGAGAAAATGAGTAAAATTAAAAAATTTCTCTAATTCATTCTACACTGTTAAAAATTTTTGTAAAATTACAATCATATTACAAAACAAATGATATGTAAAATTACAAATCAGTGTATAGCAATGCTAAATAAAATACAATTCATGTAATTTTCCAACACCTGTTAGGAAATCTACTAAGATGTATTGTAATTTTACAATCTTCTTGTATAAACCTAATACGCATTGTAATATTACAGAACTGTTGGTCAATTTTCAAGAAAAAGCTTTTTAATTTTGCAAACATTATTTGTAATTTGATTCGGCATAGTTGTATGTAAAATCATTAAAAAATATTGTAATTTATATTACAATAATCTCATAGAAAATTTAAAAAGCTTTTTTTTATTTTTAAAATTTTCATTTTAAAATTACACAGTGCAATGTAATGTTACCGGAAAATTTTATTTATATTACACGAATTGTAATTCTACTTCACTGTTTTCTAATTTTGAAAATAATACTTTTCAATTTTACAAAAATGAGCCTGATGTATAAAAAAACAACAATGTCCTTCGTATTTATTTTTACTAATTTTTAGTCTATGGTTGTTTATTTGTAATAATAAATTCGAGGTATAATTTATCTTTTATAAATTTTAATATAATGCTCAAACGATCATTTCGAAATCAATATATTTGAATGAGTATATGTTAGACTTTTCTATCAATAAACAGCATAAAATAACACAATTAATGTAAATTATAAATAATAAGCCGTAATGCTCAATCACCACATAGGATTAGCTTATAACAATAATAAGATGTTGAATCACCTATCGGTCGTACGGCGTAGGGCGTTAGGTATCGGTCTGTCAAGCGCGCGGCTCGGGTTCGGTTCTTAGTTAGGGTATATATTATTTTCACTTTAAATCATCTGAGTTGAACAAATTAGGTCTACGTGAGATACCAAATCTAGTCAGCGCTTCATAACAATAAAATGACAACAGATATTATATCAAATCTTTCTTTTTTATTATTTCAATTCAAGTAAAATTCAAGGAAAGTATTGTAATTTTATAAACTTAGCTAATCTAAAAATATTTGTAAAATTACAAAACCGTTTTGTAAAATTAGTAACCTCACTGAGCTATATATGTTTTGTAATTTTACTATACCCGATTGTAATTTTAAATAAATGTTTTGCCTATTAGCTTCCAATACATTTCTTGTAAAATTACAATAGAAATTTTTAACAGTGTAATTTAGCCCTAATTTATTATTAAAAGTCTATATTTTACTAATTTGTAAAGAAAATTTTTTTTAATCAATAAGAAAATCGATTTTTCTCTTCTAGTAACTTTTCAGCCGTACTAACTTGTATACCATCATGATTGCAATTGATATTTTAAAATGAATCTAGTGTGTGGGTACTTATTTTTCAAGTGAATGGATGATCTCAAAGATAATGTAATTAAAATGTATTTTTATTATTGTTATAAAGCAAAAGCTCTCAATAACACATACCGACATGCTAATTTTATTTTATTATAAAATCAGCTATTTGTAAGTATAATCCCAGTATAATTGAACGTTGGAAACTGTCAGCTCAACACGGCACAAGGCCACTTTGAAACTAAACTTTCAAAGAGCTGACCTTCTTGTACACTTGGCTCTCTTTCGTGATTGGTCTATTGATCTTCCACCTCAATGAATTTGCATTAAATAACCACCATTCAAACGAACTAAACATCACCCAGTGAATAGTTTTGTATATTATTTACAAATGTTTACAACCACCGATCAATTTTTTTTCACCATTTTTATTTTAAGTTTTTTCACTTAAATGACTCTTCAAAAGTATTAATTCTACCAAAGTCTTATTACTTATTATATTAACATTGATATAAGTCTTGATAATACCCCGGAACTTTGTCAGCTAATAGATTTTTTACTTCATTTCGCAAAGACCGTCTTGCCCTACTTTAACAGTAAAGAGATTTTTGATAATTAAAATAATAATTTTGAATCAGAATTTGAACATCCGAAAGTCTAACAAACAAATTATTTTTTAATTAATTAATAATAATAATAGCTCACCAATAACAGTGATGAGAATGAGAAGTCCGAGAATAACGGCGGTGAGAATCTCCGAAACATCAAACGAGGATGATCCGTCGATAGATGAAACGTTTCCAGTATTGTTAATCTCGCTAACTGCAGCGTCCATTTTTAAATAATCTTTTCTTTTTTTGCTATCGAGTTAAGTTAGCTCTTCTTCCGTAGTTTAATTTATCGTTTTAATAAAAAAGAGTATCATCTGTTGGTCGTTAATTTCCGAGTCATTATAGATGGTTGGAGTTTTAAAGTTGTTGTTGGGAGATTAAGTAGTTAACTAGGTTGCATTTTTTACAATATACTTTAAACCGGTAAACTTCTTACCCGGTGGTATGTACCGGTTAGGTACTAAGGATCTGTTCTGTGTTCTGTCTATGGCTAATGGACTTTTTGTTTGGAGCTTTTATCTGGTGATCTGTCTTGGGCTCGTTTAGCTGCACAACTGATCTAGGACTCCAGAAATACCTTATCGCTATCGCAGTAATTGTACCGGGAACAACACCCGGGACCTTTTGCAACTTTTTGACCGATTGAAAGAGTTTTCCTCAACTTTATATCCCTGGGACTTTAGTGCTGCCATTTTTGAGAGGATCTGAAACAGTTTTTAGGGTTTAATTTTGTTTGCTAGTTTTTGAAAAGGATCTTCATTAGATTTTACTTATAATAAATCATGATTTAGGTAATTTTTCAATACATAAGTCCACTAAGTATCATTAAATTCCCTTAAAATTATAAATATCCAATTTTTATGTTTCAAAAATGGTTGATACAGATTATTTTGAAAATTATTGATCAATGATGTTCATATTGAAGAATGACCTAAGTCAATGTTCAAAAATTGAGTTTATAAAGGTTTATTAACATCCCTTTAAAATTATAAAAATAATTCATGTCATCAAATTTTGGGTGACACGACAAAATCTCCCAGGAAAAAATCTCCCCACTACACAAAATAATATTGATTATTCCATTGATTTACATTAGTTGATAATGTAGAATTTCAAATAAAATTTTTTCCGTTTCTAGTGCACTAAATCAATTTTTTAAAAGTGTCAAATTAATCTCCATTAAATTATCTTGACAATAGTATGCAAAATATCTTGACTCCGTGAACTAACTAGACTATAATGATGAAAATAGTTGCCGAAATGGGGTGAAAAAAATTTTTCGATCGTAAAGCACTCTCTGATGTTTCGCATCATGAGTCGTGCAATAAAATAATTATAATATTATTATCCGCGTTTGAGTTAGTCTAATGTCGAATAAACACACACAAAAACCATGTTAAAAGGGCGCAACACGGTCACAAGCAAAGGTAATAAAATAATCATAAAATATTTAAATTATAATAAATTTTTAAAATTGGTTAAGAGAGATTTTCTCAGTGAGATTTTGTCGTCGGGAGATTATGTCGGGGGAGATTTCGTGGTGCAACCCAAATTTTGATACCTTTAAAATTGATAAAACGTGTTTACTGCAAAATTTGAGAAAGAAGTTAACAAAGTCTAATCAACATTCCTTCAAAATTTTTAGATGGATTTGTAATATCAAATTTGGATGTTGGAAAAATGGTCAATATTAAAGATTTTCAAAATAATCGATCGATGACGTTCAGATTGAAAAGTCACCTAAATAATTGTTTAGAAAATAATTCTATGACGTCTTATTTAAATTTCTTCAAAATTGTTTAAAAAAAATGCAAAATATCAAATTTTGATATCAAAAAATCGTTGATACCAATAATTTTGAAAATAATTGATCAATTTTTTTTATTTTGAAGGATAACCTGGATCAATATTTAAAAAATAAGACTACAAAGTTTCATTAAGATTCCCTCAAAATTATACGTATCTACTTTGATGTTTCAAAAATGGTTAATACAGATTATTTTGGAAATTATTGATCAATGATGTTTATATTGGAGAATGACCTAGGTCAATGTTCAAAAATTGAGTCTTTAAAAGTACATTAAGATCCCTTTAAAATTGTAAGAATAATATATATCCATGTCATCGAATTTTGATACCTTGAAAATTGATAAAACCTGTTTATTGCGAAATTATTGATCTATTGAGTTCACATTGAAGTGATGATTCGAGAAATGAGTTAACAAAGTTTCATCAACATTCCTTCAAAATTTTACATAAGAGTTTATAATATCAAATTTGGATTTTTAAAAAATGGTCAATATTATAGATTTTCAAAATAATCGATCAATGAAGTTCAGATTGAAGGGTCACCTAAATAATTGTTCAAAAAATAACTCCGTAACGCCTTATTTAAATTCCTTCAAAATTATTGAAAAAAATGCAAAATATCAAATTTTGATTGTTAAAAAATGGTTAATACTCATAATTTTTTAAATAGGTAAGTTATCATTCAAAAATAAATTTGACAAAGTTCCATTACAACTTCTTCAAAAATTTCAGAAGAATCCATCATATTAAATTTTGATACTTGAAAAATAATTGATAACAACAATATTAAAAATAATTGATCAATTTTTTTCATTTTGAAGAATAACCTAGATTAATATTTAAAAAATAAGACTACAAAGTTTCAATAAGATTTCTTCAAAATTATAAGAACAATTCGTAGTATCAAATTTTAACACTTCAAAAATTGTTGATTCACAATTTCGGAAAAAATTAATCTATTAAGTTTGTATTGAAGAGTGACCTAAATTATAGTTCAAGAAATAAGTCCTCAAAATATGATTACAATTTTTAAAGAAATATAAAAACAATCTATAGTATCAAATTTTAATACTTCAAAAGAGACTTATGTAAGAAATTTCGCAGCATCGTTAAAAAAAAGACAAATCAAATAAAACTGGCCATAAATCCAGTCTTGAAGTGAAGAGAGGTTACCAAAAAAAAAAGTAAAAGTTTATCGACATGCAAATGACAATATTAATAATGATAAACAGGTGTAAACTCTTAGCATCGAGTGTCACGGTCTACGTCAAAAATAATTGATGTACTCGGTTAAAGTGCCTCGACATTGATAAAGTGAGTGTTTTATCTGGCATAAGTAGAAGATGATAACACTCCTTACTTTTTATTATTTATATCATTGTACATTAAAAAAAAAAAAAATAACTTCCCTTTTATTCGACAAAACTGAAACTTAAAATTGCGTTAGAGCCAAACAAATGTTTGTCGTCTTCAGTTATCGGGCGGAAAGTTACCGTCATTAGGAGAAAAACATTTAATGTTTGGGACGTAATCGAAGGCCGTTATAAGTGTGAAAGAAACTTTCTGTTTTCAGTTAAACTAAAAGATTCTCAAGCCATTAAGTTTCTGACGGGCATCGATCGTTGTTCGATTCCGCTCCACTGGAAAACTTTAATTTTATTTAGTTTCAAGTAACCCCACCATTTATTTATCCTTGGACAAAGAGGGCTTTATTCCGCTATAAAAAATTATAAATAAATAAGTAGAGGATAAAAAATTGTGAAGGTTGCAAGCATTCTTAAAAAAAACAAAAAAACAAAAAATAACAATATTAAACAAAGAAAAGGGAAAGAAACAAAATGGAGACGGGGGTGGTGAAAAAGGTTGAGATCCTTTGCGGTTTCATCGTAGCTTGATAAATGATGTTGGAACAGTCGGCGGTTCTCTTTCTCTCAATTACTCTTCGTGTCGAGTGATTCCAGTTGGTTCGGCTTTAAATCCCATCTGCGGGTCTCGCACTATACTACCTAACAGTAAAAGACTAAATAAATTGCTGACACATTATTATTGTCGGAGCTTGTTTCCAAATTCACGTTTTAGTCAAAAACTTATTAATCATTACACAATTTACAATGTACTACTCCAAGATAAGGGTCGCTACTTTCTTTGGATTCCACTCAATTGATTGTGATTGGGACGTGGGAGGTTTCTGTTGAATGTGGGAAAATATTTACACTGTAAATTGGTCTAACTATTTTCGAGAGATCCTAATGAAACTTTTTTGACTTGTTGTTTGGACGATAATCTTGGTCATTTTTCAATATAAAACAAATAGTTCAATAATTTTGGAAATCATAAACATTAACTATTTTTGAGTCATCTAAATTTGATACTGTGAATTATTTTTGTCACATTGTAAGAATTTTTGTGAAAATTTGGAAATTTATTTTTTAAACTATAATCTTGGTCATTCTTCAATACAAAACGAATTGGGAAACATTTTCCAAAATTTTGGGTATTAACTATTTTTGAAGTGTAAAAACTTGATACTGTAAATTGTTTTTAGAATTTTTTAATAATCGTACTGAAATTTTTTGAACTGTAATCTAGGTAACTTTTCCATGTGAACTTAATAGATCAGTGATTTCAAAAATTTTTGAAGCATCAAAATTTGATACTACGAATTGTTCTTATAATTTTGAAGGAATCATCATGAAACTTTGTTGACTTGTTTTTTGTAGGATAATCTTGGTCACTCTTCAATATAAAACAAATAGTTCAATAATTTCGGAAATTGATAACATTAACTATTTTTGAGTCATCAAAATTTGATACTATGAATTGTTCTTGTCACATTGTAAGAATTTTTATGAAAATTTGGAAATTTATTTTTTAAACTATAATCTTGATCATTCTTCAATACAAAACGAATTGGGAAACATTGTCCAAAATTTTGGGTATTAACTATTTTTGAAGTATAAAAATTTGATACTGTAAATTGTTTTTGGAATTTTTTAAAAATTGTAATGAAATTTTTTGGACTTGTCTTTTTAACTATAATCTAGGTTACTCTTCAACACAAATTTAATAGATCAATAATTTCGGAAATTTTTGAAGCATTAAAATTTGATACTACGAATTGTTCTTATAATTTTGAAGAAATTCTCATAAAACTTTGAAGACTTAATCTTGGAACTGTTACCTAGCTCACTCTTCAATATACATAAAATTGATCAGTTTCTTTCAAAATAATTAGTATACACCATTTGTCAAGTAATTTAAAATTTAAAACTATAAAACGTTTTTAAATAAGTTTATTTTTTAATAAGTGAATTAAAAAAAACTATTTCAGTAATAGTACCCCTAAGTTTTACAGATAAAAAAATGTAAGCACTTAAAATTCAGGTTGTAGAGTAAATGTATCATTTACGATCTCTAGTGATGTGAAATAACATAAAGTAGAGGAAAGTATGCCCCGATTGAACATTATCGTTGTCAGCAAGTAGCTGTGCATCATTCCAATACTTTTTGTTGAAATCCATCCTGGCGGACTGCCAAAAGCCAACAAGTGTGTATAACCTTTGCTTTTTTAAAAATCTATTTTCACATTCTGATCCCTTTTATTTTTTTCAACTCGACAACTCACATTTAACGTTTCACTCAGAGGTGAATCCGCTGCCAAATCAATTCAGACTTGAAATTAAGCCGCTAATAATTTATTTATTAAGTAATTTTAATTAGTCCTTGAACTTAAAATGCTAGAGGTTATAATTGTCAAATTAAACAGGCCTTGAAAATAAAGTGAACCCAGTGTCTGCATAATTTTTTTCGGCGCGTTTAAATTATTGAAACGAATTAGTCGATTTTTTTTAAAGTTTATATCACAGAGAGTTGTAAGTTTTTTTATTTTAAAATGTGTTAAATATTTTAAAAAATCAAAAAATAATTTTTAACTTCCCGCTAAAAATCTCAGATTTTCAAAAATCGGGAAGTTATTGTTTTCACCCCGTTTTACAAAAATCGAGTTTTGATAAAAAGCAATGTTTATTGTGATTTAATCATAAAATTGATTAAATAATCAATAAAATAAAACATCTCAATAATAGGGGCCCTGTCAATAATAGGGGCTTTTACCTTATGGGAAAATAGAGACATTTTTAAAAAATTCAATGTTTTTACAGCTTTCTTCTAAAAATTGTTAACCTTTACGGCATCGTCATTTTTAATTTATAGTGATTTTAAATCGCCCAACCTGTTGATGTTTAGTATCTTAGTTGATGAAATCTTAAGTGCTCTCTCAGGCGGATTTTAATTTTCTTATCTCAAACGAACCACGACCTTATAAAATAAAATGAAACAAAATTAACCAGCGGTAAATAAAAAAAAAAGTGAAAATTACAATTCAAGGTTTTAAAATATTTATACCATTATTAACTTTATCAGTAACACTATAAACACATTTAATACCGCGGTAAATTTGTATTCACAAGAACCAGGAACTTGAACACGAGAAAGGAAGCCCTACTTATAAATTACATCGCAAAGTTACTAGAGACCTCGTTATCTGCCGGGTGATTGCATTTTCCGTCACTCATTGTCACAAAAATAACCCTAACAATAACACTAACGATAAATTCAATTCATCAATTGTTTTTGTTATTAACAAGCAACTTTTTTGACAACGTTTTTGCCTTGACCAAATTGAATTCCATCAATTCAGCCCCTGTTGGAAAAATTGCAGTTAACCAAAAATATGTAATGAGAATCTTTAGACCGATAAATTTTCACCCCTGTCCCGAGGGAGAAAACAGGAAAAGCCATATTATGAGTCGGGAAAAATTGTGGTAATAGTGAAGAACATGTGGGAAATAGGGGACGTTGTATATAAGATGCGTTTCTTTAAGGGCTCGTTTATTCGACCACTAACTTCACGGTAGAGATTAATAAGAATAATTTACTCTAGTGTATCCATTATTGCCTAATTTTTGTATTTATTCATAGTTTCTTTGGTATTGATTTTTTTGTTGAAATTTAATAAAAGAATGTTTTTTTTTGTGGATCTATCTTAGAATTTTGATGAAATTTTACAGATTTTTTTTCTAAATCTTTATTTTGAACAGTATTAAACAATAAATACCGAAATTGTTAGTATTGCCAATTTTCGGAGCAACAAAATTTGATACTATAAGTTTTCTTAATAATATTAAAGGAATTTTAATGAAAATTTGTAGATTTGATCTATGCTCAAAAATTTAGGTTACTCTTCAAAATCAATTATTTTTAAAATTGTTAGTATTCATCATTATTTAAGAATCA
The DNA here is from genome assembly GCA_905319865.3 of Cotesia congregata. Classification (NCBI taxonomy): domain Eukaryota; kingdom Metazoa; phylum Arthropoda; class Insecta; order Hymenoptera; family Braconidae; genus Cotesia; species Cotesia congregata. The sequence continues at coordinate 6,428,003 of CAJNRD030001114.1, forward strand.
AAATTTTATACACTGAATTGTTCTTATAATTTTGAAGAAATCTTTTTGAAACTGTGTACTTTTATTTCTTGAGTATTGATCTAGGTTATCCTTTAAAATGAAAAAAATTGATCAATTCCCTTGAAAAATATCGGTATTGAACATTTTTGAAGAATCAAATTTGTACACCATGGATTATTTTTATAACTAGTATACGTTGCGCGCGCAAGTACGCGTGTGAATGTTGGTATGGAATTATCTATATTTTCATGCTTATGATTTATTTGACCAATCACATTACGAATAGTTTGCTCTTACATGATATATTTTCATATTTTTCATCTAAATTATAAGAGTGGATTTTGAAGAACTCTTAATGAAACTTTATAGACATGATAGTTGAACAATAACCTAGGACACTCTACAATATCAACAGAATTGATCGATTATGTTAAAAAATATCGGTATTAACTATTTGTGAAAAATCAAATTTTGATAATATGAATTGTTATTGTAATTTTTAAATGGTGATATAAGTTATCCTCTAAAATTGATCTATAACGTTCAAAATTATCGATATTAACTATTTTTTGCCTATTGAAATTGTGTACTATCAACTATTCTCATAATTTTGAAAGAATTTTAATCAAACGTTAAATGCTTCATTTTTGAACCATAACCTAGGTCACTCTTCAAAATGAACACAATTGATCAATTTTATTCAAAATTATACTCATGAAACATTTTTTAAAAATCAAAATTTTATACTCTGAATCGCTCTAATAATTTTGAAGAAATCTTCATGAAAATTTGTAGTTTCATTTTTTAAATATTGATCTAAAACACTTTCCAATATGGACAAAATTGATTAATTACTTTAAAAATGATTAGTATCAACTACGGCTGCCCAATTTTAAAACACAGTAACTGCAAAATTTTTATACCTGATATTTTTCAATATTGCTGCATTTCTTAGAACTTTCAGACCTTAATTTCGAGTAATTTTTCTTAAAAATATTTATATTCAAGTATTTTCTATTCATAAATCAAATTTTTTATCAATTTGGCGCGCAAACTTTTTTTTAATAAGAAAAATTTTTAAAAATCTTAAAATTGTCAGTTACTGTGTTTTGAAATTGGGCAGCCAACTATTTTTGAAAAATCGAAATTTGATATCATAATCTGTTCTAAAAATTTTGAAAAAATTTTAATTAAAGGTGAATAACTTCATATTTGAACCATAAAGTAGGTCCCTCTTCAAAATGAACACAATTGATCAGTTTTATTTAAAATTATTGGCATGAAAAATTTTTTAAGAATCAAAATTTTACACTCTAAACTATTCTAACAATTTTGAAAAAATCCATATGAAAGTTTGTAGTTGTATTTCTTAATTATTGATCTAAAACACTTTCCAAAATGAACAAAATTGATTAATCACTTTAAAAATTATTACCCAGACAACATCCAAGTCAGAAGGATTTCTTAAAGATGTCTTTTCAAAGACTTCCTTGAGAACTCCAAATATGACGTCTTAAAGACCTCATTTTTCGGAACTCTTAATTAAGAAGTCTTTAAGAAGTTTTTTTTTAAGTTCTATAAGACATCACAGATATGAGCTCTTTGAGAAGTCTTTTTTCCGACTTCGTAAGAGGTCAAAAAAATGAGCTGTTTAAGAGGTCTTTTTTGGACTTTCCAAGACATCAGAAATATGAGCTCTTTAAGAGTTCTTTTTTCTGACTTCGTAAGACATCAAGAATAAGAGCTCTTGAATAGGTTTTTTTTTTTCTGATTTTGTACTTCGTCAAAATATGGGACTTAGAAAAATTTTTCTCACGTTATTAAAGAATTTTTAAAATGATAAAAAAATAAAAATAATCGCATTCGAGTGAACTCATTTCGCTGTATATTTATTTTGGTATTATAAAAATATTATCGTAAATAGCAAAACGTTCAGTGATTCTACTTATTAAAAATTAAATCGAAAAGTATTTTTTTTTATTTTTGGGTAGAAAAGTTAATATCAAGTTTTTTATCGTTGCTATAAGTCGTTTATAATCTTATGTGAACATAAGAACTTATGTAGAGAAAAAAAATTTACTATATCTCATTAGGAGCAGCTAGCCAAAGCAGACCAGAGGACACCAAGAGCGACACCATTTTTTTTTTTTTATTTCGAAGAAAATATATTTTAATGTACTTGATTGTCTTCAATTTAAGCTCTTTTTTAATATTAATTACAATTAAAACTGAAAATATCTCCTCAATGAACTATTTTTTTCTGGAGTCAGAAAGGGCTCTTAATTCTGACTTCTTTAAGAACTCTTTTTTTGAAGTCAGAAAAAAGAGCTCTTTAAGAACTCTCTCTATGAAGTCCTGATTCACTCTTTAGGTGGCGCATTGGACGTCCTCAAAACGTCTTGGAGACCTCATTTTGATCAAAATTCTGACGTCTAAATCTTAAATAAGAGTTCTTTGAGAACTGTAAAAGACGTCATATTGCTATCTGGGTAGTATCAACTATTTTTGAAAAATCGAAATTTGATATCATGAGCTGTTCTAACAATTTTGAACGAATTTTAATGAAACTTTATTTAGACTCAATTTTTAAACCATAACTTGAGTAACTTTTCGATTAATAATTTCCCAAATTATTAGTCTTGAACACTTTGAAATATCAAAATTTCATACGATCCACTTTCCTAATAATATTAAAACCACTTTAATCAAACTTCGTAGACTTATTCTGGGAACAATTACCTAGGTCTTTCTTCAATATTAATAAATTTAATCAATAACTTCCTTAATTGTTGGTAACGACTATTTTCGCCATATAAAAAATAGGAAAATTAACTGATTTTTACCTTCTGAACCCTTGAATAAAACTCAACCTAATGGAAACAATATTGAGCGGATAATTCAATAAGTTACACTCGGATCGGTGTAACATTATCAATGCAGTACTAAAACGGATTAATAGTGTGACAGAAAGTCGATGTAAATCACGGAGTTTGATGGTTCCATCTCAACTCATGTAAACTTAATTGTAAGTTTGCTGAGCTGTCATCCACATATATCTATATGCTGCATTGTAAGATGAACAAGCGAGGTTTAGTCAAGGATCTCTCGACAAGTTATGAATAATTTTCTGACAATTGCAACTAAAGGCTTTCTAACTACTATAATAGATGCATATAAGACGCACTGTTGTAGTTATTATTATGATTATTATTATTATTGTAATTACAAATAAATGGATATATACATAAGATCTGTGTGCTGGAAACAATTGTGTTAAGGATCCCTGAGGAACCTCTGGCGTAAACTTTCTCAACTAAAACTCTCATCAAGTTATATATCTTGGTATATTTATAAAATTGACTAAATTTGGGTTAATGGATATTAATTCTCTCCGATTATATTTCTTTAGTAGGAATAATTAAAGATCGCAAAGGTTTGGCTGGACTTAAAAATAAGTCGCAATCGCAATCGGTAGTTAGTGATTGAAATGTCGATAAACCATTAATTGGTTCTTGACAATTGAAAAGAAGAATTGATACACGGATAATATAAATTGCTGACAAAGAATCACACTTTATTTATTTATAGTGTATTGACGTTTCGGTGTGTGTTCGACAGAGCACATGTCAATAAAAGTTTGGTTTTTATTTATATTAGGGAAATTGATGGTTTACGTTCTTATTTAAGAACTTTTTTTTTATCGAAATGATAACATTTTTATAGCTTTGTGAGGAAATGTCACTTCAGCTGTCGAAAAAATTACCCAACATTTCTACATTTTCGTTTTTTTATCAATGCAGTGATTTTTGCATTGAAATCGAAAAGATAAGTAATAAATTATACAATTCTCGCGGTTTTTCTGGAAAAATTTAAGTTAAATTTTAATAGACATTAATGAGCATTACTGCATCGTCACTTTGAATCAATGCAATGGTTTTTAATGAAATGCGGAGGATAAAAATTAAATTCAAATTTTTACCGTCAAATTTTCATATTAATTAAATATTTTACTACATTGTCACTTTTCATCAATATAGTTGATTTTTTATTATACATATTTATTATAATAGAAATTAACTCTAATTTTAGAAGAAGTTGATAAATATTTTGTATCGTCACTTTCCCTGATTCAGAAAGATGATTTGAAATGATTACCTTTATGTTAAGGGGCACAGCCAGTGTGAAATTTTCAAAAAATCGATTAGTTCATATTTCGATAGGTTATACCTTTAAAAATAACATATTAAATTAAAATTTCAAATCAATATCTCAAATAGTTTTTAAGTTACAACCATTTAAAGAGTAGCCGCTCGGCAGTTAGAATAGGATCATTTTAAGGTAAGAGCCCCCATTATTGACACTATAAAAAGGACGGCGACCATTTGAATTTTTTAACCGTATTCAAATTAATCTGACTAATTTTTTTTTGTATTAGACACTTTTTTTGATTCATCAACTTGTGTATTTTCATTTTTATACTTAAATAGTCGCTAATTAAATGAAAAATCTATTAATTTGAAATCACCAACTTAAGTGTAGGTATTATTGACAGGGTGAAATGGTATCAAAGCCAACTATTGACACCCATAGACCCTATTATTGACAGGTGTCAACCCTATTATTCAGGTTTAATTGAAATTTAAACTTCGAATATAATTTATTATTTACTAGTAAACAACAATATTTTGCTCAGAAAATTCTTTTTTTATTATAAAATTAGCCAACTATTGACACCCATAGCCCCTATTATTGCCAGGTGTCAACCCTATTATTCAGGTTTAGTTGAAATTTAAATTTCTAATATAATTTATTATTTACTAGTAAACAACAATATTTTGCTCAGACAATTCTTTTTTTATTCTAAAATAACGCGAGACAACATGTAAACAAATCCGCTATGTATGTTAAAAAGGTTAAGTTTCTTAAAATTGTAGGCTGTCGCTAGTTAAACACATGTTAATTTTTATGTACCTACTATTGACACCCGCTATTTTTAAATCATAATTAAAATTTATCAGCTTAAAACAAAAAATCTAAGATTATTTAGAGTTTAAATAACCTCAAATAATTTTGGATGATAGGCTTATATCAGAATTATATAGAAAAATTCGCTATTTAAAATACGCTCTCTCTTAGCGAAATTGTTAAGAAATTTTAAATAAACTAGCTGTAGTGGTCTACGCGTAAAAATAAAATTTTTTTGCAGTTTATAATTAATACCTAGGCATAAAATTTTACTTTTTTCTTACTAAAAAATTTCTAAAAATTGATAAAAAGCAATGTTTATTGTGATTTAATCATAAAATTGATCAAATAATCAATAAAATAAAACAACATGTCAATAATAGGGACTCTGTCAATAATAGGGGCTTTTACCTTATCTTTAAACGCGTTTTTTTCGAAACAGTATTTTTCAAATTTGCTGGAATGATTACTCAAAGACAAATGATCCGATCACTACCAATTTTTTTTCTGCATGTTCTGTATATACTTCTCCATACAATGACCCTTCAGTTTTTTGATCTGATCAAAAATCGAATTTTGGCAGGCCAAAAACGACTAAAATTTTGGTTAAAATTCAAATTTTTAAATTTCTTACTTTTTAATGAAATACAGAAGATAAAGAATCAATGAAAATTTTTTTGCAGTGTTTTATGAAAAAATAAATTTCGATTTAATATAAATTACCGTTAATTAATGCATCGTAACTTTTTACTAATCGGTGTATCATAGAGTGATTAGAAGATACTTCTAGGAAATGAGTACACTGAAAAAAAAGTTTTTTTCCATCTAGGAAATTTTTCCCTCCAGTAAAGAAACTGGTATACCTGTGTGGAGAATACCAAAGTTTTTTTCCTACACTAATAAGTATGGTGATTTTTAAAAAACTCGGTTTCCTTCTCAGCAAAATACCAAAATAAAAATATGGCCGACTTAACCTCATTTGACATGTCATTTAACTTAGCATATATTTAATAATTTGTTAAATTCTATAACAAATAAATTATGACAAAAAAAATTATAAAAATAAATTGACATTTGAAAATTTTTAAAACTAAAAAATGCAATTTTTTAAAAATGATTTTTTGGGACAAATTTTTTCGTTAAATAAAATTAAAAAAATGTTAAGTGACTGCTAACTTTAATGTCATTCATTTGACACAGATGCATACGATATGTTTATGATACGGTGGATCTTTTTTATTATAATTAATAAATTAATAATTATTAATTTATCAATTATAATTAAATTTAAGAAAATTAAATAAGTAAAATTATAATAATTAAATTTAAGAATGACACTGAAGTTGACAGACATTAAAAATTTTTTTAAAATTTTATGGCAATTAAATTATTATAAAAAAAAATTTAATTAAAGAATTCCACATGTGAAAATTAATAAAAATAAACAATAAATTAGTATATACAATTTTCCTATGATCTAACCAAACACGCCAGGACTGTGAAATTGGAGGGAAGTCAAAGAATTGGCGGCGCCACCGCTGCAGTTGCTATGGTAACGCAGTATAAAGTTTTAGCTCCAGAAAAAAATTAGGTATTCTCAGGAGAAAAATACCAGTTTTTTTATATCAAGAAAACGTATATTGGATATAAAAAAACGCATAAAAATACTTTGTATTCTGGGTGGAAAAAAACTTTTTTTTCAGTGTAGTAAAAGACATTAATCATTACATGTGATCCATCAGATTATAATAGAATATAATTGGATATACATTGTCTTAGGTATTATATATTAATAATTATAATTACTGCAATAAATATAATTAAGACATAGAATAGATAAGATAAATATTAGCTACAGAGTAATGTCTTTTGTTTTCTCATCACGTTTCTCTAAATCATATATATGATATTTATCATCCGAAATGAGCCAAAGGGATTATGTCTCCTTATATTTATACTTGTTTCCCAACGTCGCACCGAATGTGAGGGAGAGAGAGAGAATGAAAGATTTCTGAGAGAACTAAATCTCAGCTTAATTTCGAAAGATCTGTTATATACAATACCGAGCTAGAAAAAGTTTAATAAAACTAGTGGGGGAAAAAAAATTTAAAAAATGACGGACAAAAAAAATTTACTTTGAGAAAAATATCTGTCGCAGATGTATGTTAACCCCGTCATCTCATTTCGCCTCTCTGGGACGATGTGATTTGTAAGAAAACCGGAGTAAGGGAAACGGCTTTTATATATAAATAAAAAATTTCCAAATGGTGTTTCATGAGAAACTTCGAAATATAAATTTGATACTTTGATAAATTTACTATTGTATTATTAGTTTTTTTCTTTCACGTATTTGTCATCATTTCTACCTACTGTGGAAAATCCAGTGTTTTTAAGTTATTGCGATACAAATAACATGATAAAAAGTGACGATGTACTTGTTTTTGAAAATTTTTTGGAAATTGTCAATCCTTTTTTTTTTCAATGAGTTTTAATTAAATTTATTTTCATAAAAAGTGACGATACACATAGTATTGATAAAAAGTGACCACACACACATTTTTGATAACTTTCTAAAAAAATTATTGATGTTTTTCCTTCCAAAATTTTGAAAAATTATCATTAACCGTCCTATGAAGTAATTTTGATCATAATTACATCGATAAAAATCTGGAAATTGGTTGACTGCGGAGGCCAACCCTAGAACTCCCCACTAAGTTTGAATTTAAAGCGCCTTAAAATGTGTTTTTTGACATATCAACCGCGAAAGTTGGATTTTCGAGCAACACACAGAGGGCGCAAAGAATACGATTTCTGGCAATCTATAGTTTAGTTAATTTTCCTCGCACTAGTATCGAAAAATAACTTCTCTCTCTCTCTCTGTCTCTACATTTCTGCACGACTACTTCCCTAAAATGCGCTATAGATGAGTCGAATTATCTTTTAATTTGACGAACGTCCGCTGGGTGAAGTAAAAATCGCAAAAAGAATCTTAGCGAAAGTTGAATCTTGTAAACAACTTCAACATATACGTGCGTTTAATCTATCGCTATTTAATCTTGTGAGACATCATTCTTGTGCCTTTAAATAAAATAAACAGTAATTGAACATTCTTGACTTTTCTCTCAAATCCAACTTCCGCAATTTATATGACAAAAAATTACGTTCGATACTTTATGCTCAAAGGTAGGGACCCTGACAAACTTGAAGTGAAGGCACACGTTTGAGGCTATGGATACATTCTCATTAGGACCTCGTACTATATCTGGATAATAATGTACCCATAGCCTCAAACTTGTGACGTCACTTCAAGCCGTCAAAAACTCTACCTTTGCGCATATGTATGGAAAATAACTATTTTGGTTAATGTTTGAGATTTTCAAGCTCAAAACATATTTTTTGATGTATTTATTAAAGAACTATAACTTTTGAATGCGTCGTTCGATTTTAATTTTTTAAAAAAGCATTCGACGCAGTTTTTCAATTTTGTGTTAAATATTGTGTTAACACAGAAAAGTGTTAAATTAATACAAAAAAGTGTTAAATATTTAACATACAAATTTTTAACACAAAATTTTTTGATGCATTGACGTAAAATTTTTTACTGTGTAAGGTTCGATTATGATTTTTTCGCACGCTTGAAAGATTTTTAAAAATCATAAAAATTCAAATTTTGTTTTTTGGTTTTTTCCTTAAGTTTCTTCGGATTGGCTCGATAGATTAACTCTAAAATCTAACTAGATCTAAGTTTTGATAATTTCTTTCGAATAACGTGTTGTAGAATTCAATCGGTTAATTCGTTTTTGAGAAACCGTACGAAAAAAATTTATTTAAACCCATATATCCATCCATACACGGCCGGACATCTCGGCGGGAATAGTCAGAATGGCTTCTTGAAATCTTAAAACATAGAGATCAAATGAAAACTCGACTTTCGAAAATCGAATCGAAATCAATAACTTTTCTTTATTGGAAAATTTTCAATTTTCTTAGCGGGAAGTTAACAAGTGATAATGTACATAACATTGATAAAAAATGATGATACACATATTTTCTGGGCAACTATTAATGATTTTTCTTCATAAACTGCAAAAAATCATCACCAATGATCCGATTGATCAATTTTAATAAAAAAATTTTCAGCATTGATGACATTCAGAAATAATTTTAAGCTAATGGTGAAACAAGAGTAGAATATTTAATAAGTCCTTTGATGTAGGTAATAAAAATAATTTTCCAATCTAAAAAAAATCATTAAAACAGAGAGCGTATATTTTAAAAGGAAATGTAAAAAAATGCAAAGTGAATGGGAAAAAAAATAATTCTGTAAAATCAAGATGATTAAAACCACGAAATCGTTGCCGTGGGAAATGTATATGTAAATATATGTACCGGATTATATTTATATTTAGATTTTAATATATATGTGAATGCGCGTGTTATATTTGCGGGATCTTGTTACGCGGATAAAATACAATATATGCTAATAATTCAACGTCAAGTGAACTCTATTACTTTAGCATAATTGTATTAGTAGGTGAAGGTTCTGATATATTTTATATTGGGTACTTTTTTTTAAATAATTTACCAGAGTGAGAAGGCTGTTTAAGTGTTTTTAAAGGAAACAAGATTTTTATTTTGTTCTTTCTTTGTTTTTTTTTTTCTCTCTATTTAATCTTCTCCGATCCCTCTTTTCAACCAGATGCTTTCCATGTACATTTAATCTACATAAAGTCAACTGATGTTTTTAAACAAGCGGTTTATTCCTAGTGAGAAATAGGTTAGAAATTTTATACCCAAACAGAGGGAAAGTCATTTTTTTACTTTTACAACCGAGTGTTTAAAATGTTCATTTTGTTACTGCTTTTTTTTCGCCTACTCCTTGATATAAAAAATTTTACGGTTGGCAAGGTGCTACATCACCACTAATAATTAATGCAGTCAATGTATTTCCTATCGATATTTTGAGTACAATGAAGATATCCTGCAAAGTTTCCATAAGAAAAACCGTACATCCTCCAGAAATCGAGAAATTTTAGTGTATCGTCACTATTTATCAATACGATGATTTTTGTGCTCTAAAATTGAAAATTATGACTTGAAAAAAAAAAGGAAGTATTATGCAATAAGATTGCGTATTTTTTCAATTTTATTTTGGAATTTTATTTATTTTAAGCTGCATCGTCATAAACAGTCAGTACAGTCATAAAGGTCTTCAATTTTGATATTTTGAACCCGTGTAAAAAAAAAAATGTCCCAAACATGACTAAATGAAAGACATTTTTTTGGTCAATTTTGGGATATCGCATAAATATAATCAGAAATTTTCAAATGGTGCATTTTAAAAACTTTTTTGTAAATTTTAAGATTTTCGAAATACTTCTAAGATAATTTTAGAATTAACGCTTTATTTTAAATAATTTAGTTAAAATTTTGTTCTTAAAATCTTAAGTGGAATATTTTTTAAATAATCTAAGAACAAATTTTGGAACAATTTTAGGACAATTTTGAAACTTTTATTGAACATTTTTGAAACGATTTTTAAATAATTTAAGAAGTGCTAATTTATTTTTGCACAGCTGTAGATTTATTCCAAAATTAATGAATGGAAACAATGTTCTATCCATTAACTATGAGACAAATCCGTAGATGTGCAAAAATAATTTATTTTCCCTAACATCATTTAAAAAACAATCGGAACTTGTCCTAAAGTCGTCCCAAAAATGTTCCAAAATTGGCCTAAAAACGTCCAAAAAATGTTCCATTTGTTAATTTTGGGACAAATCTACAACTGTGCAAAAGTAAATTAGCACTTCTTAAATCATTTAAAAATTGTTCCAAAATGTCCTATAAAAATTCGAAAATTAATCTAAATGTGTCCCAAATTTGTTTTCAAAACATTCTAAAATTGTCCTAAAAGTGTAAGAAAATTGGTTTAAAATTATCCAAAATTTGTTTTTAAATTATTGGAAAAATGTTCCACATAGAATTTTGTGGACAAAATTTTAACTAAATTGTAGAAAATAAAACGCGTTGGTTTTTAATATATCTTAAAATTATTCCGGAAAATCTTAAAAAACATACTTAAAATTCAAAAAAAAGTTCTTATTATGCACTATTTGAAAATAGTGCAAATTTCCGATTGCTTATGTGATGTCCCAAAATTGCTAAAAAAATGTTCCTTATTGTTTCATGTTTAGATGTCCACACTTGGGACACTTTTTATTTGCTAATAAAAGTATTCTGCAAGTTTCAAATAACAAAAAAACAGAGATTTCTGTAGGGATTGACTAACTGTAGCGTATCATCATCATTTATCTATTAATGCAGTAAGATTGCGTTCTTGTAAATTTTTAATTTAAAAAATTTCCATTTAGTGTATCGCCACTCTATCAATGCAGTAAAGCAAAATTCTAATCTTGATATTTCGAGTACACAAAAATGCATTTCACAAAATTTCGATAAAAAATTACCATAAAGTCCTTCAGTAAAATGTCACTTTTCATCAATACAAAAACTTTTTCGCTGTAAAACAAAAAATAGTCACTTTTTAAACAAAAAAAAAAAAGGTACTTAGCAGTAGTAAGATCACGTTCTTTGTAAATTTTTAATCAATGCGCGGTTGTACTTGAATCAATTTAAAATGAATTTCTTCCGATATTGACTTGCGTTCTCAAATATTGAAACTTCCATTTACCAACTAATATTTAATAAATTTCTTCAGCCATTTTTTTCATATTTAAATTTAAAATCTTGAAGTATATAAAATCCGGTCACTCTTCGCTTCGAATATTGCGGCAATTATGAATTTTTAATACCGAAATAACTGTTTGAATAAAGATTACTTTCAACAAAACCGCTGGAGAAGAAGGGCAAAATATGATTGAGAAGAAAAAATAAAAAAATGACATCTTATTTCATCGGATATTCAAGCTCGTACAATTCATTCTTATGAATTTTAAATGAAAAAAGTGCAAATATTTTATAATAAATCGGGAAAATGAGGTCAAGGCTTTAATGAATCTCCGATTCAGAATTTTTTTTTTTTATCACTATTTAATAATATTTAAACAAGCAACTAAAAAAATCCGGTATATTTGAATTAATTTTTAATATTTACTTTTAAATATATAAATTACTATTTGCCGTACGTGATTGTTTTTTATAGCAAATTTATCATGAATTATCCGTCAGAGTACACTCGGGTTATTCGTAAGGCCATGTGTCATCAACGCATGAACTTTTGGTTTGGTATAATGTCAAAAGTAATTGTCTATTCGATAACGCTATTTTTCAATTTACTCTTTGTCATTTTTTTATTTTCATAAAATAAATCCATTTTTTTTCTAAATCTTTTTTGTTGACGTTTTTGGCGACAGAATTTTCGGTTCATTTGATAAGTCGTTTGTTAAATCTCGAGGGGATCAAATCACTTGAAAAATAACCACGGTAAGGAATGAATTGAAATCCAAATAGAAATAAAAAGGAAATATTTATTTTACCAGAAAAATTTATTTTTCGTAACAAATTTAATATTAAATATAAAAAACAATTGATCAGACGAAAATTCCATTTTTCAAGACTTTTTATCAGTAAATGCCATTTTTTAGGGACTTATTGGACTGTTTTTATGATTTTGGGCGTTTTGCTACTGCATTGATTCCGAAAATCCGTACAAATTACTGCATCGTCATTCTCTAATCAATCTATCATAAATTTTACTATATTTTAAATGATTTATTAACAAACATATCATTACCAAATATTTAGTAATAGTTACTAAATCATTTATTAAAGCCAATTTATTTCCACCAAATAAATATTTAGTAGTATTTAACAAATTATTTATTGCTACTTAATAAATAGTTTATTGGTATTGAAGAAATTAATTTTTTAACTAATTTTAACGTATAACCTAACTTTTTTACTTAAAATTGATCAAAAAAATTAAAATAAATAGTTTTAAGTAAAAATATAAAGTATTACAAAGAAAAGAATCTAATTAAATTATAATTTTTTATTTGAGACATTTATAAAATTTAAAATTAAACAAGTTTTTAACATATTAATAATAGACAAATTGAAAAATTTAAGCTTAACTCCACTAAAAAATGACATATAAGCCATTTAGGAGTAAGGTAAGAGCCCCCATTATTGACACTATAAGAGTGACGGCGAACATTTGAATTTTTTAACCGTATTCAAATTAATCTGACTAATTTTTTTTTGTATTAGACACTTTTTTTGATTCATTAACTTGTGTATTTTAATTTTTATACTTAAATAGTCGCTAATTAAATGACAAATATATTAATTTGAAATCACCAACTCAAGTGTAGGTATTATTGACAGGGTGAAATGGTATCGGAGCCAACTATTGACACCCATAGACCCTATTATTGACAGGTGTCAACCCTATTATTCAGGTTTAATTGAAATTTAAACTTCGAATATAATTTATTATTTACTAGTAAACAACAATATTTTGCTCAGACAATTCTTTTTTTATTATAAAATTACGCGAGACAACATGTAAACAAATCCGCTATGTATGTTAAAGAGATTAAGTTTCTTAAAATTGTAGGCTGTCGCTAGTTAAACACATGTTAATTTTTATGTACCTAATATTGACACCCGCTATTTTTAAATCATAATTAAAATTTATCAGCTTAAAACAATAAATCTAAGATTATTTAGAGTTTAAAAACCTCAAATAGTTTTGGATGATAGGCTTTTATCAGAATTATATAGAAAAATTCGCTATTTAAAATACACTCTCTCTTAGCGAAATTGTTAAGAAATTTTAAATAAACTAGCCGTAGTGGTCTACTCAGAAAAATAAAATTTTTTTGCAGTTAATAATTAATACCCAAGCATAAAATTTTACTTTTTTCTTATTAAAAAATTTCTAAAATTCGATAAAAAGCAATGTTTATTGTGATTTAATCATAAAATTGATTAAATAATTAATAAAATAAAACAACATGTCAATAATAGGGGCCCTGTCAATAATAGGGGCTTTTACCTTAGTTCAAATTTCCATCATTTTAACTGCATTGACCAAAAATTTGCACGAATCACTGCATCGTAATTTTCAAACTTATCCCATGTTTAATCATCTCTCGATCATTTTCCCTCCGAAACCATCCCAAATCTCTGTCATACCTCCGAGATAAAGAGCCCGAGTAACGATGCGATGCTAGAGTGGCCTGTAATATAACACACGATCTATATTACGTCCCGATTTCCCAGTCCCCAGTCTCCAAGGTAAAGTGCATCAGAACGCTTAACTAATGAATCCCTGGACACACATGGGACCGCGTTATTACTGTCCTCGCAATGACACCTCACATTATATGTATAAGTATAAATTACGGGAAAATTTCCCAAAAATAACAGCATTACACCAATATGTATTATTTACTCTCTAATGTACTTTAGATGTATTTTAGTCTTGGCGATAATTATTCACGACTTCAACTGTTAAGTACTCTGAAAAATAACAACAATATAGAAGGACATTCATCTCCATTTTATTGTTGTCATTATTCGGGTATAATGGCCGTAGAATTGTGTACTAGTGAAAAGGAGAATATAAAATAAAAATAAGAGATGGAAATTTGAGTATTTTTCGTTGTCTGACGACTCTTGTCGACGCCTCCAGTACTTGACAGTATAACTAAGAGTCAGCCGAGATAAGAAAGAGAGAGTGAGAGAGTTTAACTTTTCGAAAAGTTATTTTATCTTGCCAGACAAGGATATCTCCTAATGAACTTGAAGCTTTAACTTTAAGATAAGACCTAAATCCCCTCGACCCCAGTTGAGCTCTGATGAGTCAGAAGAGAGAGAGACCGAGAATTGAATGTACTGTACTGTATTATAACCCGTTGCGTGAACTTTGTATCGGTCTGACCTGATAAAGTTGACAATCCTTCGATCGCTAAATATAATGTTTGTGTTTAGTTGAACTCTACTAAAAACAGTAAAAGCAAAGGTTAAAAGTCGCTTCGATGATTTTTATCGCAGTTTCAGATTTTATAGGGTTGTATTCTGGTAATTGGATTTTAAAAACCCATCGGTTAGTTCATTGCGAAGCACGGGTATGGAAAGTACTGGTACATCTGTAATGTTCCGTGGAAACACGCGCTGGTGAAGAGCTGATTTATTAATAAGTGCAGAACAGTCGGTGTTGGGTTATGCAAATTGGAAAAAGAGTTGTGTTGGTGTTTTGGTTTGTGGGTTCCTTCGGTGAGATGGGAGAGTTGCAACGTGTACTTATGTTTATTCATATGAATCTCGGGGGAAAGGTAGAAAGGTTTTTTTATATTTTATTAAATTATTTTTTGATGTAATGAAGAAATTTTGAACGAGAAAATAGTAATAAGAAGAATGTTGATATTCATGCTGATGGTATAAACACACGGAAAAAAAAATATTGTTAAAATGACTATCCAACGTATCCTCAAATGACGTTTTAAGGATTTATTTTTTTGACTTGAGCATATAGGGAATAGCTCTTGTAAATATGTAGTTTCGTCAAAACAGGCAATTGTTTTGTTAACGTAAGGATCTGTATAGTTGAATTAACTAAATGTAACGCTAAAATAATGATACGGATCGTCATTTTGATGATCGGCTGTATAGCTAAATTGGCTATAGCGTATCTCTAAAAAAAATGACTATACAGCGTATAGTCAGAATAACGATACGTATTCTTATTCTAACGATATTTTTCTCTCCGTGCATTCAAAATAGTCATGATGGTAATATTCATCAAGGTCATGGCAGGGTTATTCATCATGATAGCGATTAATTGATTATATTGATATTTATCATGATCATGATATCAATATTTATCTTGGTCATGGTAGTGATATTCGTCATAGCCATGATCATGATATTTATTACGATAGTAAGGGTATTAAAATGCATCATGATCATGATATTAATATTCATCATAGCCATATGGCCAGACTATCACCATCATTGATAATAGTCTTGATGATATTCATCATGATAATGATGTTTATATTAATGGTGATCATGGTATTATTCATCATGATCATTACATTGTTAATAATGGTATTGATAATATTGATATTCATCATGACAATAATGATATTGATGGCATAATTATTTATTGATAATAACAATATTGATAATACTAGAGATATTGACATTTATCATGATAATTATTATTATTTCTCATAATAATAATAATAATAATAATAATAATAATAATAATAATAATAATAATAATAATAATAATAATAATATAATTTATTCATTTAGCTCACAGCTATTTTTTACAATATTTTTACATGTTTTTTGTTACAATTAATTAGCAAAAACAAATATATCAGGATGTCCTGTTTGAAATTGGCAAACTTTACCCAGGTTACCGTGTCAAGCTTGTCGTCCTGATTGTTGGCGTCCTTGGAGGGATGAAACAGTCTTTTGTATCCTCACTTGCCAGAGTTCCAGCTTGCTCATCAAAAGCTGAGTTCTTGGCAGTCAGGATGCAGAAGGCTGTAATACTAGGTTCCCTCCGTCTACTTAGAGAAATGACTTTGGCCTGCTGTGATCACTAACCGCCTTGTTGTGCGGAGTGGTCCAGCAGTAATGGATGGAGCTCAGGCTGGGCCCTCGGAGAGTCGGACTCCGGGGACAACCCCCCTGAGCATTTAATAACATTAATAATAATAATAATAATAATAATAATAATAATAACAACATTGATATTCATCATGACAATGATCTTGAGATTCATTACGATTTTGGCATTTATTGATGATATTTATTTTCACCATGATATTGATGTTGATATTCATCATGACAATAATGATATTGATGGCATAATCATTTATTGATGATGATAACAATATTGATCATACTAGAGATATTGACATTCTTCGTGATAATGGTTATTATTTTTCATGATAATAATATTGATATTCATCATGATAATAATATCATCGTAGATATTAATAAATATTATAAATCATAATAGATTTATTGACATCCATCATGATCATGATATTTATATTCATTGTGATCATGGTATTATTCATTATGATTCATGATCATTACATTATTAATAATGATATTGATCTTCATCATGACAATAATGATATTGATGGCTAATCATTTATTGATGATAATGATAATAATATTGATCATACTAGAGATATTGACATTCATCATGATCATGATATTGATATTCATCATGGTAATGGCTATTATTTCTTATAATAATAATAATAATAATAGTGATATTCATCAGGATAATGATCTTGACATTAATCACAAAATTGATATTTATTTATTGATGATATTGATATTAATCATGATAATAATAATAATAATTATCGTAGATTTTAATATTCATCATAAATCATAATAGATACATTGACATCTATCATGATCAAAATATTAATATTAATCATGATCATAATAATGATAATGATACTGTCGGTGATAAATATGAACCATTTTAAACAACTTTCATAATAATAAATTAAAGCAGTGACATGATTGATACCCATAAATATCACTAAATGCAAAGTGAATTAGAGGAATCATGTCCGTGAAGCAAGTAGTGATATCAACGGACGTATCATCAGTAGAAAGTGCCAATATCAGTACGGCAAGTAGATACGGTCAATTCAAGACAGGCCGAATTCAACATTCAACAGCCGGAGTAGTAGACTAGTAGATCGTTCCGAACATGGTCAGACATCCGCCTTTCGACATACATATATCTATATTATGTATCTGGCATTGATTATGTGTAAACAGCTTATATGATTAATAGTAGGGTAAAATCAAGCTTATTGGATGGGTCAGTTAATTGGCTTCGCTACGTTTAACAATTACCCCACAATAGATTTTTTTAGTTGACTTGCTCCTCAGCGGAACGTTTAATTTTATTTTTCAAATTAAAAACTCCGTCAGTGTTACACCAAATTGAATCATCAGCAAAATTATCGGCCTTTAAAGGCTTTAATTGCACACTCAGTAATTAAATCCAGTCGTGAGTTTTTAGCTCTCGGATGAATATATTTATTTGTAAATAGTTATTTTATATTTATCCGGGTGTTAAATAAATACTCTCCTGTTACAATAAAGCTTCAGATCCTCAATAATAAACCAATTATCAGAGCAAACAATTCCACTGGGTTTTTTTTTTGTTTTAACAATACCTTGTAACATTTATAAATAATATCCCGGATTTTTTTTTATTTTTTTATCATGGAAAAATTTAATAGACTGAAGATAAGCGGAGTAGAGAAAAATTATTTTCATCTCTGGTGAACTTTTGTGGTAGTTAATTTAGCGCAGTGATTAAAAGTTTATCGGGATTCGCAATTCATATATTATATACATTTCTATTAAAATACTGGGATTGGATGGTCTATCTGTGAAATATCTGTATCAGTCAATAAATATATAATCTATCTCGGATTTAATTGCTTACATTTTGGTTTTCCGAACTATTGATGTATTTACATTTAATTCAAACACAAACATACTTATTGATACTATATAAATACGATATTCTGTATTTATTGATAGGTTGCGTTGTAATATTAATAATAATAATAATAATAAAATTGAAATTATGCAGGTTTGTAGAACATAAAATTCCCTTTGAAATTAATACCCACATGTCTAAATTATCTTGAAAATATCGAACCGTGAAAAACCGCGAAAAATCCGCGGGATTGAAAAAAAAATTAAAATAAATTTTTTTTTAGTATATTTTTTTATGGTACTACTAAAAATTACTTTGAAGTATTTTTAATATTAATAATAATTACAACAATTATTATTAATTAAAAAAAGGTAGTTATACAAGTTAGTAAAATTTTAGACTTTATTTTCAAAATTCTCACTCAAGAGTTAGAAATACAATAAAATTGATCAAGACTTTTTTGTAGAAAATTTAATTTTCTATAAAAAAAGTTTCTTATAATTTTGTTGTATCTTCAATACTTTAGCCACATTTAGCACTTTAAACTTTTGAAAGCAACGGATAAGTTCTGTAACTTAATTTTTTTTTTAATTTTAAATTAAATTTTGATAAAAGGAAGCAAGATAGAGTAAAATTAATGAAAACCTTTTTTTTAGAAAATAAAATTCTCTTTAAAAAAGATTAGATGTTATTTTTTTTTTATTTTAAATATTTGACCCAGAATTTTAAATTGAAAAATTTGATAAACTAGTTTTTCGTTTATTGATAATAATTTTTTAAAATATAATAATAATAACAATACATTAAAATTATGGTTGAAAAGATCATCTATATTACTAAGACAATAAGCAAAATTTTGTAGCCAGTATATTTATATGATAAGTTTTTATGGTTAAATTTGGTATCGTTGGAAAAGTCTTGCACTGGAGTTGTGCCTTTTCAGGGTTTCATATCATTCTCACCAACATTCAATTTATGATGATAAGTATTTAAGCTGAATTTGAAAATGCTCTATCTCTAGATACATAATTAAAAAATTAGCTTGTATCTCATGAATTGTTGACATTTTTTAAGATATAAGTTCATCCCGATGTTACACTCATCAAGACCTTTCATTTGAGTACCCACATCAATTTTTCATATATTTTATATATTTATATATATATTATATATATGTATATATGAAAAATATATCAAAATGCATGTGGGTACTCAAATGAAAGCTCTCGAGGAGTGTAACATCGGAATGAGCTTATATCTTAAAAAATGTCAATAGTTTAAAAAGTAGAGTGCAATTTAAC
>CAJNRD030001114.1:6452906-6483461 GCA_905319865.3 Cotesia congregata
ATATATATATATATATGTATATATATTAGGAGATAAACCAACGCGTGTTTCGATAACCACGCATGCGTGTCCAGGGGGTGTTGGCTTTTCCATTTTCCATTTCCTTGTTCGCTCCTCACTTGCTTTTTGATAACGTACTTGCTTGTTTATTTATGTTTATATTTATTTGCAATATACTACGGCGAATATTGTTATTGTTATTTACATTAGGCGATATTTGATAGGGGATCCTCGCCTCTTTTGTTGGCCCCGGAAACCCGAGGAGCTATCGCCGTAACCAGCGACGTTATTATATTATTGTATTATTATATTGAGATAATTACATCCTCGAGCTCTTAATTATCTAGTTACTCTATTATTCCTAGTTACGGGGAGTTTAATCTGTCAGAAATGTTACCTTTTGTTTTTTTCTGATTACTTGTACTCATTTTTAAGGAAAAAATAGAGTTTACATGAGCTGCGAAAAATTTTCGATAAACATTCATGAGACAATTTAAATTAGATCGCCACATATTCATAAATTGCCATTTATATGGCAGATTTAGAATATATGGCCATATATTCATAATTTGTCATATACATAGCAAATTTTTAACATATGGTCATATATTCATAATTTGCCATATATATGGCAAATTTATAATATATGGCCATATATTCATAATTTACCTTTAATATATGTGACAAATTTTCATATATGGCCAAATACTCATAAGTTGCCATATATATGGCATGCAATTGGCCATATATATAGCATACAATTGGCCATATCCTGTCAGAAATGTTATCATATATTTTTTTCTGATTCATATTATCATATATTTTACTCATTTATATAGGAAAAATAAAGTTTATTTGAGCTGACAAAAATTTTCGATATTTATGAAAATTAGATTTAAATTAGATAGCTTTATATTCATTATTTGCCATATATATGGCAAATTTTTAATGTGATTACACATGGTCAGTTCTTATGTAAGGCAAGTATTTACATTATATGGCCACATGGCCATATATTCATAATTTGCCTTATATATGACATTATATGGCAAATTTTTTAATTGCTCGTATATTGTTAGTTTTTATGTTTGGTCAATTTTTCATATATGGGCATATACTAATAATTTGCCATATATATGGCAAATTTTTATTATATGGCAATATATTCATATTTTGCCATATATATGGTATATAATTAGCCATATCCTGTCAGAAATGTTATCATATATTTTTTTCTGATTTTTTGTACTAATTTTTATGGGAAAAATGAAGTTTACTTGAGCTAACGAAAATTTTCGATATTTATGAAAATATTTTAATTAGATAGCTATATATTCGTTATTTGCCATATATATAAGGCAAATTTTTAATGTGATTACACATGGTAAGTTCTTATGTAAGGCAAGTATTTACATTATATGGCCATATGGCCATATATTCATAATTTGCCTTATATATGGCATTATATGGCAAACTTTTAAAGTGATCGTGTATTGTTAGTTCTTATGGATAGTCAATTTTTTATATATCTCCATTTACGCATAACTTGCCATATATATGGCCACATAAAAATAATTTTAATGCATAGAAATTTTTTTATATGATCAATTTTTATGTATGACCCATATATGGCCATATGTTTATAATTCGCCATATTTATGGCTTTATATGGCAAATATTCAATGTGATCATATATGGTCAATAATTATATATGTGACCATAGATTCCAAATTTCTATACATGGCTACTTATGACGAATTTCAATATATGGCCAATTTTTTATAGGATCATATACAGCCATATTTTCATAATTTGTCATATATAAGGCCTTACATGGCAAATTTTCAACATAATAATATAACGCAATTTTTATGTATAGCAAATTTTCTTTTAAAAAAAATTTTGATCTAAAATTAATCAAATTTATTTTTGATTTAAAATTATTACATAAAATTGAAAAAAAAGTTTTAATCTACAATTAAAAAAACATTTTTTTTGAGATTTTAAAATTGATTTATCAGTGAAAAAAATTGATTTAACTTGTACTGTTAATATAAATTTATTTAACAGAAGTTTATCTGTTTTATTATTTACAACTTTGTGTGTTTTTCCACCGAATAATTTAATTTAGCTATAAAAATATTAGGGTTTATTTTCGTATGGAGATTTCCAGTCGTTTTGTGGTTTCCGATAGTTACGATAAATTTCCAGTCTTTGGTATTTGCCAGATTACCCAAGTGTGAGCATATGTGAGCATATATGTGTATATGTTAGTGTTTGTAAACTTTGTTCCCATGTCCCATTTCAGCCAGGTTGAGCTTTTGTGTGCGTCTAATGCTCCGCATCTGCTTTGTTTGAAGCTCATAAACACACGTTGAAAACTTTTCGCGCTTTACAAATAATTTTATACATTTTATTTTCTTAATAAATATTTTTTATTTTACTCGAAAAAACTTCACTGGGTAAACTTCACTGTAAGCTCAAGCGCGTGTTCATACTTTCTTATTTGAGATAAATTTTAAAAATAAAATCAATTTACTGTTGAAATAACATTTTTAACTTCCCGCTCAGAAAATTAAAAATTTTCAATAGTTAGGAAGTTATTGGTTTACTCAATTTTTTGAAAATCGAGTTTCTAACGGATGTTGACGTTTTGAAGTTCTAGGAAACTGTAAACTGCTTTTAACGTTTGAGCTGTTTCACCGATTGGAACCAAACTAGTGACATTTTAAAGAGTGCCATCAAACTTAGATTTTCTGTTATTTTGAAATGGACTTCAGGGTCAACCATTTCCCTATTTTTTTTACGAATTTCAATGAATATAACACTTTTTTGCCTTACCGAAGTTTCTTGTTTAAAACTTTTTTTTTTTTTAAGAAATTTTTACCAAGAAGTGGTGATATTCATCATGATATTGATGATATTAATACTCACAATCATGACAATATCGATATTCACCATGATACTTTAATTGATATTTTTCAGGATATTGATAACCACATAGTGATTTTATTTTCACCATGATAGTTGGATCGATATTTATCATGATGTTGATATTCATCATGATATTTATAACTTTTATATTCACCATGATATTGATATTTGCCATGATAATTTCATTGATATTCACAAAGATGATATTAAGATTCATTATGATATTGTTATCGATATTCACCATGATAATTCTATTGATATCATGATATTGGTAGCGATATTCATCATGTTATTTTGTTGATATTTACCACGATGATGATATTGATATTCATCATGATATTTATAACGATGATGATATTGATATTCATCATGATATTTATAATTTTGATATTCACCATGATATTAATATTTGCCATGATAATTTCATTGATATCCACAAAGATGATATTGAGATTTATTATGATATTGATATCGATATTCACCATGACAATTCAATTGATATTCATCACGATATTGATACTTACCATGATAATTTGATTGATATTAACAACGGCAATTAAATTTTTAATAATACAAAACTTTGAAATAAATTAATCAAGTTATAAGCCTGGTTTATGAACTTTTATTACATTTTTTCTACTAAAGACGTGATTTTTCCCATCGATAATCAAAGAATCCACTTGATTGAAAAAAAAAAATATTACCTTAACATTCCGGCCTAGCGTATCAATAAAAAGACGGTCTAATTTATCCTCAAATAAAAAAGCGTCAGACCCATAAAGATGAAGATTAATAGTAATTCTGGATTCCTCCGGATAGGACTAGAGCTTCAGCAAACTATCCACTCAATAAATTTATTTCTCACAAGAGTTAATTAGAAGGAATAGAATTGAGTGGATCGATCAGAAGCGTTCTCGACGTCGACAATTACATTTTCCGTCGCTTTTTCGTTTTATTGACGGCGGGCGCTACCCTCTGCAGACACAAGTTAAATAAACAAAAAATAAAACAGAACAAGACAATTCAGTACTGTAGAAAAAGTTTGCTCGAATTTAAGAGGCTACAGGGTATAGTGTCTATACACTCCAGCTTCCGTGCCACCAACTTTATTCCCACGCGGATCAGATCACACTTTTTCACTCTGAACCCCGCAACGGATCCGAGAAACAGAAAAACCTACGAAATAAAATTAAGTTCCAGGATGATTAGTTTGGGCCAGGTCGTGATCCCGAGGGGAGTCCTTGATCCATCTGCAAGTTGAAGTACAGCTTGGCCGAGTTTTTGTGGACTATCACCTCGCGGTCATTTTTATGCTCCAAAAACTCGTCGCTCGGTGATAAAGAGATTTCACTGAAGGTTGGAGTGCGTAATTGTAATAAAGAATCCAAATTTAGAGACCTGTAAAACAATATTTTTTCATCTTCGTAACTTCCTTCGGGTGGAAAAATTTCCCGGTCGATTATTTCCTTGGTCATCTATTAAAAAAAAAATTTTTTTAGATATTAAATATTAGAATGATGAATAACAATGTCTAGTAATATGATAAATATCATCATTATCGTCATGGATATGATATTTTTCATCATAGTAAATATCAATATCGTCAATAACACGATCCATATCAATATCAATATCACCATCATCATCATGAATATCATTATCATCATCATGAATATCATTAT
Source organism: Cotesia congregata (assembly GCA_905319865.3). Lineage (NCBI taxonomy): Eukaryota > Metazoa > Arthropoda > Insecta > Hymenoptera > Braconidae > Cotesia > Cotesia congregata. The sequence goes on from CAJNRD030001114.1 coordinate 6,457,523, forward strand.
CATCATCATGAATATCATTATCATCATCATCATCATGAATAACATCATCAATAAAATAATGAACATCGACAATATCAATATTATGATGAATATCACAATTATCATTCTGATGAATATCATTATCATCATGGTAAACATCATTATCATCACGATGAATATCATTAACATCATCATGAATATCAAAAATCATCAATAAAATAATGAATATCGACATTATCAATATCATGATGAATATCACAATTATCATCATGATGAATATCATTATCGTCAACATGATTAATATTGACATTGTCATCATGATAAATATCAATATCACCAATTGCATGATGAATATCATTATCATTATGATGAATATCATCATGATGAATATCAAAATTATCAATAAAATAATGAATATCGACATTATCAATAACATGATGAATATGACTATCATCAATATGATATATATCAATATTGATTTTCCAAAAAATTTTTATTTAATAACCTGTTCATTGATTTTTTTCCATCGCTTGCAAAGTGAATGATAAATAGCAATATCTTTGTTGAGTTTTCTAACAACATCCTCAAGTTCTTTTTTTTTTCTAGACAAGTCATTTTCATTCTATATTTAAAAAAAAATTGATTACTCCATGAAATTAATTTACGAAGAAAAAAGTTTTAGCGTGGTGACACGAAGTACTTGTTGGTTTTAATTTACTAAAATTTTCTACCGATGAAAAACATGACAGATGAAAGTTTTAATCTCGAAAAAAAGGAATTGAACTATCGAACCGAAAAAATAAAAAATGAATACGAAGAAGAGTAAATTATTGAAAAAAAAAAAAATTCACTTTGACTTGTAGAAAGTTTTCTTTCCTCAGCCGGAGTTCTTCTGGTGGGCGAGTCACTCCAATCGGGCGGGTGATTTTCTTTGATGTTTCCATAACGTCTCTCGGTTCACTGTAATCTTTTTCTTCGGCCGTGTCATTTGTTAAGTGACGTCGTTGTGGTTTATCGATTATCCCCTTCGGAGTCTCATTTAACGGCAACTCGAACAACGCTCTTTGTACAAGCCTCATTGATATTTTATTATCACTTTTCATTTCCCTTCGCTTTGATACTCTCAATGATTTATTGGGGTTCGGTCTTCGCGATCGTGAGCTTTCAACAACTGAAAATCGATTGAATAATTAATTTTCATAATAAACTTTCAAAGTTCAATGTCTGTATTATTATGAATATCATTACAATGAATATTAATATCATCATCAATGTCATGATGAATATCAATAATAATATCGTCAATGTCATAATAAATATCAATAATAATATCATCAATGTCATGATAAATATCAATAATAATATCATCAATATCATCAACAATATTATAATCATGATGAATATTAGTTTTAAATTTAATATCATTATCGATGTCATCATCAATACCAATGTAATGATAAATATCAATAATATCATCAATTTTATGATAAATATCATCAACAATATCATATAACTGGCATGATGGATATCAATATCATTATCATCATCATTACTAATATGATGAATATCATCAACAATATTGTAATCATGGTGAATATTAGTTTCAAAATTAATATCATTATCGATATCATCATCAATACCAACATCATCAATGTCATGATGAATATCAATAATAATATCGTCAACGTCATGATAAATATCAATAATAACATCGTCGATGTCATGATAAATATCATCAACAATATTATAATCATGATGAATATTAGTTTTGAAATTAATACCATTATCGATGTGATCATCAGTGTCATGATGAATATCAATTATATTATCATCAATGTCATGATAAATATCAATAATATCATCAATTTCTTGATAAATATCATCAACAATGCGATAATCATGATGAATATTAGTTTTAAAATTAATATCATTATCGATGTCATCATCAATGTCATGATGAATATCAATCATAAGATCATCAATGTCATGATAAATATCAACAATATCATATCACTGGCATGATGAATATTAATATCAATATCATCAATACCAATGTATAATGAATATCAATAACAATATCATCAATTTCATGATAAATATCATCAACAATATTGTAATCATGGTGGATACTAGTTTTAAAATTGAAAGCATTATCGATGTTATCATTAATACAACATCATCAATGTCATGATGAATATCAATAACAATATCATCAATGTCATGATAAATATCATCGACAATATCCATATCATTGACATGATGAATATCATTGTTATTATCATGATGAATTATAAAATCTTTATTATAAAAAATATAATTATCAATGTTCATTATTATAATGAATATCAATATCATTAGCATAAAGAATATCAATGTCAATATTAATTTTAAAAAAAAGAGAAAACATGCAGTTAAACTTGTCAAATCTCCAGAACAAAAAAACTATATCTCCCATCACTTCTTAAGTGAGAACATCCTTTATCAAAAGAACTTGACAAAGGAATTGACTGAAAAAAAAAGTCCCGATAGATCAGACACAGATCATAAAAACGTATAACTCGAGCATCGATTCTCTTGTAACCGAGAATATATATCTCTGGTAAAAGTGTATAATGACAATAGTTATCCTCCTCCAACGAATTTTCGTTTCCCCAATTTCTTCAGTGTCATTAACACTATCCTTCATCCCCTTGTTCGAGCAATGTTGAAAGCCGCTCAAAGGTTCATTCAAGTGGGATAAAGGTTTTGACGGTATCAGACCATTCAAGGTATCTATTACGTGACTTTGACAATAGATATGCTTTCGGTTTTACAATCAATAACGTTAGAATTCAAATTAAATTTAATTAAATTTTAATTTACCTCTTTTCCATCTGGGAACTTCTCGTCCTGGCAATTTTGCTCCGGCTCCGTTGCCCGGCTACTCCCCCGTCAGACCAATCAATTATTGAAGTAAGTAGTTGTCTTAATCATTACTTATAATTGTATTTATTATATACTATAATTTAATCATAAATACCTGCAAGAAATATTTGTTGCCGTGATCAAACGCTTCTTCTAATTTAGTTCGACGAGTAAAAAACTGAATTGCTTCAACAATTGCCATAATTACATCTAAACTCTTTTGAATCGCAGCTTGCCACCATAATGCCTTTCCGAGTATGTCGACAAGCCATTTTATCCAACCGCTTACTTTGCTTGATGAGACTCCTAACCACTGTTTCATTCTTAATTGTACTTCACTGTTGATTAATAAAAATTGTTTTTTTTTTCACTTTAACGAAAATTTATAATTACAATCAAATTATTGACATTGATAATAATATTCATTATGATAACGGTTTTCATCACGATAATGATATCCAGCATGATAATGATATTCACCATGATGATGATATCCATCATGATAATGATATTCATCATGATGATAATGATATTCATCATGATGATAATGATATTCATCATGATGATAATGATATTCATCATGATGATAATGATATTCATCGTGATGATAATGATATTCATCATGATGATAATGATATTCATCGTGATATTGATATTCATTATGATATTGATATTCATTATGATAATGATATTCATTGCCAATCATGGTACTGATATTCATTATGCAAATGATGTTTATCATGAATCATTTTAGTAATATCTATTGTGTATCATGATGGTGGTATTCATCGTGATAGTGATATTCATCACTAATCATAGCACTGATATTCATCAGGCAAATGATATGGATCATGAATCATTTTTTTAATATTCATCATGTATCATGAATCATGATACATGATTCATTATGTTGATATTCATCATGTTAGTGATATTCATCATCAATCATGGTACTGATATTCATCATGCAAATAATATTTATCATGAATCATTTTTGTTATATCCATCATGTATCATGATGATGATATTCATCATGAATCGTGATATTGATATTGATGTTAATCATAAATCATGATATTGTCATTGTTCATAAACCATGTTAACGATATTCATCAAGATAAAATTTGTAGTTTTTATAAAATAAAAAATAAAATTTTAGGCTTAGCATGATTTACGACAATGTTTTTTAACATTATTGATATATGTATACATATATGTTATGATAAAAAAATATAATAAATAATAATGAATAAACCTTGTATCAATCTTACGCAAAAAAGGTAGCGTAGAAATTTTTATCAGATTTAACACGGCGATATCTGATTGCCGGTGAATCCTCACGTCTTTTCGATAAATCCCTTAGCCGTACATGTGCCTAGCGAATCTTGTTATCACGACGTGACTTATAAATATGTGCGTCATGCAAGATTAAATGTAACTAGCTCTGAATATGAAAAAATTATTTTTTATTTTTAGATGCTGCGAGTGAGTTATTATTTTTTTGTCCAATGTCAAATTTATTTATGATGACCGGAATTTTTATTATTGAGAGATATAAATAAGCACTTGATGTCACAAACCAAAAGATCTTGAGTGAGACATCTTGATTAATTTAACAGATTTATCAAAAATATTATTATGTATTACTCATACACTGAATTTAAAATAACTTTTATTATTTTTTTTATTTTTAGTCGAAGGAAAAACTTAAATAATTTTTGACAGTTTTCGCGTGAAATGTTCTGGTAGTGAACAAACGTTTACATTGTTTAGAATGGATGTTAACTCATTGTATCATAATGTCTACATTATGCATAACACGTTAATGTACACACATACACATTGTATACCAATACATTGTACTCACGCTTTCGGTTGCATCCTAGGGTGTATTCCAAGTTGTTCCAATGATGGACTTGGGACGAGATCCACTGGCATCTCATTTTCTGAGCCTTTGTTAATGCTTCCTCTGCTGGTATTATTTGTCTCTGGTCTCTACAAACGAAATAACTCTAATGTACTTTCATCGCTCCGACACTCAAGGAAACGTTTTACTCTAATTACTTTTTTTTTTGCTCTAATTTGTTTAGTTTTAATGTAAAGTAACTTTATTTTTGTTTTGAATTTAAAGTGAAAATAATATTGATAGTAGTGATGTTATTGATGATGATATTCATCATGATAATAACGATATTGATAATGTTTATATTATTCTTGATAATGATATTTATCACAATACTGATAATATTGTTAATGTAATTGAAAATGATCATAATGTCGATATTCATCATGCTCGTGATGATGATATTCATTATGATACTGATAATGATATTCATCATGAAACTAATCGCATTGGTAATGTTATAAATATTTTCAATGACATTGATCTCGATATTGATATTCATCATGATACTGATAATGATATTCATCATGAAACTAATCGCATTGGTAATGTTATAAATATTTTCAATGACATTGATCTCGATATTGATATTCATCATGTTACTGATGATATTGTTAATAATATTAAAAATAATCGTATAATGATCATGATCTTGATGATATTAATATTACTATAATTGAGAATGATATTGATTTTGAAATTGCTGATAATACTGATGATATTGATCACGGTAATATTGGTTTTGAAAATAACATTCATCATGACATTAATAATATTGATGTTCATCATGCTCGTGATAATGATATTCATCATATTCTTGATAATAATGTTCATCATGATACCGGTAATATTAACATTATCAATATTAATATTGCTATCCATCATGATACTAACATTATTGATAATGATAATTATAATGTTAGCATTCTTGATGATATTCATCATGCTTGTGATATTGATATTTACCATGCTCGTGATATTGATATTCACCACGCTCGTAATAATGATATTTATCATGATATTGATGATATTGATAACGATATTCATCATGGTACTGATTAAACTTTCAATATTATTGATGACATTGATCTCGTCGGTATTGATATTCATCAGGCTCTTAATGATGATATTCATCATGAAACTAATCGCATTGATAACGTTGTAAATATTTTCAATGTCATTGATCTCGATATTGATATTCGTCATGATACCAATGATATTGTTAATGGTATTGATATTCATCACGCTCGTGATAATGATATTCATCATGTTCTTGATAATGATGTTCATCACATCTTGATAATGATGTTCATCATGATACCGGTAATATGAACATTATCGATATTAATATTGATATCCATCATGATACTAACATTATTGATAATGATAATTATGATGTTAGCATTCTTGATGATATTCATCATGCTCGTGATATTGATATTTACCATGCTCGTGATATTGATATTCACCACTCTCGTAATAATGATATTCATCATGATACTGATAATGATATTCATAATGTCCTTCATAACATTGATAACGATATTCATCAGGATATTGATAATATTATTCATCCTGATACTGATTATAGTTTTAATATTATTGATGACATTGATCTCGTCGATATTGATATTCATCATGATACTGATGATATTGATATTCATCATGATGATAATATCAATATTCATGACAATAATACTAATTAAAAAACTAACAAAATAAAATAAAAAATAGTAAATTAAGTTTAACAGATATTCAGTGTATGTTATCTATAAATAGAGTTCGAACGAGAGTTAAAATAACTTGTCAGTGCTGTACATCCGGCTTACAATTACCCGCATGCTCGAGAATGTATAAAATTGTTATATATAGATATACCACTACTCTCAAAGTAGACCAAACAGGGCTCGATACAAGACGAATAAATAAAAAACAAAAACATATAAAAATTCGTTACTTTATTTTGTTTGGTAGATGTCATCGAATAAGTAGAAAGAGGATCCTTTGATCAGACATTTGTATCACGTATCATGCGCGTATCTGATAAATAAAACCCAAACGAATATAAAGAGTATAAGGATAAGTATGTGAAGAAATAATAATAAGGGAGGAAAGGGTTGAATAAATATTTATGAATGCAGCTGTGAAAGAGCTATACCGTTTTATTGCTGTACTTTTTCCCCTTAAATATTATATTGCTTTGTTTCTTCTTTTCGCAAGTTAACTTTACTTCAGTTTTCCGCTGAGATAAACGGACAATGACATTGTTCGACGAATAAATCCACGCGTTTCTTGGCGACCTTTTATCTTTTATGCTCTCTAGTCTTCAAAATAACGTTATTTTATGCTATTACCTCTTTTTTTTTATTATTATTCTTCTAATGCACCGACGTAACTTCGGAAATTTCGTAAACTTTTTATACTTCAATAAAAACTTTTTAAATTTAAATTATTTACTCGTTTTAGATTTCAAGGAAAAATTTTTACTCAAAGAATTTCAAGGATTATTCTTTGAAAAATATTTTTTAAATCTATCAATTTAACAAAATATCAATTTACTTGTTCCTCTCTCTGTCTCTTTTTCTCTCTCGGTCCAAAAGCCTAAAAATAATCTAAAACTGAGAATTCTTAAACCACACGACATTTATAAATCATGCCCGTGGGCGGATTTCTCAAAACTCGTGACCGTATCCTCAAAATAACCCCCAAATTTAAATATTATTTCCTTCTTCTATTATATTTTTGTATCTATTCATCCTTTCATTAACTTGTCATCAATTATTTCTCAATCCGAATGATAATAATGCTTGAATAAAAGACTTTTAAAATTAAATTTTGGTAAAATGGTAAGAGATACGGAAAAATTGATAAGCACCTTTTATGTAGAGGATTAAATTTCTAGTAAAAAAGTTTTCTTATAATATTTTTGGATTTTTAATAATTAGACCAAAATTTTGATTTTAAATTTTGGATACATAATTTAATCAAATATATTTATAAGAGAACTTTGGAATGATTTTTTGGAGAAATTATAAGAGATACATAAAAATTAATAAGGGCCTTTTATATAAAATTAAATTTCCAATAAAAAAAATTTTTTATAATTTTTTCACATTTTTAATATTTAGCCTACACAGTAAAAAATTTTCATCAAATTTAGCATAAATATTTGTATGAAAATAAATATTGAGTGAAAAAAATTCAAATAGTAACTAGTATAATCAAGATAATATTGAGTATAATCCAGATTATAATGAGTATGATCCAGATTACAATGAGTATAATCCAAATATCACTCAGTATAATCTGGATTTTTTTAGCTACTATATAAATTTTTTTCCACTACAGATATCACTGAGTATAATCCGGGATGATATCAAGTGTCATCTTGTTCTTTTCGTGTACAATGACGAAAAATTTTTTACAGTATATAATTTTAATTTTGAAGTTTTTAAACATGTAATTCAATCAAATTCTCTTACAAGAGCATTTCAAAATAAAATTTTAGCAAAATAAGATATACTAAAAAATTGACAAAAATTTTTTTTATAGAAGATTAAATTTCTAATAAAAAAGTTTTCCTATAATTTTATGTATTTTTAATAATTAGACCAGAATTTTGATTTTAAATTTTGGATACATAATTTAATAAAATATTTTTAGCGAAATAAGAGATACTAAAAAATTGAAAAAATTCTTTTGATAGAAGATTAAATTTCCTACAAAAAAAGTTTCTTATAATTTTTCCGTATCTTCAATACTTAACCCCAAAAATAACTTTCAAAGTTTAAGACTCCAATAATAATTAGTATTATTATAATTTGTGTATAAAAAACTTTAAATTGATAATAATAATAATAGCCAGAGTATGCAAGCTCGTCATCTCAAAAGAAGAAGAAGAAGATAAAACGAGCTTACGTCCGCAAAGAAGGTAACGAGACGCAAGAGGCGGCCGCCAGAAATAACCAATAAGACATTCACTCGAAGACGGACGGCCATCCGGCCCGGACGAACCGCGGTGCGTTTTATTATTACCAGCCTCATCTATTTATTCGTCCCTCCTTTCCTCCTTATCACTTACCACGGATTACACACCATTTACGCAATCTCGATCTCAATCTCCATTGACACCCGTATCACCGATAATCCTCAGCTCAGATCAAATCCCGAAATTCCCCTCAAAAGTGATTAATAAAAATTAACAATATCGCTATTGGATACACAACATGTACGTGCAGTGCTAATTATCGAGTGCATCTAATTATAAGTGTTAGATAATCGTCTAATTCTTATCCTTACTTAAAAGTTCGTCAATTTTAACTTCTGTGACAGTGCAGTGCGTCAATTTTAGTTGTTTTTCTTTTTAAAGATTTCAATTTCGCCTTTTTTTCGCTTAAAAACACCAAAATTCCCGAAATCTCTCGGTCTCGACAAGATGGCGGTCGCGCGCGAAATGGCGCGCGAAAAGGCGCGAAATTCAAATTTAAAATTATATTTTCTTCGTCTGGAGTTATAATTAGGGCTGCAAGTTAGGTATTAAGTGTTTTGTGTTAACTTAAACAGATAAAGATGTAAATGAACACGTTGATATATTTGTATTTATATATATATTAGAGAAAGAGGTGCAGAATTAGACATGTGTGCTCTAATATGGCTACTGGTGTCCAATTACTAGTGGTCTGTCTTCCGTACTGATTCTATTACCATCGCTCGAGCAATGAGAGCGTCGGTAGCTAAGTTATCGGTTCACTGCTTGAACATATGCCCTCGCTGAACACTATTTCGAATGTAATTAACGCATCAACTGTTATGTGGATGTACATGTTAGATATTTGCTAGTAGTTTAACGATTTTGTACGTAGAATGAAACTCTCCGGGGATAGCGATCGCAGGTTCCGCTAGTATGTGTTGTATATATATAAATAGATAGACATAGATATCTCTAGTTATTCTGATGTGTGTGCCGTGACTAGTGACACCCTCGGGTTTATCGCTTGCCGATAGATGACGTTCAAGTCAATCATGTACGGTGACGTAACACTTTAAATTAAATTTAGATTTATTTTTGGAGAAAGTATTCATTTTTTTAATTTTAGTTACTTTCTATTTTGGTAATTTGACTTCGGGATGGAAAATTTTTGAAGCATAGAATTTTTTTAAGGTGAAAAAAAAATTATTAAAAATTATTTTGAGTTTGATCAATTTTGAAATTAATTTTTTGAGAAATTATAAGAGTTACAGAAAAATTGGTGACCTTTTTTTGTAGAGAATTAAATTTTATAAATTATCTTATAATTTTTTCGTATTTTTTATATTTACACCAGAATTTTGATTTTGAATTTTGGAAACATCGGATTGAATTAAATTATTTTAATAAAAGAATTTTAAAATTAATTTTTTGAGAAATGATAGAAGATACTTAAAAATTGATAAGAAATTTTTTTGTAAAGAGTTAAATTTCCTAAAAAAAAAAATAATTTTTTCGTATTTTTAATACTCACACCAGAATTTTAAATTTAAATTTTGGACACATGGGATTAAATTAAGGGGTTACATGGGTTTCCTCCGGAAAAAAATGGCTTATTTTCAACAATACTTTTTAATAGAAAAAATGAAATATTTTATCCAAATTTTTTACTGTCTTAAAGATACATATTTAATAAAGGATTACTGAAATTAAAAAAAAAAATATTAAAAACTCTGCTAATGATCATCAAAAATGAAAAAAAAAATATATGCTTCAGTTAAGACTTTAAATTAGGTCTTAAACGAAGGAAAAAAATGAAAATTGGATTTTTGGCAGAAGATTTGACAAAAAAATTAAAAATTTGGCGGCATTTTTTTTAAATAGTTGTAATTGAAAAAAAAAAATCCTTCGTTCAAGACCTTGTAAATTATATCCTGAAGACCTGTCTGAAATTTCATCAAGATCGGTTGAGTAGTTCTCGAGAAATGTTGGTTACCGTCTTTGAAAACTTAGTTTTGAGAAAAACGCGTTTAAATTTTGGAGTGACAATACAACAGCGCCTTGAGCGCGCAATTTTTTAAAACTGTATCTTTGAAACTATTGTTCGGATCTATTTGAAACTTTAGGACAATATTCTAGAGATGTAGAATTTAATAAGACAAAAAAATCGATTTTTTGAAACCGTGAAACCCATGTAACCCCTTGAATATTTATTTGAAAAAATTTTAATATCAATTTTTTGAAAAACAATAATCCCCATGAAGAAAAAATATAAAAATAATAGATGTCGAAATACATACAAAATACATTTTAAATATATAAATATATAAAAATTATGTATAGTAAATATATTTTTAATAACTGGCTTTTGGCCGATTTTCATATATATTTTATATATTTCAAATATATTTTAGATATATTCAAAATATATTTTTTGTTATACTCGCTCCAGAAGTTCAACTTCTGAGCGCTGGGTGGCGTCCGTAAAGGGACTCTTTTCTAGAGACTCTACCATACCGTCTTTTTTTCACGGCCTAGGCCGTGAAATTTTACCCCCTCCTTTTTTTTACGAACTTTTCATGTACACCCAGACGAAATTGAGAGAGATTGTAAAAAAAAAGTCACATTCTAGCATATCGACCGATAATTTTTAGTGTTAGTTACTATTGAGTGGCGCTAATTATTTCTCTGCTGGCAGTTTATTACGAAGCGGACCTAATGTTAATAAAATAACAACAACGCCATAAATAAATACTAATAAAAAGTTATTTACATTTTCTGGACGTGAGCAAGATTTTAAGATTAATAAAAAGATAATTAATATAAAATTAATTTTTTTTGGCCTTGTGAAACTTGCTAAAATTTAAATATGTCATTATTTGCCTCCTATCCCTCAAAAGTTAAACTTATGGAGCGATAATAACAAAAAATATTGTATGTCATTCGGCCGTTTAGTGGCGATTTTGACAACGACTTTTTTTCGATATTCGCTTTAATGTTTGTGACGCGAATGTTCGAAAACGAGCGTAAATTTCCGTCCTCGGCTACGCCTTGGACGTTAAAATTGCGCCCGTTTCGAACTTTCCCGCCACAAACCTTAAGCTCATATCGAATTATCGTCGCTGTCAGAAAACTGCCACTTCACGGCCTTATGACATAAATATCTATTTTATATATTTCGACATATATATTTTTTTTTTTTCACGGGGGAAGAGGTACAAAAAAATAAATAAGGACCTTTTTTTGCAGAGAGTTAAATTTTCTAAAAAAAAGTTTTCCTATAATTATTCCGTATTTTTTATAGTTAACTTAGAATTTTAATTTTAAAGTTCTTAAACATGTGATTCAATCAAATTGTCTTATAAGTAGATTTTGAAATAAAGTTTTAGTGAAATAATGAGAGATAAACAAAAATTAATAAGGTTTTTTTGATAGAGGATTAAATAAATTTTCTACAAAAAAAGTTTCTGATAATTTTTTTTAATCCTCAATATTAAACCTAAAATTTTAACTTGCAAATTTTTCAAATTTACTTTTATTTATAAATTTTTTTTAATCATTTTCCCGAAATTTAATTTTAATTCGATGAAAAGGCTCAAAAAATAAAATAATTAACAATTATAGTCACAATAGCAATAACTAATGTATAAAAATACATTATTACTCACGTATGAATCAACATTAAGTACATTTATTCCGCCAATAAATATAAAATAATAAATAAATTATTCTCTAATGAATGAACGATCTATAAAAATCCCCCCATTGAAATAATAAATTTACCTGGGCGTAAAAAAAAAAAACAATAAAGTTAGTCCACTGGATTGAGTTAGTAACTCTTAATAAAATCTACTGTGAACAATATACAACTTGAGCGACTTTAATAAACTTTTAAACTTTTTTTCCTAATTCATTAAATTCAATCCGCTTTCGTTTTCTCGCGTCTTACATGTACCACAGCGAGTGTCACTGAACGCGCGAGAACACAATGACCTCTGGCGGCAAAAACTCCAGACATCGGATCAGGGTATATGGCCCCCCATGCGTCATTTGAACTCTATTTACATTTTTTACATCCACATATTGACAAACAAAGAGATAATTAATTAATTAAGTATATTACGACATGAGTTTAAAATTAATGCGACGCAGAAATGAATCGAGACCTCGAGAGTAATTATAATTAGCCGAGAACAAATTGACGCACTTGCCAATTCTCAATTAGTATTACTATTAACATTCTCTTCCTCGATCAATAACTTAATGAGAAACTGACAAATAGGCGCTAATATTTCATTTCAGACACTTTTACTCTTCTCATTATCACTTCTAATCATTATTATTGTTATTATTACTTGTATTTAATATTGAGTACTTAAAGTGTTGTTAATTGCAGCATCAAGCGGATTTTTTAACCGAGGAATTTAAATACCGGGGCCCTACTAAGGGGCCCCAAATTTTATTTTCCCGCCTTAAGGCGGCTTAAGGGTGAGTTTTTATTATTTTTTATTTATTTATGCATATTTTTATGGTATCATGATGAATATCATTATCAATATCAGTATCATAATCATGAATATCATCAATAATATCATTTTTATAATGAATATCACTAACAATGTCGTTATCGTGATGAATATTACTTATGATTTCATTCTCTTTATGAATATTATTGATATTATGATGAATATCACCATAGATATCAATATCATGATAATGATTATAAATGTGATTATTATTATTGCGATAAATATCACTGAATATCACTATCATGACGAATATCACTAACAATGTCGTTGTCATGATGGAGATAACATATGATCTCATTTTTGTGATAATGATAATTGATATTATGATGAATATCATCATAAATATCAGTATCATAATAATGATTAATGTGAATATTATTACCGTGATAAACGGAATATAACGGATAAATATCACTGTAAGCGAATATCACCAAAATATGATCATAATGAATATCACTGTCAATGTTATATAACATAATAAATATTATTTATATTATGAATATCATCATGGCAAATATCACTAGTAATATCATTATCATGATGAATATCTCTGTCAGTCTTAAATATCATGATAAATAACATTGTTAGCATTAATACTATTAATAGTATTACTATCATGATGAATATCACTATTGTTATCATCAATAAGATGAATTGAATATCATAATCAATATGAAAATCATGATAATTAATTTAAAATAATTTTGAGTAATTCTTTTACTGTAAATATCAGTAAATATCACTATCACGATGAATATTACTTCTAATATTATTATCATAATGAATATCCTTGTCAGTATTAAATATCACGATGAATAACATTGTTGACATTAATACTATTATTAATATTATTATTAGTATCATTATCATGATCAATATCATTAATATGATGAATATCGTCATCAATATCATGATCATGATAATTTATATAAACTAACTTTGAATAATTCTTCCACGGTAAAAGTCAGTAAATATCACTATCATGACAAATATCACTACTAATATAATTACCATGATGAATATCCCTGTCAGTATTAAATATCATGATGAGTAACGTTGTTAACTAATTTGAACAATATTAGTATCACTGTAACGATAAATATCATTATCACGAATATCACTAATGTTATCATTATTATGATGAATATCATTATTAATATCAAGATCATGATAGTTAATATAAAAAAAATTTACATAATTCGCTCATGGTAAATATCAGTGACAAATATCATGACAAATATCACTAAAAATATCATTATCATGATGAATATCACTAACAATATCATTATCATGATGAATATCATTGTTAAAATTATTAACATGATAAATATCATTGTTAGCATCACTGTAACGATAAATATCATTATCATGATGAATATCACTATCATGGATGAATATTATTATCATAGCCGGTATTCAAAAAAATATAAATAATAAAATAATTTTACTAAAACTAGATCATAAATGTCAAACAAAATAGTAAAGAAATTTTAAACATATAAATTTGAAGTTAAAAATGTCACTTCACATATCTAGCAGAATTGAAATAGAGGTCGAATAAAGAAATTTAGAAAAACGACGATAAATGTTGACTGGCAACTCGTAAAAACATGATTGAACATTCTGGACATGGTTATATCACTGTGTAACATCTGTCGTAACAAGTTTCCGGACGGTTCCTCGCTTGATTTTAAAAACTTTTTATGACAAAGGATCCTAACTTTTAATCGATATTATGAAAGCTCCATTGAATCTACACACAAATATAAATGAAAATATAGAGACATAGATATTCTATAAATGTGTGGGAGTTACTGACACGCGGTCGTATCAAGGGCAGAACGAATTGGAGTGAAAGAATGCCACTGCATGTAATCGTTCAAAAACTCCTGTTACGAGCTTGTGGAAATTGGATTTTGCGAAAACCAATTGAATTTCTCGCCTATTACGCTCACGGCCAATATAATAGCCTTCGATTTTAACGGAACTTCTCACCACGAATGATCTATTCATTATATTATATTTACGTTTTATTAATTTAAAAAAAAAAATCGGGAGTTTTATTTTTTATCAAAAAAAAAAATTAAAGACAATATCTACAAATTTTTTTATTTATCTATTATTTAAAACATCTTTGATCCCTTGATAATAGAAAGCGCGAAGGGTGCGATGATACGTGTCGAGAGTCGGGCAAAAAATAATAAAGCTGATCGCATGCCTTTGTCCGATAATAGAGAGCCGCGGCTTTACCAACTGACAAAAAATTATACCGTTTTTTCTCGAATTTTTTTCCCCAGTGCTCTGTACCTCAGACCCGGGTTTTTGTGGAATCTCTCTTATCTACCATTTTTTTAACCACCAAATAGAAATCTATCTTATGTTCATATCGAGGGAACCTTTTTTTTATACACACTTTATTTCTTTTCTTGAATTCTACTATACGAACTCATATTTATTAATTTTTTTTTATTTTATATGTCGAGTCATAAATATTCGAGTCAATTTTTAAAAATATATTTTATCATCAATCTTTAGAATTTTTATTTATTGAAAAATCAATTTTTTTATACGCTAATAATTCAATGAATTTTCTTGAAATTTCAATTATTAAAATTGAAAAAAAAAAATTTCGAGTAGATTTAAAAAAACAAATTTAATGAAAAAATATTATTAATTTATTAAATTATTTATTGAAATTAAATTCTAAACAGAGGAAAGAAAATTTTTATATTTATAATGCAATTATTAAATTTAAAATTAATTAATTCATTAAAATCGCGAGTTTGAAAGGTTCTTGGTTTTGCCACTAGATGGCCAATTTTTCTCGCTTGCTGAAAAATTTTATCAAAGTATTATTTAGTCTGAATTTTAATTAAAATTCTAATTTCAAGAGAGTTTGAAAAATACTACGTGGTAAAAATATTTAAAACTAAAATTTTGGACTAAATAATAGATATGAAAAAATGATAAAAAAGCTTTTTTATAAAATAAAAAAATTTAATTCACTTTCAAAAAAGTCCTTATCAATTTTGTCTTTTTTTTTATCATTTATCTGAAAATTTTAATTTTAAATTAAATTTTAAGTTCATTAAAATCGCGAAAATGAAAGATTCTTGGTTTTGCCACTAGATGGCCAGTTTTTCTCGCTTGCAGAAAAATTTTACTAAAGTATATAAAGCGCCCAAATTTTTTTTAATTATACTAAAAAATAGTTTAAATTCTACTCAAATGAGAACAATCTTAACAATCTAAAAAAAAAATTACTATTTTTTCAAAGTTATTTCCAATTTCTTTAAAATTAAATTATTTACGTAAACTAATGCATGTTTTGTCACTCAACAAATCTCAAATAACAAATCATGAAAAACATTTAAAAGAAAAAAACATAAACGATATTAAACATAAAAACTATACAGTTTTCTATTCCCGTCCCAAACGGTGAGAATCGTAAAAATAAGTATCTGGAGAATGGAAGGAGTTTCTCACCATGTCTAAATATAAACCCCTGGGTATTTGAATTCACTCGGCTCATCAGTATCCAGTTCTATTTCGTTACCTTGTTACTTATAACCAAAATCTCAGTGCTCCTATCAAAATTTCCTATTAAGCCAAAACAAACGCAAAATCGGAGGTTTTTTCTGTTAATTAATGTATCAGTTTAATTTAATTTGTGGTGATTAGTTGATTAAGGATTAACAAATTGAGTTATTTGACAAGGTAACTTATAACACAACAAAGTAAAAATATTTTTTAACGCGTCTTCATTCAAAGTCAAATATTTCCTTTGTCTTTTTTTTCCACGTGATTTTTATCGCAACAAACAACAACAATAACAATAATAAAAGTCATATTCAAGTACAATGTTGTTTGCATCTAACAAAGAAATACCAAGGACGCGTCTTTGTACACAAGTTGGCAGCGACGCAATTTATGAATCATTATATTTCCATACACAATTATAATTATTATTATAATTATATTTTGCAAAATTATTTATAATATATAAAAAAAAAAAAATTAGTTATTAAAATTTTCAATTTTCAAGTTTCAATTCAAAATTCTAGGTCAAATATTGAAAATACGAAGGAATTCTCTTTTTTTATGAAAAATTTTTTTATCTGCAAAAAAGCTCTAATAAATTTTATCGTTTCTTCACCCCCGAGCTAAAATTTTAAAAATAAAGACAAATTTTCACCATCTTGTAGAACTATAAACTTTTAAATTTTTATTATTTTCATTGTTGTTATTTAATAAATTTTAAATTTCATTGAGCCAAATTTAGGGTATGCAAATCAACAAGTGGATTGGCCGAAGTAACAAAAGCTAGAAAGGGAAAAGGGAGCTTGGTGAATTAAACAGGGAGAGTTTGAGAGTTTGATAGAGCCTGAAGCTACTTTGAGGTCGTATCATAACATCGAGTGTTTTAAACCCGCGTTAAACTGACGCGTCTCGACGGTCTGACGTCAGAGTCGACGCAAAAACATCACGAGTTTTATAGTTTTTCAAGTCGTGTTGAGATCAATGACGGATCTTTTTTTTTAAATTAGATATATTATGTTAAATGTTTTTATTTTAAACTCAGACTACTTGATTAAAGAAGAATGTTGTCAAGAAAATTTAACTCTAGCTTAGAGACTGCCTAATATTTATCTAATGCAATTTTAATAATATTCGATAAAATATTTTGATCAGAATTCATTTTTAAGATAGTTTGGTTCCTTATATATATATATATATATATATACTCTGGTTAGATTTTTGTGCAAGCGAGAAGCCGTAGCCATCTAGCGGTGAAACCAAGAACTATTTCTTTAATAAAAATTACCTATTAAATTCATATTATTCAAATTAAACTCATAAGTTCCTTATATATATTCTGGTTAGATTTTTGTGCAAGCGAGAAGCCGTAGCCACCTATTGGTGAAACCAAGAACTATTTTTTAATAAAAATTACCTTCTAAATTCATATTATTCAAATTAAACTCATAAGTTCCTTATATATACTCTAGTTAGATTTTTGTGCAAGCGAGAAGGTGTAGCCACCTAGCGGTGAAATGAAGAACTATTTTTTAATAAAAATTACCTATTAAATTCATATTATTCAAATTAAACTATTAAAATGAGTTTTAAGACTAAAAATTTTTGAATCAAGACATAAAATTATTTTTAATCATTTTTTTTTTTAATTAGAAACGAATCTAATACTTAATAATAATTTTATACTTAGCCCAAAATTTCTTGTAAATTATTTCATTTAAGAATTTTGTATAAAAATTTTTTTATCAAATTAATTAAAAATTTTGAATATTATTTTTTTTTATAACAGAAAAAAATGGAGCAGTTTGAACAACTGCTAACATGCGCGATCTGTTTAGATCGATATCGAAATCCAAAACTTTTACCATGTCAACACAGTTTTTGCATGGAACCGTGCATGGACGGACTTGTCGACTACGTCAGAAGACAGGTCAAGTGTCCAGAATGCCGAGCGGAACATCGTATACCTTATCAAGTAAGTTTTTTATTTTTAATTTTACATTTTTTAGCTTCTATTATTAATAAAGATTAACGATAAAAATTTTAATCGAAATAAGGGTGTACAAGCATTTCCAACAAACGTAACCCTCCAACGGTTCCTGGAACTGCACATAGAAATAACCGGAGAACTGCCAGATCCGACCAGCGGCCAGACCATGGAACGATGCGGCGTCTGTTCGGAAAAGAGCTATTGCTCCCTCTGTGTTCACTGCGATAAAAAGTGCTGTCCGGAGTGCAAGGACGCACATATGGATATCCTTCGCCGTGAAATCACGAGGATCAATTCACAGGTAATTAAACTACTTTAAGTTAATAAGTAATTATTTATTTAGTGTTGAGAAAAGAATAAATTTTATAATTTTATTATTTCATTTTTTTTTAATTTTTCACTAATGGAAAATTGAGATTAATAGAAATAAAAATTTTATTCTGGAATTGGAAAAAAAGTATCAATTATCTAAATGACCTTGTATCTTGTGAACTATTGACATTTTTAAAGATATAAGCTCATCCCGAGATTACACTTATCGAGACCTTTCATTTGAGTACCCACATCAATTTTTCATATATTTTATATATTTATATATATTATATATATGTATATATGAAAAATATATAAAAAATGCATGTGTGTACTCAAATGAAAGCTCTTGATGAGCGTAACATCGGAATGAGCTTATATCTTTAAAATATATGATATAGTACAGTGCAATTTAACAATTAAAACAAAAGTCATTATTTAATAAAGCGAAATTTTATTTATTTATAGATAGTGACTGCAAGATTGTTAGTTTTATTTAAAAAATTAGGAAGAAAAAAAATGACAATTTTTTTTTTAAATAGCAATTAGATAAAAATTTTGATAATTTTTTTGAGAAATTAATAATTAGAAAAAAATGTTTTTTTTTTTTAACTCATCAATTAGAAAAAAATATTGATAATTATTCTGGGAAATTAATAATTAGAAAAAAGTAAATTATTTTTTTTTTTTAAATTGTCAATTACAAAAAAAAATAATAATTTTTTAGAAAAATTAATGATTAAAAAAAGAACAATACAATGTTTGCAAATTTTACAATGAAAAAATTAATTTTCTGAAAAATATAAATTTTAATAATTATAATTACTAATTAGAACAAAAATCATCAATTTTCTTAATTAAAATCAATAACTATCAGAAGAATCCTCATTTCTAAAAAAACTAAAAAAAAAATCTTCGATTTTCTTAGCAGGAAGTTAAAAAAAAAGAATAAATTACCAATTTAAAAAAAAAATTTAACAAATTAATAAAATTAGTCTTGAAAATACTATTACCGTCTCTTATTGAAACAAATTGGACAGGAGACGAGGGTGAGCAGTGACCAGTGAAATGACAAAAAATTACAGCTATTAATAATAATTAATGATAATTACCTCGGCAAAATTTTTGGCACGTCTGACGTTTTCCTGAAATTGACCTTGGATATTCCCAGGTGGATTATAAAAGCAGACGATGTAAACCTTATTGGATTCACTTCTTGCCATTCCGCACCCCATTGTCTCGGTGCTGCCCCACACCAACTGTGTAAAGTGACCTACTTCCGGTAAATTATCCGGAGACGGTTCGTCAAACTTGTACGAGTTTATCTCATTGTACCTATTGTCAAAGTTTCAATACTCTTTAATAGACACTTACTCTTACGGATCATTATTATTGTTGTTGTTGTTGTTGATAATGATTTGCTTGGGTAATATTACCACGACTCGACGACTTGCTGTGAGTTAGCCTCACTTCCGACGTATTGGTTCTCCCCGTAAGAGTTGTTTGGCCTCCGCTCAAATACATCCCGGGTTGCCAAATCTTCGGCCCATTCCGCGGCTAACTTATTCAACTACAGTGTAATTATTATAATAAATTGCATTGATATTGTAATTTTTGTATTTATGATCTTTGATAAGTTTATTGCGTGATTTTTTATAAAAAAATTATTTAATTTTGAAAAATTAAATCTTCAGGTCAAAAAATCAATAAGATAAGATAAAATCTCAAAATTATGAACTAAATATAAAAAATATAAACAATTTATAAGTAACCTTTTTTGTATAAAATTTAATTTTCCATCAATAAGGTTATCATCAATTTTCCTCTATCTTTTATCATTTAGCCATAATTAATAATTAATTAAATTTTTTTTAATAGAATTAATATGATGAATTGAATTTTTTTAAATTTAATTATAATCAATTTGATTTTTCTTCATTTAATTATAATTGATAAATTAACAATTAAGGTAAGAGCCCCCATTATTGACACTATAAGAGTGACGGCGAACATTTGAATTTTTTAACCGTATTCAAATTAATCTGACTAATTTTTTTTTGTATTAGACTCTTTTTTTGATTCATCAACTTGTGTATTTTAATTTTTATACTTAAATAGTCGTTAATTAAATGACAAATATATTACTTTGAAATCAGCATCTCAAGTGTAGGTATTATTGACATGGTGAAATGGTATCGGAGCCAACTATTGACACCCATAGACCCTATTATTGACAGGTGTCAACCCTATTATTCAGGTTTAATTGAAATTTAAACTTCGAATATAATTTATTATTTACTAGTAAACAACAATATTTTGCTCAGACAATTCTTTTTTTATTATAAAATTACGCGAGACAACATGTAAACAAATCCGCTATGTATGTTAAAGAGTTTAAGTTTCTTAAAATTGTAGGCTGTCGCTAGTTAAACACATGTTAATTTTTGTACCTACTATTGACACCCGCTATTTTTAAATCATAATTAAAATTTATCAGCTTAAAACAATAAATCTAAGATTATTTAGAGTTTAAATAACTTCAAATAATTTTGGATGATAGGCTTTTATCAGAATTATATAGAAAATTTCGCTATTTAAAATACGCTCTCTCTTATCGAAATTGTTAAGAAATTTTAAATAAACTAGCCGTAGTGGTCTACTCGGAAAAATAAAATTTTTTTGCAGTTTATAATTAATACCCAGGCATAAAATTTGACTTTTTTCTTACTAAAAAATTTCTAAAAATTGATAAAAAGCAATGTTTATTGTGATTTAATCATAAAATTGATTAAATAATCAATAAAATAAAACAACATGTCAATAATAGGGGCCCTGTCAATAATAGGGGCCTTTACCTTATACTTTTTAGTGTAGGAAGAAAACTTTGAAATTCTAAAAATATGAAAAAATTACAAAAAACCTTTTTTTTTTAGGAAATTAGATCCTCTATTAAAAAAATTCTTATCAATTTTTGCGTATCTCTAATTTTTCAGCCAAAAATCTTATAATTTACCTCATCATCAATTTTGAGATTTTGTGAATCATGTTCAAATCGGAATTTGTTATGCCACTCCAAAATTTCATCCCTAAAATTTTGAATCCTAAAATATAATATAAAATCCGGTTTAATTATTAACATTTAATTATTTTTTATTAAATTAATTGTAACTTACTCAGCCATAATTGAATTTTATGTAAGTTCCCAAAAGTTCAATTTAAAATGAGGTTACAAAAAAAAATGACTATCACTAATTCAATAACAAATAAATAATTAAATAATTATTAAATAATAATGATAATTTTCAGATAAGACGTGGCTTACACCGTTTGCAAGACGCATTGGCTCTAGTAGAAAAAAACACCCTGAGCCTGCAAACAAACTGCGCTTCTGTCGCGGAGGAGGTCGACGAGATCTACAGACGACTCAGCAAAGCCCTTAAGGACAGAACCGAGCACCTGAGGAACGAAATTGATCGTTACTCCGGCACAGAATTGAGACTCTTGATCCAGTTGAAAGAGAATTTGGAGCTGGAAATCGCAAATATTCAGAGCAATTGCGATCTTGCTGAGGCTCATATCAATGAAAATGTTCCTTGGGACGACGCGGAACTTCTAGACACCAAAGAACTGTTCCTTCGCACGGTTGAATTCATCAGGTAATTATTAATTATTAATTAATTATTGTAGTCTTAAGTTGATCTTGATCTTGATGGTAATTTTGGTTCCGGTGTTCCAGGAACTACGAGTATGAATTGGGTGATTACGGACGGAGAGTAAGATTTGTAATGGCGCACGAACCCAATCAGTTGGTTCTGCACGTGGCCGGTTACGGCGAGCTCAATATCAAGCCGGAAACAGGCAGCACCGGGCACTTAGGAACCACTGGAGGATTAGCGCCCCCTGGGGGTTCTCCAGGGCTGATGAGAAGTAAGAGTGATCATCGGCTAGCTTCACAGTATCGTCAAGAAGAGGAACGATTGTCGAGGAACCGATATGTTCCTGATTATGAGTAAGTTTTAATAATAATTATTATTTTTTTTAGATTCGTACTATCTTTAAGTATACTTTTGTTTAGTTTGAGTTTTTAAGTCCTTGTAGTTTTTTTTTTTAATTGGCAAATTAATGTTCGAACTGAGTTAGAACGATCAGCTGTTTATCTTCAGCCATGTTTGTTTCTTCCAGTGGCGCAATTTGAAATTTAAATTTGAAAATTTACGCGCCAAATTTGGCGCTTTTTTTTTAATTTAAATATTCTTTTTTTATAGGAGAAATTTTTATCATGTTTGAATATTGAGATTTTAAATATATTAAGGAAATTATTTTTGGATAATAATTAATCACTAATTTTCCATGAAATAAAATCCTGATTATTATTTACCAATTCAATCCATTAATTAGAAAAAATTTAACGAAATGAAAAAATATAATTGAAAGTCAAGTCAAATTTAATTAATGAGTGTCCTTAATTAATATTAATAAAGGGAAACAATGACCACTTTAAATAAAATAATGAACTTATAGGGCCCAAAATTTACTTTAAAATAAATAGTCACATGTCTAGATTATCTTGAAAATATCAGACCGTGAAAAAACGCAAAATAGAAAAAAAAAACTTCCAAATGATGAGTGAAAAAATTTTTTCTTATATTTCATTGTCATCAAATTAATAAGAAGTACTTTAAATTGCATTTTTATGTTTTAATAATAGTAATAATAATTTTTAGATTTGTACTATCTTAAAGTATAATTTTGTTTAATTTGAGTTTTTAAATCTTAGTAGTTTTTTTTTTTAATTAGCAAATTAAAGTTCGAACTGAGTTAGAACGATCAGCTGTTAATCTTCAGCCATTTTTGTTTCTTCTGTTGTAAATTCTAGTGGCGCAATTTGAAAATTTACGCGGTAAATTTGGCGGCTTTTTTCAAATTTAAACATTCTTTTTTATGGAAGAAATTTTTATCATATTTAAATATTGAGCTTTTAAATGAATTAATGAAATTGTTTTTGGATAATAATTAATTATAATTAGTATACTAATTCAATCCATTAATTAGAATAAATTTAACGGAATGAAAAAAAAATAATTAAAAGTCAACTCGAGATAAATTAATGTGTCCCTAATTTAATATTAATATTGGGAAAAAATTACTACTTTATTCAATTAATTTGGTTTAATTTAAATTTTTACAATACTAATAATAATAAAATAATGATCTTATAGGGCCCAAAATTTACTTTAAAATTAATACCCATAGGTCTAGATTATCTTGAAAATATCAGACCGCGAAAAAGCGCCGAATTGGAAAAAAAATTTCCAAATTATGATTAAAAAAATTTTTTCTTATATTTTATTGTCATAAAATCAATAAAAAATACTTTGAGTTGCATTTTTATGTTTTAATAATAATAAATTTAGTAATTAGGGCTAAAAAAAATAATAATAAACTGTAATAATCTGTAAAATAAAAAATGATCGCACACTTCCGACCTCAGCTTGAATACAACTGTCACGATTATTGGAAATACTCTTTATCGTACAAATTTTCAATTGCCAGTAGGTAAAGAAAGGAAAAAAAAGATGGAAAAAAAGGAAAATAAGTAAAGCAAGAGTAACAAAATAAAAATAAAGAGAAACAGAAAGGTTGAAATAAAATAAAATGTTATATATAAAATGAGAACGATGTTCTCGCATTCAAGTCCCTTCGATAGATTTCGACAAACGAAGCACGTTCGAAACGTGTAGTGGCCTGTAAAAAGTATTCGATCCCCATCGCAGATTATTCTGGCCTACAGCCAAATGTTAACTCCCCCATCCCATCTCTCCCCAACCTTTTTATTTTATTTTATTTTATTTATTTACCTTTTTTTACTCATCTATAAATTTTAACAGACACAACTTGCTTTTTTTAGATTGACCCAAATATTTATCGCTGTAAATTATTTCACACCGGCGTCCCATTTTATTATATGTTAACGCGACTTTTAATTTTTAGTTTTTCTACAAGACAAAAAATATAACAAAGAAAAAAAAAGTAAATGTCTCTATTTCTCAATCGGGGAATAAACTTTTTCGAGTTCGATTAATTATTCATTACATTACGTATGCCACTCTAATAATCAGCGCTCAGAACTTTTTAATTATATTTAACTTAAACTTTTAACATTTTTAAATTTATATTCATTATTTTTTTTGTAAAAAAAAATTTTTGGCTTTGTTCTTTCAAGATTTGTTGAGAAAGTTCGTACGTGAGACTTAGTAGTCCATAAAATAGAAATAGTAATATTAATAATAACTATAAACTAGCAACCTGCAGTAACAATTTATTGATGATTATCCATATTAAGGTAAAAGCCCCTATTATTGACATGTTGTTTTATTTTATTGATTATTTAATCAATTTTATGATTAAATCACAATAAACATTGCTTTTTATCAATTTTTAGAAATTTTTTAGTAAGAAAAAAGTCAAATTTTATGCCTCGGTATTAATTATTAACTGCAAAAAAATTTTATTTTTCCGAGTAGACCACTACGGCTAGTTTATTTAAAATTTCTTAACAATTTCGCTAAGAGAGAGCGTATTTTAAATAACGAAATTTTCTATATAATTCTGATAAAAGCCTATCATCCAAAATTATATGAGGTTATTTAAACTCTAAATAATCTTAAATTTATTGTTTTAAGCTGATAAATTTTAATTATGATTTAAAAATACCGGGTGTCAATAGTAGGTACATAAAAATTAACATGTGTTTAACTAGCGACAGCCTACAATTTTAAGAAACTTAACCTCTTTAACATACATAGCGGATTTGTTTA
>CAJNRD030001114.1:6484560-6499788 GCA_905319865.3 Cotesia congregata
TTTAAAAAACTAAAAAATCACGCTTTTATAAATTAACCAAACTAAAAAGTAAAAAATAAATAATAGTTTAAAAAAACTAAAAACACGCTTTTTATAGATAACCTAACTAAAAAATAGAAAATAAATTTTTATAAATTTAAATTAAGAATAGTGTTAAAAATTTCAATAAATATTAATTAATAAGTGTGAATAAAAAAAAAAATTATTTTATTTTCACTCTACTCACATCTGTCAATAAAATATTAATAACTATTGATACCATGCACCCCACGCTTTTTTTAAAATAAAATACATTTTTTTTTATTTACACTATTATTAATTTATATTTATTGAAATTTTTAACACTATTCTTAATTTAAATTTATTAAAATTTATTTTCTATTTTTTAGTTTGATTTTCTATAAAAAGCGTGTTTTTAGTTTTTTTTAAACTATTATTTATTTTTTACTTTTTAGTTTGGTTAATTTATAAAAGCGTGATTTTTTAGTTTTTTTTAACTATTATTTGTTTTGTAGGATTAAAATTCTCGTTAGTATTCGAGAATTTGTCAATATTAGAGAAATCGGCTAAAGATAATTATTAGAAATTAAAATTAACATCAAGTCCTGTCTTATCGACTGTAGAGAAAAATTATAGGCCGCAGGCGCGCAAATTACCCACAGAGAGTTACATACTGATCGGACATACTGACATACAAGTGAAGCTAATAAAAAGCGTGTAATAATGGGGGCTCTTTCCTTAGTGTGAAATTAAAAAAAAAATCAATTTTTTTTGTTTCATATTTCGATAGGTTATATACCTTTAAAAATAACATACTAGAATTTTTAATCGATATCTCAAATAGTTTTCGAGTTACAGCCATTTCTAGAGTAGCCGCTCGGCAGTTAGAATAAAATAATTTTATCTTTAAACGCGTTTTTCTCGAAACAGCATTTTTCGAATTAACTACAACCTTATATAGATTGCTTTTTTTTAAGTCCAAACTTAAGATAAAGTACCCAGTACTTGAACACATAAAAATGAGACCAGTACTTAAACAGACTTTTCGAATTGTTATAAAACAAAATCTGTAAATTTATTATGAGTAATATGCCCATATTACTCATAACAATCAGTAAAAACTACCGAAAAATCAGTAATATTATTTGAAATATTAATTACATGTTTATATATTAAAAGTAGGGTCAAATACGTTTTACTTTGAAATCTGTTCAACTACTTGGTACTTTACCTTAGTAAGATGTTCTGCGCTCGTGTTTTAAAACACACTTTCTGCTCGTTGCCTCAACCTCTTCTAAGCCTAAAATTTTAATTATGTAGAAAGATGACTTAAAACGAGTTCTTATTGACATTTGTTCAATTTGAAAGCCAAAAAATTAAACTAAAAAATTTTAAATTAAAAAATTGATATTAAAAGGCCCTCGACTAATAAAAATGACAATTTTTCAGATACGACACCCCAGATTACGAAGCGCCGCGCAACAAATCCCGTTATCGGAGCCGATTTATGCGTCAACGGGACGGAGAGGAGTCTGACGGCGACACTAGATCCAGCGTTCGTTTTTCATCGTCAGCGGAGCAAGCACCCCGCGAAAAGGTATTATACACAGAGGATGCCGCCCGCGGGCCAATATCCGGCATCTTCCGCTTAACCGACTCGCCGAGGGTTATGAAAAAGTTACAAGAGTGCGAGAGGGCGAGTAAGCGCAAAAAAGATGACCCGGCTGTCGTAACACCCATTGCAGCTGCTCCCACGCAAACACAACCGCCCAAAACCACCCAGGTAAACATTTATCACTCTAATTTACTCTAATTTCACCTCCTGCTTCACATTATTAACTATTTATCTTGTTATTGGTTTTTCATTTATTTTTTACACAAACAAAATATTAATGTAAATTTTTCTTTAAATTATTAAAAATTATTTTTAATTTATTTTAACAGTGACCCTGCTATGTATTCCATACACAACCCTCCGATCGGATGAGTCCTCGCCACGTAAACTCGATCTGAGCTACTATACCAATATACAAAACAATAAGTTCCTTATTCATTTCACATACGATACAGTTTTATTTCTTTTATTAATCATAATCGTAATCATAATAATAGGAGTTCTATAAATAAACACAATAAGTTTAATAAATTTGTTTAAACTTTAAGGCATTTATTACTTATTTCAATTTTACTCCTAGTATTTTTACGTTTTAAGATACTTGTGGAAATGTTTTATTTATTGTAATTAATTGGGTTAAATATTGAAAATTTGGAAAAATCATAAGAAACTTTTTTTGAAGGAAATTCAATTTTCTATTGAAAAGGTTATTATTAATTTTTTCGTATCTCTTATCAAGCCAGAATTTTGATCCAGAGGTCGATTAGAAGGATATTTAATTAGTTCAAAAGTTTTCATAGTTTTTAAGTCAAAATTTTGCGTTAAATATTGAAAATACCAAAAAATATACTTTTTTTTTTGTAGGAAATTTGATTCTTTATCGAAAAACAGCTGCTCAATTTTAAAACACAGTAATGGCAAAATTTTTATACTTGATTTTTTTACTTTAGACTTTAATTTCAAGTATTTTTTCTCCTAAGAATATTTATATTGAAGAATTTTTTATTCATAAATCAAATATTTTATCAATTTGTTGCGCAAACTTTTTTTTTAATAAGGAAAATTTTTAAAATTGTGAGTTACTGTGTTTTAAAATTGAACAGCCAAAAAGTTCCTATCAATTTTTTTCTATCTCTTATCATTTAACCAGAATTGCAACGCGGAATTCAATTTTAATTGTGTCTGATTAAACCTACTCAGAATAAAAAATTAATTTGATTCGAGAAAAAAATTCTTGAACCAAGAATATAACTTTGAAGAGAGTAAAATTGTCTTGAATCAAGACGAAAAATTCTTGAATCAAATAAAATTTTCTTAAATCAAGAATTTTTCTACTCAAATCCAAAATATTAAGTTCTTCAAAATTATATACTTGATTCAAGAACATTTTTTTTTCTGTGAAGTGTTTAAAAAGTTTAAAATCAAAATTTGTGCTTAAATATTAAAAATATGGAAAAATCATAAACAACCTTTTATGAAGGACATTCAATTTTCTATTGAAAAGGTCCTTCTTCATTTTTTTACTTCTCTTATCATTTAGCCAGAATTTTAATGCAAAGGTCGATTATAAGAGTATTTAATTAGTTCAAAAATTTTTTAAGTTTTAAAGTCAAAATTTTGCGGTAAATATCGAAAATATGAAAAAAAAAATATAAGATACCTTTTTTTTAAGGAAATTTGATTCTTTATCAAAAAAGTCGTTCTCAATTTTCTTCTATCTCTTATCATTTAGCCAGAATTACAAGTATGATCAGAATCACATGTTTAAATTCAAAATTCTAGCTTAAAAATTGAAAATACGGAAAAATTGTACGACCCCTTTTTTGTAAGAAATTTAGTTTTCTATCGAAAAGGTCATTATCAATTTTTTCGTATCTCTTATTATTTAGCGATAAATTAAATTCAAAGTTCAATTACAATCGTGTCTGTTAAGACCATGTGTTTAAAAAGTTTAAAATCAAAATTTTGGCTTAATTATTGAAAATTTGAAAAGTTACAAGAAACCTTTTTTGTATTTAATTTAATCTTGTTCAAAAAAAGTTTTTGTCAATTTTTCTCTATCTCTTATAATTTATCCAAAATTTGAACAATAAACTAAAAATTAATTTCTAATAAAACATTTCCAAAGTAATCTTAATAGTTTTCCACCACCAATAATAATAAACAATAGTCGGCAGTTTCTTAGTTTTGTGAGGCTTCATTGGCTCGGCGTTGGTTGCTGTAATGGAAATTGTTTTTATCCGATTAATAAGCAAGCATGTAATTATAATTACAAATAAATTAATAAAAATTTTCATTAACTTACTTTGTCCAAACTTAGCAAAATAAAAAAATGTTTACCAAAATAAATAAAAATTAAAGGTACAGCCGAAGAAGAGTCCAGCCCCAGCCAAGCAGTCCAGCGAGGATGATGAAATCTCAAGAATAAAAAAGCAGAACAAGGCGAACCCGCAAGCAGAGGCCGTGGAGGAACGACCACCGGCGACACCTACCCCGGTGGCACGCGAACCTGAAACAGAGGATCGGAGACCAGTTACCAGGTTAGTAATTAGTAATTAGTAATTGCTTTTCATTTAGATGATTCAATGTTATTATTATCAATTACTATTGTGTAGTGTAATTAATTATTAATCAGTCTTTGTTGGTCACAGAAGGACGTCCTCAGAACCCCACACACCGGGAGTGAGAAGCGCGTCTTCGGACTCAAGCACTGGATCAGAGAGTTCCGCTGGCTCTGGAATCCGAAGTACCGGCGCTACCTTCACAACTGAGGAGATGAAGCAGAAGTACCTCTCCAGGGCGCCACCTCAGACTACAAACACCAATAGTGTATCTTCTACTAACCCGGTTAGAGAATCTGCAAGCGCTACAACTGCTCCCAGTCCTCGGCCGTTTCAAAGCCGTTTTTTAGGTTTGTATTTTAGCTTTTATTTTACTCAAAATTAATATTCCGGCTGAATAATAAAAGATATGAGCAGTGTAAGTGCACTGGGCCCATAACCTGTTGACTTTAAGAGCAGGATAATATAATAATTGATTGAATATATATAAACTGTACAGAGCACTTCTATTCTAAACACTTTATTAATAGTAATCCGAACAAAAACAGTTTCACTGTAAAAAAATCGCGCCAAGTCCACGTTCATAAGACTATTAAGAAAAAAAAATTAGTTCTTTCTTTACAAAAAGATATAAAATAAAAAAATTAAAAAATCCAAGTAACCGATATGATTGTATATGATTTTCCGAAATTAGAAAAAATTTTGTTGTAAATTTAAAAATTAAAAAAAAAATTTTGGAACGTATTTAGTGTGCGTGGTTGCAAAATATTTTACTTTTAATGAAATTCGTGAATTCTATTTACTAGGACTTTATAAAAATTAAAATACACAATGACGCACACCAAGTACGTCCCAAAATTTTTTTTTTAATTTTTAAATTTACAACAAAATTTCTTTTAATTTCCGAAAATCATAAACAATCATATCAGTTACTTGGATTTTTTAATTTTTTTATTTTATACCTTTTTGTAAAGAAAACAAAATTTTTTATTCTTAATAGTCTTATGAACGTGGACTTGACGCGATTTTTTTACAGTGAAACTGTTTTTATTCGGATTTTAGTATTTTTTGTAATGAATTATTTAGTCTGTGGCAGATCACTTTGCCCATCGAAAAAAAGTCAGGATCGAAATTTTTGCGTTGCTATAGTTTGTGCTGATTAAATTTAATAATTTCAAGTAGATTAATTGTTATAATTAAATATAATTAATTAATATCAGTAAAATAAAGTATGAATTACTGTTATAATATAAAATTTAGGAAAAAAAATTACCGTAGAATTAAATAAAATTTTGCAACCTCGAAATACCGTTCTGCTTACAGTAAACACACTCGGTAGTCTGGCGCTCCGTTTACAACGGATTTGAACGGAACTTGGCGCCAGATTCTACCGAATCTGTGGATTAACTATGAGTAATAGAATAATGATTAAATCTGGTAATGAGTAAATTTCCCATCCTAAATGTAATAATGACTAACGGTGCCGCGAC
This sequence comes from Cotesia congregata, assembly GCA_905319865.3. Classification (NCBI taxonomy): domain Eukaryota; kingdom Metazoa; phylum Arthropoda; class Insecta; order Hymenoptera; family Braconidae; genus Cotesia; species Cotesia congregata. Next base: position 6,490,227 of record CAJNRD030001114.1, read on the forward strand.
TAGTAGAAGGACATTTCATCCGACGACATTTCAACCGAACGATAGTTTAACTTGATAACAATTTTACCGAACACACTTCAACCGGTTGAAAACTCATGAAAAATAAAGCACATCATGATAACAAAATACGTCTATTTAAGAATAATCACACACAAAACTCACGAAAAAAAAATTAGGACGATGGTTAACCCTAAAGGCCATCCCTGCAACTTCCCGCTCATTTTGTACTTAAGCGCTCAAAATTACACATTACGTTTTTGAGCTCTCCAAGCTCACAAATATGATTTTTGTGTCATTTTGAGCTCTTCGAGCTCAAAACTCTAATAGCAGTTTAATAAAACACAATTTTTCGAATTTTCAAACGGCAATAACTTTTGAATGAATAAACCGATTTTTACGCGGTTGGCGGCATTCGACGCAGTTTTCAAAGCCCCATAAAGAATCTTCAAGTTTAAATCGATCGAGCCAGGAATTTCAAAGTAATTCCGAAAAAACACTTTTTTCGGTTTTCTTTCGATAACGATAACTCACGAACGAATCAACCGATTTTGACCGGGCTTACAGTGATCGACGTGGTTTTTTGATTTAAAGAGCTGACTAGATTTTGGAATTGAACGGTGAAGCCATTTAAAAGTAATTCCAAAAAAAAACACATTTCATAAAAATTTTTTTTTGTAGTTTTTTTGAGATTTCTAAAAATCTACTGGTCCGAATTGTACTACTCGAGTGGTACGAAAGATTTCATACTAACTTTATCATCTCCCTATACCACTACGTGTAAAAGATGCAATTTCGAAAATTAATTACTCAAAAACGGTGTGGTGAATTGATCTGAAATTTTGGTGGTGAATTATTAATATATTTATCTTTCGATAAAAAAAATTTCATAAGTTTCTTGAAATATGCTTTTCGTGGAGGTACTACCTTAAGTTATCTACTGACGATAAGGTCGGGAAATTTCAAACCTACGTTTTCTTCCCATATAAAATATTTTTGGTGGTTATTTCAAACTTAAAATAATAATAAGTTTGAGAATACGACGGATTTACAATTCAACGGTTTAGGATAGAAGTACCGCTTGTGGCCAGTGTACTTTTTGAAGTTATACTTCTTTAGGCGCGTTATGAAAAATTGATGAGAGTGAAATTTTACGATGCGCGCGCACCGTGACACAAAATTAACAGAATGAAGTTGTCCACTAAATCGCTCATTAAGTTGAGGAAAAAATGCTACCAACAAAACAGAAATGGAATCTCTGTTAGTGGCGCATGTTGGCACGCACGCCGCCTCTGTTCACTGTGTATTTATATTTATAATATTTATTGAAGTTATACTTCTTTAGGCGCGTTATGAAAAATTGATGAAAAAATGAGGTTAAATAATAAATAATGAATTATTTTATAAGAAACATAATATATTTTAAATAAATAATTAATGATACTAAAGTTAGCCGACGTTTTTAATTTTTTTATTTTATCTTTAATAATTAAATTAAAACAAAAAAATACTTTTTAAAAATTGCACTTACAGTTCTTGAAGTTTTTTACAAGTGAAAATTTTTTTTTATTATTTTTAATTATTTTTTCAATAAAAAAAAAATTCTCAAAATTTTTATGTCAGCTAACTTAATTTTCATAATTAAAATATTTTATAATTATCGATTGTAAACTATTGATACTTTGAAGCTCCAAAATAAGTTTATTTAGAAAAATCTTTAATAATAATGAATTAAATTCATATGATAATTAATGATTTTATGTTTATACGGTATAGCTAAATTTTTACTATAATAAAACCTATTTGATTGTTTTTAACATTTTTCTTTGATAATTTTTGAATTTTTTTTTCTTTAAAATTTTTTTTATTATATCCTGTGTACAAATTTTTCGGACTTTTCTCTGAAAAACTCTGAAAAAAGACTTATCTTAAGTTCTAAAGACTTCTCCAGAGTTGTTGAGAGAAAAGTCCGAAAAATTTTCACCAGGGATGCCAAAGAAGTATAACTTCTGACGCGTGTACATAAGTACACACACCATTTTTTTTTTGGCCACTTTATTTTCAAATTATTGTATAAATATTTTTATTAGCCCAAAAGACTATGAATTCAATCCGTATAAATGTACTAATTCGTAAATTTTATTTGAATAATTAAATTTTTCATAAATTCACTAAAATATCAAGCGACCAAAAATAGCTCTAAGATGACCAAAACCGATACTTTTACCCTACATGTAATGTGGTTGAAATTTGGTTATTCGAATTGTTATCAGGTTGTACTATCGTCGGATAAACAGTTCTTCGGTTGAACTGTCGCAGTTGCATTGTCTGCAGTTTACTGGTCTTCTAAATTATCAAATTAATTCTCTAGAGAATTAAATTTTCTACAAAAAAGGTCTCTTATGATTTTTCCATATCTTCAATATTTCCCCACAATTCCTACTTTTTTAATTACAAATATAAAATTACTCCTTTTAACCAAACAATTAATAAATTTTTAAAATAATTAATGATAACAATTTAAAACTTAATTTCAGGTAACCGCGCAACACCACCAGCTCCCAGCCCAGCGCCAGTTCCTGAGAAGAAAAAGGAGGAAGAAGACGACGACGACACCTCTAGTTCCTCGGAAGAAACAGAAACAGAGACCGAGGAGTCTGAAACAGACACACGGACATCTTCAGCGCCAGCTACCAGCGAACGCCGGGAAGTAGCCATGGCTAAGACCGACATCGGGCCGCTATTGGCTCGCAGCGCTGAAGCGAGACGTGGCAGCAAAGAAGAATCACCGTCTACTAGGTTAGTTTATTTTTTTCATCTCTAAAAATGGAATAGTAAGATAAAATTATATTAATAAAATTATTTTAATGATAGATACTCATCACCTCGTGGTAGTCCAGCTCTATCAGCATCCTCGCCAACAGGAACATCATCTCCAAGCGGCTATACCAGCAGGTTCGTAGCAATTGCTCACGACAATCACGACTTGTCTTCCAATTCCGTTAACACCCTGGACGATAATGTTGTACATTATAGCGGCGTTAATCGTAAAAACAGTGACCACGCATTATTATCAATGGGTGATAGTGTTAATAATGAATCCGCGAGTAATAATATTAATAATAATAATAATAATAATAATAATAATAATAATGATAATAATAATAATAATAATAATAATAATAATAATAATAATAATAATAATAATAATAATAATAATGATAATAATAATAATAATTGCATTAGTTTTACGGGTGAGAAGATATTAGCATCAAACGAACATTATTCCAGTGTCCCATCAATTGTCATTACCCCTGACGACAGCAAATTAATTAGTGTTAATCACCCTGACCTGACTGTATCGGAAGAAAACGTTAATATTAATAACGGGACTGATAATAATAATATTAAATTAGATTTAATTTCATCTGAGAATAACCAAAGTGATTCCGCGAACAATCAACCCGAGGCGTTGACCATTGGTAGTTATGAGCTCGGTAAGATGGCGGCTCAAAATGAAGGCAATTGGATGCTTGGTAGCATTAAGGAGGAGGGTTATGATGAGGCACTAGGTGGAAGTAAAGCTGTTGAGGTTAGTTCTGATGAAATTGATAGTGAAGAAGAGTCTGAAAGGGATGTTAAGGCTGGTTCGCATGAAGCTTATCAAGAGACTAATTATGATCAAGAGTCTGATGAGAGAAAGATTTTTAAGGCTGGTTCTCATGAATTAAATAGTGGAACTGTTAATGATCAAGATAGTTCTGAAAGAAAGAATGTTAAGGCTGGTTTTCATGAATTAACAAATGAAATTGATGAACAAGATGATGATGAATTGAGTAATGTTAAGCCTGGTTCTAGCGAATTGAATAGTGAAACTGATCAAGAAGAATCTGATGATGAAACAAGTAATATTAAGGCTGGTTCGCATGAATTTAATGGTAAAAGTTTAAATGATCAAAAAGAGTATAAAGAAAGGAATGTTAAGGTTGATTTTAAGGAATTAAATAGCGGAATTGATAGTCTAGATGAAAATAATGATCAAAAGAGTAATATTAAGGGTGGTTCTTATGAATTAAATAGTAGAACTGTAAATGATGAGGAAAATTCTGAGAGAAGGGATATTAAGGCTAATTTTCATGAATTAAATAGTGAAACTGATCAAGAAGAATCTGATGATGAAACAAGTAGTTTTAAGGCTGGTTCACATGAATTTAATAAAGAAACTGCTAATGTTCAAAAAGAGTCGGAAAGAATGAATGTTAAGGCTAATATTCATGAATTTAACAATGATCAAAAAGAATCTAATAGAAAAAATATTGAAGCTAGATTTCATGAGTTAGAAAGAGGAACTTTTGATGAAAAAGAAGGATCTAAAATACATAATGAGGCTGATTCTAATGAATTAAATAGTAGAGCTTTTAATGATCAAGAAGAATATCAAAGAAGAAATGTTAAGGCTGGTTCACATGAATTTAATAAAGAACCTGTTAATGAAGATGAGTCTAAAAGAAGACATTTTAAGGCTGGTTTTCATGAATTGAACAATAAAATTGATAATCAAGTAAATGTTTTTAGATACAGTGATGAATTTAATGGTGAAAGTGCATCTAATGAAAAAATAGTCAACAATGGTATTTCTAATAGATTGGAAGAAGAAAAGAAATTAAATGGGAAGAACTATTCTAACGAATTAGACGGACCCAACAATAAAAATGAGGATAATGTTTCTAACGGAAGGATTCTAGAAAATGGACAGTCAAGAAAAATGTCCCCGGAAATAGAAACAGAAGTAAGTGATGGAATATTGACCGACACTGAAGATTTGGGAGAAATTCTGTCCAGTGTAATAAAAAGCGCGAAGAAAATGGAACAAGAATATTCACTCAAACATAACCCTAAAGATGACGATTCAGAAGCTGAATCAGAAGACTTAAGAACTTATTCTAAAAGCAACGACTCTGCCTCGGAAATGTCCGCGTCCTTTTCCACAAATGTGTCTGATAGGATTGAAGATATCTTTAATAGGAATTCCATTAGCGAGGATTTGTTTGATGAACAAGGGTGGATTGTTGCGGAAGAGGAGCTGCATTCTCCGAGTCTGAAGAGCCCAAGCCTCAACTCGAATTCTTCAAAGACTGATTTTTTTACCGACCGTAATTTCGATGCCGATTTTTGGGGGACAAATGATGAAAAAAGTGAGGTTAAGCCGGGAAATGGCTGGCTGGAGAACGACTTGGAACAAACTTCTAGTACTAGTGTTTCTCCGCAAGATGGCGCTGCTGGTCAAGACCCAGGTGGCGCTGCTGGAAAAGGAAACACGTATTACAGTGAAAGTACTGTTGATATTTCCAATGAAAATAATAACAATAATAATGATAATGATAATGATGATAATGGAAGAAGATCGGACAACAGGAACATACCAATGCAAATGGTAACCACTGTCTTCTGTGTTTCTGTATTGTGTTACGGCGTTCTAACGAATCTGTTCCTATGACAGCAGTTTGAAACAATGTCAATTAACACATCGATTTGTTTGTGTGAAAAGAATATCGTTGTCAAGATTTCACTAATACTTTCAGCGAATTGTTAATAATTATTATTAATAATGAATTTTATTTAAACGAATGGTCTTCGCCTCGTGCCGGGTTAGCATTAAAAAGAATTATCGATTATTTTTTTTCGAAGCATTTTATCTTTTTATAATTTGTGATAATTATTCTTTGAATATTTAGATATTTATTATCGTTGAATGCTAATATCCATGCCCATATTAATAATAATAACAATAATAATAATAGTAATAATAATTTTTAGATTTGTACTATCATAAAGTATAATTTTGTTTAATTTGAGTTTTTAAATCCTTGTAGTTTTTTTTTAATTGGCAAATTAAAATTCGAACTGAGTTGGAACAATCAGCTGTTGACCTTCAGCCATTTTTGTTTTCTCTGTTATGAATTCTAGTGGCGCCATTTGAAATTTAAATTTGAAAATTTACGCGGTAAATTTGGCGGGATTTCTTTTTAAATTTAAATATTAATTTTTTCAAATATATTGATGAAATTTTTTTTGAATTATAATTAATAATTATTAATTATTGTCAATAATAATAAAAATAATTAAAAACTACAATCTATTATTATTATATATTATTGTTATTCTTAACATTATTATTCAGCTGTTTAAAATTTTAATAAAAATAATAATAATACGCGTAACAAATTTGCTCAATTTATAAGCTTTTTATTTTATTTTATTAAATGTTTGTCTATCTCCTCTCAGTGTTTTACGCGTACTGTTATCGCTTTGCTGTAAACATTATATCAATAATAAATTTAATAAAAACAATTTATTATAAATCTTTATTTGTAATAAAAAAATTATATAATAATAACAATAATAATAGTAATAATAAATTTTTTGTACAACGTTTGCTGTGTCCTTGTTCGTAACGTCAGTGTTGTGGTTAATAAACAGTCTTGTGATAACTCGTTTTATTTATTTCCCTTGTATTTAAAATTTAATTTATTTAAAACGTTTAACTACAAAATCAGGCCAAAGCAACTACAGACTCCCGTTAGTAAATTTTTTTTTTTTTTTCCTTTATATATATTTTTATTTTGGATTGTTTCTTGCGATTGGAATGTGCCAGTAGCAATTGCTTTTAAATTAAAATAGTAGAGGAGTTTTGTAGTAGAAATAGAAGTACTGGTATTTTTCTTTTTTTTTTTGTTTTTTTTTGCAAATTATAAAAAAACTCACGGATAAGTTAGTGTTTGTTTTTTTCTGCACACGCGCGCGACTACATTCTGAGAGGATACTGAGCGTGGAAGAAAAATTTAATGAAACAGTTCGGTATAAATAGTATTTAAGTGTCATAAAAAATAGATTATTGCCAATCTTATTTATTTATAAATATAATGTTATTTATTTTTTTGTTTTGGTTTTTTTTTTTTTTTTCAACATGTGGCTTATGTCCAAAGTTTAATAGAGTAGTTATTTTTATTTAGAAGAGGTTAATCGGGTCAATGACAAATATTTTTGTTACGTAGAAAATCTTGTGATTTAATCGGATGAAATTTTTTTTCGCGCTGCAATTATTTTGTATTTAAAAAATAAATTAATTGTAAAGAAATTTTCTTTAAAATTTTACTAAGGATTTTTTTTTATTAAATTTTTTTAAAAGTGAATTTTAAAGAAATTTTTATAAAAATTTTATTAAAAATGTTTTATATCAAAATTAATTTTTCTAAAAATTTTTTTTATAAAATTTGATGAAGAATTTTTTCAATAAAATTTTTTATAAAAAAATTAATTTTAAATAAATTTTTTAAGAATTTTTTTTATTAAATTTTTTTAAAAGTGAGTTTCACAAGAATTTTTATAAAAATTTTATTAAGAATTTTTTTATAACAAAATTAATTTTTCTAAGAATTTTCTTTATAAAATTTGATGAAGAATTTTTTTAAAAATTATTTATAAAAAAAATTTTATTAATTATTTTTTTAAAGAAAAAATTCAAAAGAAATTTTATTAAAAATTTTGTATCTATTTTTTTTAAGAATTTTCTTAATAAAATTTCCATAAAAAATTAACTAAAAAAATTTCAGTAAGAATTTTCTTTATAAAATTTTATTAATAATTATTTACAACAAAATTTTGTGAATAATTTTTTTTAAAGAAAAAATTCAAAAGAAATTTTATTAAAAATTTTTTATAGAATTTTTATGAAAAAATTAACTAAAAAAATTTCAGTAAGAATTTTTTTACAAATTTTTATTAAAAATATTTGTAAAAAAATTAATTGTAAAGAAATTTTATTCATAATTTTTTTTGATAAATTTTTAATAAAAAAATTAATTCTATAGAAATTTGATCAAAAATTTTATAATAAAATTTTTAAAAAAATTATAGAAAAATTTTATCTAAAATTAATTTTTTACTACAATTTTATCCAAAAAAACTAAAAAATAAAAAAATTTTCAGATTCCTGAACAAGAGCAGAAGTCAAGCGGCGGTAACAGCGCCGCGGGAACGAGAGCGTGAACGAGAACGAGAACCGGAACCGGAAGTCGAGCCACTGTCTCCGCGTTCACGTTACGCGGCTTTGAAAGAACGACGTCAACGAGTGGCACGCTCTCGGAGTTCCCACAATTTCGGCAACGACGACATCGACCTGGACGAAGACCCCCCGTCGCCCACCACCCAGTCTCCGAACGCGTACTTGGCAGCCAAATACGGAGCCGGCTCGGAACTGGCCCGGAGCCGCAGCACGCATGCGCTAAAGTCCCGCGAACCGAGTCCCGAACGCGAGCGCCCCGGTGCGGAGAAGGATGGCGCTGCGCTCAGTTCCTGGGCGAGGTACCTCAAGAACAAGTACGGGAACCGCAGCACCAAGGACAAGGAGCCGACTTCTACGTCAGCGATTCCTTCCTCCAGGTACTTCAATTTTATAGTTTTAATCAAGTGATTAAAAAAAAAAATTTTACTTAGGGTAAATGCACCAATTATTGACCGATTAAGGTTTTCTTTTTCTGTACTAAGCTATAAAAAATCTATTAACCTACTAAAACCAATTTATAATGGATTTTATTAAAGTTAAATACTTAATTAATAATAATTAATAACTATTTATAATAAAAATTAACAAAATTATATTAATTTTGTTATTTGAATCTTGAAATACTAAAATCACCAATTATTGGCCGACCGTTCTCCAATTAATTGACCGTTTAAATAATTATAAGTAATTTTGTAAACTACATGTATGTAATTAAATTTATCCAGTACTTTTAAAGTATTAACGACATCTTTAACAAAACTAAACATACAATATAATTTTAAATCGTACTTTTTTATAAAATAATATAAATAATAGCAATAATTAACATAAAGTCACATTTCTTTAGGTCACAAATAATCACAAATTCATTTTAATGACGATAATTCTTCTGATTAACTTGAAATTTTTTTATTCTTCTCCTTCTTTTTTTCAATTAAAGCTTTTTTACTAGCTTGGAACTCTTTTTTATTTTTTTAATTGCTTAGCAATTTTTTCTTCTAATAATTCATTCTTTGATATAACCGTTCACTAAAAAAATTACAATAAAATAAAATTTAATAATCAAAAAAGATTTTAAGTATTATTTTAATTGTAAATATACATTTTATAATGATTATTTTTATATTTACAAAATATTGAATGACTAAAGTACTTTAAACACTTGACAGATTTAATTTTGAGGTTGAGAAGTTAGTATTATAAATATACGGTCATTAATTGGATTGTGATAAAATCAGAAGGTCTAATAAATGACCAAATGAATTTTTTACTGGGTAAAGGGATTCTGACGGATCCAATAGTTGACCGATCTTAAAATAATATTAAAACTTATAATATAACTTTATTTATTCAAAAAAGTTGGAATCTGATCTTCAATTAACATAATATAACTAAAATATTTTATATTATGCCGATAAATATCACCAAATTAATGATGAAATGCACTCACTCTCCAATATAATTGTACGCTAGTTATTTTTGACCGCTTTATGACTGGTT
>CAJNRD030001114.1:6514478-6540579 GCA_905319865.3 Cotesia congregata
ATTATATATGATTATAATAGAAACAGTTTTTTCTCGGGAAGTTTTTGTACTCTAGAAAGGTTCAATAAAGTTGTAGTTAAGTTTAAAAACAATAAATTATTTATACACTTTAAAATATTTTTAAAAATGAATGATTTTGAGGCTTTTACATGGACTTTCTTTAAATTGGAAATTTTGGGTAAAAAATTAAAAATACACAAAAATTATAAGAGGCTTTTTTTGTAGGAAATTTGATTCTCTGTCAATAAGAGCGTTATCAATTTTTTATTTCTCATCATTTAGCCGGAATTTTAATGCAAAGTTTGATTTGAGACTATTTTATCAGTTCATGTGTTTTTAAATTTAAAAATAAAAATTTTGGGATAAATATTGAAAATATGAAAAAATTAAATTTTTTCTTATTACTTATTTTTGGCGAAAAATCTCAAATTTTCTACTTTTCTATCACTACTGTGGAATTATGGATGAGTTTGAGGTAAAAAGGATAAATAAATAAGTAAGTAAGTTCAATAAATATATAATTTATTAAATGCAATGATGAAATGGTGTAACAATAGGAGAGAGAGCATAAAAAATTTTGATCACAATGACCTAATTGTTTATTTGTATCAATAACCAGAGATTGTTGTTTTTGGTGTCGGCTCAACTCCCCCGAATTGGAAATATAGATAAAATATTTTCGTTATTTACAATATTATTAATTAATCATTATTAATATTAATATATAATTATCATTATTACTTGAACGTTAGTATAGTTAATAAATAATAATAAATATAATTGTTAAGAATTATTAATAATTAATAATTATATCTCTAATGCCATAAAAATATTACAAGATCGAGCCTGGTATTAATTAATCTAGTAGCACAATTTCGTTTTAAAATTCGAGTGTCTAAGCAATTTTTTTTTTATCAATTAATTAATAAATAAATACTGAGAAAAATTTATGGGTGCATTCTGAAATATGCAACAAGCATATTGTAATTTATTTGTTTAATTTTTTAAATTTAAATTTCGCGGTAAAATTTAAATTTTCCCGCCAAATAAATATTTAAATAGTCCGCCATTTTAGTTCGTCCGTCATTTTGTGTTGCTCATGACATAGTTAAGAAAAACACCCTTATTAGTTGAAAAAATATCTCATATTTAATTTAAATTACTAAATTTTTAGTAATTAATTATTAATTATCATTAATCATTAATATAATAAACTAAAAAATTTAATAAATATATTTCGATATTTTCTATTTATCTTTAGACTGGACAATAGGAAAATTTATGTTTAAAATTTTATTAATTTTCATTAATAATTAATAATTGGTTGTTAATTAATAATTAAATTTATTAAGTCGAATCAAGCGTATTATCAATTGATTTGTAGAATTTAAACTCTACACTATGCTTCTATAAAGTAATTCATTTAATTCATTAAAGATGGCGAATTTTCTTCTTAGTTTTACTTTTAATTAATTAATCAATACAATTTAAAGTTGCCATTTCTTCATTAATTAATTAATTAATTAATTGAATAAAATGGCAGCAGTTAGGCCTTAAGGCTCCTATTTATTTAAAAACTATTCTTAGACTCTCAGCTTTCTCAGTTAACTTTGTCAATCTTTCATTAATCATTAATCATTAGTCATTAATAATTGTTTTGGTAATAAAATCACTTTAAGCGCCTACCCTATCATTTTTTTTGTCGTTTTATTTTTTTTTGTTGCTGATTTAATGAATTATCATTAACATCCGTCTTTCTTCTCTAATTATCATTAATAATTTATAATTAATTAATTAATTAATTATAGGTTAATTTAGCAGAAAAACTAGAAGCAACTTTATCAAGTGCTTTGAAAAATACTGCGTTAATTTATTAAATTCATTAATTGTTTTCATTCATCAGGTTCAATTTTTGAGGTTAACAATATTTAGGTTAACCAATTAAATTTTACTGAAATTAATATAATTTATTGAGTCTTTTAAATTAATTTTAATGTAAGAAAATATTCTTATATTAATTAATAATATTAATATTAATAAAAAATTTTAAAGTTTATTAATATTTATATTTATCAATAATAATAATATTGATGTTAATAATTAATACTAACATTTATTAATATTAGTTAATGATTTTAATATCATTAATATTAACATTAATGATTAATATTAACAATGGTTAATAATACTGATATTTATCAATATTGCTCATAAAACTTTTTAATTAATATCAATTAATGAAATTAATATAGCTTAAGAATTTGAATATTTCTCAATGTCAACATTAATTAATCAGAATCAAGTTAACAAATTGTAGTCTTAATTGATAATAGTAAGAATAATAATTAATACGTTTAATATTAATATCATTAAATATCAATGACATTAATAAACAAAATTAATATCGATTAATGATAACAGGATTAATTAATATTGTTAATATTAAACAATGAGAGTAACATTAATTGATGATATTAACAATACTGATATTTATCAATGTTGCTTATAAAATTTTTAAATTAATATTAATAAATTAAAAAATTTTAATATTTTTCATTAATGCTATTATTAATTAATCATGATCACATTATTGAATTATGCTATTAATTCATAATAGTAATATTGATTAATCATATTCACATTAACAGATGTTAATGTTAATTAATAGTCATTAATATGGACATTGATAGTCACTTATATTGATATTAATGAATATTAATATCAATATTAATTAATAATATTGAAAAAATTAATGAATATTAATATCGATATTAATTAATATTACTCACAGACATTTTTAAGATCAACATAAATTAATCATATTAACATTAATAGATGTTAATATTGCTTAAAAATGATGAATATAATCAACATTAATCAATAATATTGATATTAATCTGTATTATTATAAATTAATGTTAATATTAATTAATGACAGTCATATTAATCGATATGAACACTATTGGTTAATATTAATATTAATTGGGTATATTATTATAAATCCAGAATATTAAGATTAATTCATCATATTAACATTAATTAACATTGTTAACATTAACCAATATTATAAATATTAATCCATAATTTTAATATTAATCAAAATTTTTGTTATTTTAAATTAAGAAGAATATCATTAATTAATAATACAGAAATCGATGATTAATATTAATATTAATCCAGCGCATTAGTATTAATTAATAACATCAATATTAAAAATAATACTTTACATAAAAATGAAACAAAATTCTTCATAAAAAAAAATCTTCCTCAAACCAGACAAAAAATTACAATGAATAATGATTAATAACAAATTCTATTAATAGCTCAACTATACCAATAGATAAATATCGAAGCAAAAATATTATCAAATACTCTTCAGTATTACACAATATCAATCGAATTTATATATATTTATAATATAAATCGACTTAATTAATCACCGACAGCATGGATTAATTTAATTAAATAACAATGATTGAAGAAATTGAATTTGTTTATTAATGATAATAATGAATTAATTATATATAATAATATAATTAATTTGATTCCTAATGCACACTCTCTCATAATTTCTCCCACTCTTACGCGTTAATAACTAATTAATCCGTTAAGCTTAATGGCATGTAAAATGCTCGTTGGAATTGACTCATGTATACAGTAGTTTGTTACTTTATTATATTATTTGCATCATGCACTGTCGCATTATTAATTAATCAATTAATCTATACAACTTTTTAATAATCGATTTTAATATCATTAATATTAATATTATCTACATCATTAATAATCATTAATTATAATAATCCGACAGAGTTGTCGTTTTAAATTATTTGTTCCGTTCCGTTCCATGCAAGAACGTCGTGGATTGAGCGTGGGAGCTTAAGTGCTAATCGATTTAAAAGTTACATTAATTACTTTTTTTTTTTTTTTTTAGTTTTCTTACCCTTCTCTTGTTTCCCTTCTTTTCGTGAACTTTTTAATTTTTTTTTTTTTATTATTTTACTAGTACCCGTGGTACCTCGAAAGCTCAAAAAAATCAACACAAAATTTTAATAATAATTATTATTATTAAATAGAAAAGAAAGAACTCACGTGCCTCCGCGTTTTAAAATACCTAATTTCGTGTCTATGTCTCATTAAATCTTAAAAGTTATCCACGAAATTGCACTGGTGCAATGAATTTAACTAGCACCCCTTTAACTGTTTCAGTTTATTTTTTTTTCTTCTTTTTATTTTAATCTTCAAACAATAAATTCAACGGAGCACGATAAATACTTTCTTTGATCACTATTTAATTTATCACATTAGCATTTTTATTAACTATTTTAATGTCTCTGTAATAATTATTACACGAAGACAAGCGTCTAGTATTTTTAAAATTGTTAATAAATTATTTTAACAATTTATCGCACCGAAAATAAATTTTAAATACTGCCTCAGATTTAATAATTAAAAAAAAAAAAAAATTGACCCATCTTGCCTCATTATTTACAAAATTTATGGTAACAAATTACAACGGCAAAAAAGCTCGGTAAATATAATAATTATTAACCGCGATCATGCCGACGCGCATCACTCAACGCTATCATGCCATTCATCATCCGTCATCATAAATATCAACGAATTCGTTGGACTCATTCGTTAACTCCCTCTGGATTTACAATATTCTGCCTCGCTTGGCTTTCAACAGCAAATAAATTTTACACTAGGGACGTCAGTCGTTAAAAAACTTTTTTTTTTTTAGTTTTGGTTTTAATATAAATCATGATCCTTTTCAGAGAGGTTTTTTGTATTAAGTACAGCTTGTTTGGTTTTTTGGTGAAATTTGCAATAGGTTGCATTGTTCTGGTACTTTGTTATTTGGACAAACATAATCTTAATTTTAATGTTTTTTTAATTGGCAGAGTTGTTAAATATTTTTTTTTCTATTAATCTAATAGCAATTAGAATAATATATTAGATAAAAATTATTAGAATTAATACTAATATTAATTTTAATCATTAATATTGACATTAATGATTAATATTAAAATTAGTTCATAGTAAAATTATTAATTAATTAAAGTAATTTTGATATATTTGATGAATATTACTAGAAATGATATTAATATCAATTTTTAATATTAATATTGATCTATAAAATTCGGATTAACTGATAATAATGATACATTAATAAACAATATTATTATTAATCATTAATATCAGTTTTTATTAATAATATTAATATTAAACATCGATATTGACATTAATGATTAATATTAACATTAGTTCATGATAAAATTATTAATTAATTGAATTAATTTTAATAAATAATATTAATTAAAATCGAGAATATTAATATTAATCATTAATATTATCATTTTTTATTTAAATGCATATTAATTTACGATATTAATATCATTCAGCTAAATCGATATTAATTAATCAAATTTTAGTCGATTAACATTTGCCAATATTTATCATTAATTTTCATATTAATTCTTAATAGGATTAATTAACAATATTAAAATTAATGATTAACATCCATATCAGTCTATAATATTAATTAACGATATTAATATCAATAAATAATGTTAATATTAATGATTAATACTAAGATTAATCATTGATACCTGCAATAATAATTAATGTTGATAATTAGTATTAATCATCAGTATTGACATTGATGATTAATATTAAAATTATTTCACGATATATGTATTAATTAAATAAATTAATTTTAATCAATATTATTAATCAAAATTTAAAAAATTAGTATTAATCATTAATATTAACATTATTTATTAAAATTCACATGATATTAATATCATACAATTAAATTAGTATTAATTAATCATATTTTAATCCATTAAAAATTTTTAATTTTGATAATTAATATTCATATTAATTCTCGATAGAATTAATTGATAATATTATCAGTGATTAATATTCGTATGAATCCATAATATTGATATTAATTACGAATATTAATATTAGCTAATAATATTAGAATTAATCATTAATTTTTTATCGATCAATAATAATTTCATTAATTTTAATTTTAATGGACCATGTTAATATTAATGATTAATGAATCATTTAATATTAATTAGAGCCAGAAAGTTTGCGTTTTTTCTTTATTCAAATTTGCGGTTAAACATATGAATTAATATTGACTAACATCCATAGTTATTCATAATATGAGGATTAACTAATAATATTAATATTATTAATTAATATTCATATTAATCTATATAATTAATATCAATCAATTAATATTTTACATTGAAATTTAATAAACTTATTTAACATAACCAAAAAAATTAATAATTCACATACATTGTTTTGATTAATTATAATAAATTAATTAGTTAATAACAATAATTAACAACCCTGCATAAATTGCAATAATAAAAAAAATGACGTCAGTCCCTTGCAAAAAAAAAATCTACCAATGAAACAGAATATTGTTTAAGCATAACCTCAATCTCAACAAACAATAGTATAACCTAATTCAGAACAAAGTAACTTTTGCTCAATACAAAGTACACAAGCGAATTAACAAGATATATATATTTATATAATATATTAAATATTAAATAATATAATAAGTTTGTTATTCAAATAATTATTATTATTTTTGTATACACCGAGAGTTAATACTCACAATACAATTCAGTCTCGAAAGTTAATATTATTTTTATTTAGTTTTTTTAATATAATTTTTTTATTTTTTTTTTTAATGCCGGTGGATACCTCTCGTTACTCTCAGTCTCAGACAATTATTAATATAACAGTTTTATTATTTACTTCAACAACAAAGTATGATACAATTACTAAACTGATATGTATCACTTGTAACATAACCAAAAAAACTTTAAATTATTTACAATTTTAATATAATAAATTAACCAGGCAGTGCCAGTTTTAAAAAAATTAGTTAATAAATATCGGGCGACATATCCTTAAAAAGTATAGGATTTTATGCCAAAAAAGCGTTTAAAAACTTTTTTCCTATTTAATTTAAAATTATTCAAAACTTCAATATTAAAATCAATGATATTTTTTAATATAAATTATCAATATGAATATTCATCAATAATATTAACACTAATTATTCATAATGAAATTCATAAATTATAATATTAATCCATTATAGTAACATTAATGGTTAATATTTTTAATATTAATATTAATAACTATGATTAATATTATTGAATGAGATTAATATCAATTAATAATATCAAAATTGACTAATATTGTTAATATTAACCAATGAAAGTAATATTAATTGATGATATTAACAATAATTAATAATACTGATATTTATTAATATTGCTCATAAAATTTTTGAATTAATATTAATTAATAAAATTAATATAAATTAAAAATTTGAATATTTATCAATAATATTAACAATAATTAATTATAATCAAATTAATGAATTATATTGAAAAATTAATTAATGGTTGTAACATTAATTATTAATTCTAATATTACCCACAAACATTATTAAAATTAACGTAAATTAATCATATTAACATAAATTGATGTTAATATTGATTAATATCCATTAATACCAATTAAAAATCTCGAAATTAAGGTAGTTTGGGCTCTAAATGATTTCAACTTGACCCCATATTTTTTTATATTCATTCGAAAGGTTATGATTTAATACATCTATAGAAAAAAAATCAGATTTTTTTATCACACCGTTTAAAAGATATAATTAATTAAAGTTTTGCAAAAATACACGGTCTCTTATGAGTGTCCTTGTTCAATAACTCCGGAAATGGAGGATTTATAAAAAATCGGCCAACTTGACCCAATAAAAAAAACTTTCCAATAGATAGAACAATGTTTCATACATATTCTATTAAAATTTGATAACGATTTACCACATAGTTTTAATTTAATTAATTTTTTAATATCAAAAATTGGTTTCTATCTTTGTTGTTTGTCGGAGACATTATTCCCCTATTTTTATTAAGGAAAAAATGGCGACTTCTCGCTGCGCGGCAAATTTGAAATTGAAATATAATCATAAAGTTTTTTTTGCATTAAAATAAATTGTTATTAAACATACATTAAAAGTTCACGTAAATTATAGCAGATTTAATATATTGAAGTGATATTTGCAAATTTAAACAATAAATTAACGTGAGCAACTGTTTTAAGTACCGACCTTACATAACCTATAACAGTTGTTATTGTTTTGTGACAGCCCAGTACTTGTCAGTTGATATTTTAATAGTTATATTATTATAATTATTTGACCATAATTATGAATTGAATTTAATCAATTAAATTCTGATTAGAAATAATTTTATATTTTATACTATTTTTCGAGTGATCTCTTGCAAAAAAGAAAAAAAAATGGTGTCTGTACTTATGTACACGCGTCAGAAGTTATACTTCTTTGGCATATAATAAAAAAAATTTTAAAGAAAAAAAAATTCAAAAATTATCAAAGAAAAATGTTAAAAACAATCAAATAGGTTTTATTATAGTAAAAATTTAGCTATACCGTATAAACATAAAATCATTAATTATCATATGAATTTAATTCATTATTACTAAAGATTTTTCTAAATAAACTTATTTTGGAACTTCAAAGTATCAATAGTTTACAATCGATAATTATAAAATATTTTAATTATGAAAATTAAGTTAGCTGACATAAAAATTTTGAGAATTTTTTTTTATTGAAAAAATAATTAAAAAAAATAAAAAAAAATTTTCACTTGTAAAAAACTTCAAGAACTGTAAGTGCAATTTTTAAAAAGTATTTTTTTGTTCTAATTTAATTATTAAAGATAAAATAAAAAAATTAAAAACGTCGGCTAACTTTAGTATCATTAATTATTTATTTAAAATATATTATGTTTCTTATAAAATAATTCATTATTTATTATTTAACCTCATTTTTTCATCATTTTTTCATAACGCGCCAAAAGAAGTATAACTTCAATAAATATTATAAATATAAATACACAGTGAACAGAGGCGGCGTGCGTGCCAACATGCGCCACTAACAGAGATTCCATTTCTGTTTTGTTGGTAGCATTTTTTCCTCAACTTAATGAGCGATTTAGTGGGCAACTTCATTCTGTTAATTTTGTGTCACGGTGCGTGCGCATCGTAAAATTTCACTCTCATCAATTTTTCATAACGCGCCTAAAGAAGTATAACTTCAAAAATATCTATTAATTTGACTTCGAAATGCGGGGATCAAACTACCTTAATTAATAAAATTAACATTAATCAATAATATCAACATTAACCTGTATCATAATGAATTAGTTAATATTAATATTGATGTTCAATAACAATATTAATATTAACTAATTTAAAAAAATTAATTAGTGGTAGTAATATTAATTAATAATTCTGATACTAATTAAATTAATATTACTAACAAATATTTTTAAGATTAACGTAAAATAATCAATATTAACATTAAAATTAATAGATTTTAATATTGAATAATAGTCGTTAATAGTAATTAAAAATGTCAAAATTAATCAATAGAATTAATATTAGTCAATAATAATGATATTAATCTATATCATTATCAATTAATGAACATTAATATCAATATTAATGTCACTAAAATAAAAACGAGGGATTTCTATACGCTTTTTTGACTTACTTTTTTCAGTTGTAAGCTTAAAATAATTAGCAAAAAAATTTTTCCACGCTCTTTAGGCATTTGTCACGCGATATAACAAACAACAAATAATGGTAATTAATAATAACAACAATAATAATATAATTATTGTGTATGTTAAAGCAGATGAAGATATTGAATTTCAAGAAGACTATTTTAATAATTAGAAAGAATTAATTATAATTATTTACAAGCACCTCAAGCGTTAATTGTTCAACAATTATAAATAATTAATGAAACAATTGTTATTTAGAATAAACAAAATAAATAATAAACAATGGATAGTATTTTTGAGGAATAATAAATATAGAGGCTATCCGTAAGTGAACCGGCAATTACCGTCTCAGTGAGACGCGGGACGGTTAAAATAAAGCAATCCCCAATGGAATTATTTATTTGTTTAATTAATTAGTTTAAAATCGCTCTTCTCGTTAACCAGCCGTTAATTCATTAATTTATTGTTAATATTAATATAATTATAATTTTAATTAATTGCTTAAGCTTTGTGATGCTTGGAAGGAGAATGATTGCCGCTTAATTCTGTTGGACAGTCGGTTGTACGAGTTCCAGCTTTTGTTCCAGAACAAGTTGTTGAGTTTGTTGCTAAGTTGCCTCTTGGTTCGCGGCTGCTGGGCTGGCCCCTGGGCTAGATGAGTGCGAGCTTTGGGGGGCAGCACCCGCCCGTGAAATGACCGCTGGCTGCCTCCCGCTCGCGTTTGCGACGGCCCGAGCGTTCTGAAGTCTGAAATTAACGACACTTTTGTTAGCTTCGGGGGTTTTTGTTTCTTTTTTTGAACACTTTGATCGCAAGTCAATCTTGATTTTTAAGATTTTATGTTTTTTTAAGGGGAAATCTTTAAACGCCTGGGTCGAGGTCTTAATATTAATATTAAGGGCCCAAACTTTCAGGAGATTTTTTTTTTTATACTTGCAACAAAATTTCACGATGGGACCGAAAAAAAAAAATAGTTGAAAAAAAAAAAGCACCCTAACATACATACAGCTACACGGACACCATCGCGGGAATAGTCAGGTTAGCTTCCTACGGCTTTAAAACGTCGAGATTTGATGAAAGCTTGATTTTCGCAAAGCGGGGTAAAACCAATAACTTCCAGAATTAAAAAAAATTTTTAATTTTTCTTAGCGGGAAGTTAAAAATCATTTTGAAGAGGTTATCGCAACTGGTAATATTAGTATAGATGTCGTTAAAATTTTATCTTAATAGCAGTTTCAAAATCCAAGATAAGATTGCAGTTACTATATTTCTAATTAACAAACGGGTTAGTGTATTTTAAAATAACGAATTGTTTTATTTCAGTCGTTTATAAGAAATACGATGGTAAGAGTTCAATTTTTTATTCTAAACGTAGCATTGAATATTATTATTCAGTTCAATGGTTCAGCATTTGGCAAAACAAAATACAACCAGTGTGCAAACTTCGGAGAATCTGTAAGATAATAGTTATTTTCAATACGTATGTGTAAAGGTTGATATTTTGGTAAGCTTGTAGTGACCGGATAATACCCACAAGGTTTTGTTGAGAATGTATCCATAACCTCAGACGTGCGTCATCACTTCAAGTTTATTACCAAAAGACCAACCTTTTCGGTTTTGTATCAAACAAAATTTTTTGTAATAGAAACGCCGAAACTCGGATTTAAGATGATGTAAATATAATTTTATTTATTTATGAACAAATTTAATAACTTTATTAATATCTGAAATTCAATTATTTTTTATTAAAGTTGAATGTTATGTTAAGGTAAGAGCCCCCATTATTGACACTATAAGAGTGACGGCGAACATTTGAATTTTTTAACCGTATTCAAATTAATCTGACTAATTTTTTTTTGTATTAGACACTTTTTTTGATTCATCAACTTATGTATTTTCATTTTTATACTTAAATAGTCGTTAATTAAATGACAAATATATTAATTTGAAATCATCCCAGACAACATCCAAGTCAGAAGGATTTCTTAAAGATGTCTTTTCAAAAACTTCCTTGAGAGCTCCAAATATGACGTCTTAAAGACCTCATTTTTCGGAACTCTTAATTAAGAAGTCTTTAAGAAGTTTTTTTTTTAAGTTCTATAAGACATCACAGATATGAGCTCTTTGAGAAGTCTTTTTTCCGACTTCGTAAGAGGTCAAAAAAATGAGCTGTTTTTAAGAGGTCTTTTTTTGGACTTTCCAAGACATCAGAAATATGAGCTCTTTAAGAGTTCTTTTTTTCTGACTTCGTAAGACATCAAGAATAAGAGTTCTTGAATAGGTTTTTGTTTTTCTGATTTTGTACTTCGTCAAAATATGGGACTTAAAAAAATTTTTTTCACGTTATTGAAGAATTTTTAAAATGATAAAAAAAATAAAAATAATCGCATTCGAGTGAACTCATTTCGCTGTGTATTTATTTTTGTATTATAAAAATATTATCGTAAATAGCAAAACGTTCAGTGATTCTACTTATTAAAAATTAAATCGATAATTAAATCGAAAAGTATTTTTTTTTTTATTTTTGGGTAGAAAAGTTGATATCAAGTTTTTTATCGTTGCTATAAGTCGTTTATAATCTTATGTGAACATAAGAGCTTATGTAAAGAAAAAAAATTTACTATCTCATTAGGAGCAGCTAGCCAAGGCAGACCAGAGGACACCACATCACTGAAGTTAAGACGCATTAGTCATGATAAATACTTGGATAGGTGACCGCTAGTAAATTCGTATTCTAAGCTGCAAGCGACACCATTTTTTTTTTTTTTTTATTTCGAAGAAAATATATTTTAATGTACTTGATTGTCTTCAATTTAAGCTCTTTTTTAATATTAATTACAATACAATTAAAACTGAAAATGTCTCCTCTATAAACTATTTTTTTCTGGAGTCAGAAAGGGCTCTTAATTCTGACTTTTTGAAGAACTCTTTTTTTGAAGTCAGAAAAAAGAGCTCTTTAAGAACTCTCTCTATGAAGTCCTGATTCACTCTTTAGGTGGCGCATTGGACGTCCTCAAAACGTCTTGGAGACCTCATTTTGATCAAAATTCTGACGTCTAAATCTTAAATAAGAGTTCTTTGAGAACTGTAAAAGACGTCATATTGCTATCTGGGCAGCAACTTAAGTGTAGGTATTATTGACAGGGTGAAATGGTATCGGAGCCAACTATTGACACCCATAGACCCTATTATTGACAGTCGTCAACCCTATTATTCAGGTTTAATTGAAATTTAAACTTCGAATATAATTTATTATTTACTAGTAAACAACAATATTTTGCTCAGACAATTCTTTTTTTATTATAAAATTACGCGAGACAACATGTAAACAAATCCGCTATGTATGTTAAAGAGATTAAATTTCTTAAAATTGTAGGCTGTCGCTAGTTAAACACATGTTAATTTTTATGTACCTACTATTGACACCCGCTATTTTTAAATCATAATTAAAATTTATCAGCTTAAAACAATAAATCTAAGATTGTTTAGAGTTTAAATAACCTCAAATAATTTTGGATGATAGGCTTTTATCAGAATTATATAGAAAATTTCGCTATTTAAAATACGCTCTCTCTTAGCGAAATTGTTGAGAAATTTTAAATAAACTAGCCGTAGTGGTCTACTCGGAAAAATAAAATTTTTTTGCAGTTTATAATTAATACCCAGGCATAAAATTTTACTTTTTTCTTACTAAAAAATTTGTAAAAATTGATAAAAAGCAATGTTTATTGTGATTTAATCAATAAAATAAAACAACATGTCAATAATAGGGGCCCTGTCAATAATAGGGGCTTTTACCTTAGTACAGTTACTAAAGTTTAAAATTTCTTCAATAGAAAAATAATAAAACTTCGCGGTTTTCTCTCTCTTTTCCCACACCGCCTGTGTAAAAATGTCATTTTCAATTGTAAATGTCATTATCTTCGGTTAGACGTGGTAAATCGTCTCCAAATTTTAACAGCATATGCATTATGCATTTAATTACTTATATTATAAATTTGGAAGGTTTCTTGAAATATTGCTCGCATGATCCAACTACCTTAACTATAACTCGAAAATCCAAGTTTCACGGTTGGTAATACAAAAAAAGTTTTACTTATTTTGATTTGATTTATGTGATTATTTTTTAGTGTAACTTATACAATTCACAACCGTGCTGTGACGAAAATCTTTTTTGCAAACAAGGAAAGCTCAGAAATTCTTCGATAGAACAGCAAATGTGTCTATGCTATGATAGGTTTGAAAGGATCAATAATAAATGTGAGCAAGGTGAGTATAATTGATTATAAGATAAATAACGCATCATTCTTTTGTAAGTATAGTTTAAAAAAAGTTGCAGGAAACTTTTGCATGTTCGATAGCGATTGCAAATCCCAAAATCACATAATATGTTCTGAAGACAACGAATGTGTGTGCAAAAAAAATTACATTAAAATTGGCCTTTCGTGTCGGCCATTAATAGGATCGTTTTGTAAGAAAAATGAAGACTGTTTTCCTGAAAATTCTGTTTGTGTTGATCACAAATGCAAATGTAAAGAATATTTTGTTCCAAAATCTTATGAACGCTGTGAACCAAGTAAGGAATTAATCTATCAATGTTTATATCGTTTAAAAACGAGTACAAATTGTGTAAGTTGTTATTGACACTTTGTTGTAGCTTATTTTCACTCGAAATGTAATTCGAGAGACGAATTGTGCCAAGAAGCTCAATTTTTTTCCTGCACAAATGATGGTAAATGCTTTTGTCCACCAAATCATATTGTATCGAATGATAAGTGCCTCCCATTATTAAACGAGCATTGTGTTGAGAATGAAGAGTGTTTAATTGATTTCTCGTCCTGTGTGAACAATCAGTGTCAATGCAGACCTGAATATGCCGCGCAAGACAACAATCTATGCTTACCAAGTATGACCTTTATTTTCAGATTTATATAAATTCAAAATTGATATTTAATATTCTTTGATTAGCGCGTCTGAATTATAAGTGTAAATTCGATGAAGACTGCAGTAAAATACATAACTCTAAATGTTCTGAGTTTAAGGGCTGTATTTGTAGAAAAAATTATTATCAACTGACGGAAACAATTTGCTCTCCGAGTATCGGCGGGCCATGTGCTTCAAACATGGATTGTACTGTTGAAAATTCTTTCTGTATTAAAAATTCTTGTAAATGTATGTTTAATTTTACATTTATTTTCAACAAGTGTCTACCTGGTAAGTATCACTGCGATGAGTGTAAGATTGAATTAAGAAGGTATGGTGAAAAATCACTTTTCTTACAATATTCCTCAATTTTTGAATACGCGTACTTCTAAGTGTCCTCTATACGAATAAATTTTTTTTAATAGTCCTTGCGGGGTTAATTTTCGAAATATTAGCAATTAAAAATCGTACATTTAACATGTATTCCCTATCCTGACCGTAGTTAGAGCGAACATTTTATTGAATAACAACCATACTTTTCTTAGGATTTTTTTTAAAAACTGAGAATATTTAATTGAAGTTATAACAAAGTATTTTTTTTTTGAAAAAAAAAAAACATAAACGAGCGGTATTAATTTTTTTTATAAACAATGTTCAAAGTTTGTTACTTTTAATGATTTTGAAGCGTTCTCTTATAACCTAATAAGTTAGAGATAGTGACTTGGCAACGTTGCACTGCGCGGGAAATCCAAAATACAGTAGAAACCCAACAGATTCAAATAACTATAAAAATTTAATGGATATAGGTTAAACAAATTTACTGTATAGGAAAAATAAATATGTAAAATAATAAATAGTATAAATCAAGAATATAGCTACAATATTAATATAATAAATAGTCATTTATTTAAAAGTACATTTTTCAATAAATATTTTATAAAGGCACTCATTTAAAACAAGTTATTTTTAACTTTAGACGAATATTAATACTACTAATTATTTTATTCTTTTTTAGAAACTTTTTCTTTCCTAAAATTATTTTTTTTTGGTTTCTTAAATTTCTTAAATTTAATATTTCCACTAAATTCTGTAAAGTTAAAACGTCATAAGCTGCATCATGGAATGATTGTTGTTCATCATCTGAATTATTTAAAAAATCTTGACTCTAATTTAAATTTACCAGGACCTTTTCTATCACTCAAGACTGATCGAAATGTTGCTAAATTAAAATCTGCCATTCTTTAGCCGCGAAGTCATTATTTATTATTTGCAGTCTTCAACTATACGTAACCTCAAAATTATTTCAAAACATTAAATTTTTCTACAACACATGTCTCAAGGGGCAAACAATTCTGAGCGAGAATGCAACGTAGCCAAGTCAAAAAAAAGACGCAGTGGGATTATTTTTCTACTTCTGCGCATATGAGAGGAGGCGCAAAAGTGCACTGCATCTCAACTACTTCATATTGTAGTTATAATGCTTTACATTGGAGCATATGGGGGGAAATTTTTCTGAAAGTTGAAAACTCTTTTAGGGTAATACCTCCTTAATCTGTCAATGTCTGTTAACAGTTTTGTTATTTCAGTTCTTTATAAATCCTGTCATTTGGATGAAGATTGCGTTAACATAAAATTTTCAAAGTGTTCATCAAATAATGAATGTATTTGTGAACCAAACTATCTTGCTTCAACGGATAAGACATCATGTTTGCCACTTATAGGTGGAGAATGTGAATTAGATGAAGATTGTGTGACGGAAAACTCTAACTGTTATTCTAGGAAATGTCAATGCAAAAAATATTTCGTTCCCAATGTTATTGATGGAAAAAACGAATGCGAACGAAGTAAGAAACTTTTGGTATAGATTGTTAATTCACCATTTACATTCCGCAATTTTAAGTTATTACTTTTGTTTTTCAAGCTTTTATTTTAGGACTTCCCTGTAGTAATCACATAGATTGTGCATTGACACAGAACTTTCTATGTTCAGATGATAAAGTCTGTGCTTGTCGGAAAAATCATCATGAGTTTAACAATAAAACTTTTTGCACACCCATTATTAATGAAGAGTGTTCGACTGACAAAGACTGCAGATTTGATAATTTTCATTGTTTCAATTTTACATGCCAGTGCAAGCCTAATTATTTTGCCGTTTCAGACACTCAATGTGAAATCGGTAAGTAATAAAATTTATCAGATCAACAAGTTAATGTTGATGACTAATCAATTTTTATAATTTTTGTTTTCAAGAACAATCCGTAGTTCATTGTAGTGATAATATTGACTGCGGAGATCCGTGGCATGCAGAATGCTCAATAAATAATTATTGTGTGTGCAAATCAAACAATAGATTGATTAATAAAGCGACATGTTATCCACTTTTGGGCGGACCTTGTTGGAAAGATGACCAATGCTCGCTTCCAAATTCTGTTTGCATTGATTATCGTTGTAAATGTCAGTCGGGTTTTAAAGCCGTAGCTACTAATCTTTGCATACCTGCTCAGTAAATTATCATTTCGTTGTTTTTGGTCCAAGTGTTAATAAAATTTTTATTTTTTTTAGATTAAACTTATTAAGTTTAAATCGATTAATGCTGCGCATAGTTATTATCTATTTCTGATAATGGAGTGATCAAGTGATCATTAATTATTTTGTTTTTTCTTTAGATTTGTATCTAAGTTATCGGATGTTAAAAAATAAAGAAATTAAAAGTTTTTTTAGAAAAGTATTTTTTATTATAACCATTAAAAATCATCGGGGCCTCGTTATGTTAGTTTAAAAGCATAGATAAAAAAAACTAATTTTAGATGTGAATGAGCATTTGATTGTTTATTAGTTAATGTATTTTCAGCAATCAACCATTATTATTCTTCAAAAATTCAATAAATTTATCACTTTATAAAATAAAATGATTGTTGGAAGAACGTTGTTTATTTTTAACGTGGCTGTAATAATATTGTTCACTAGTTCTTTAGTCTTATTTTTTATTATTAACAATTTAATTATTTAAATGCAAAATTAATGAATAATTCGGATAGCTCGCATCAAAATACGTAATTAATACCGGAATTACTTTTCACGTATTTTTATTATTTTTTTGAGCTATAACGTGATAAAAAATCTACAGACTCGGTAGAAGTCTGGCGCCAAGTACCGTTCAAACGCCAGCCTACCGAGTACTATCACTGTAAGCATAGCCTGATTTTAGGGTTAGAAAATTTTATATATTTATTATAATAATTACATTAAAAGTTATGTTTTTTAATAATAGATACACCTTAATAAACTGTTAATCATTTACTTTTTACATACTTTTTAATGAATTCTATTTTTAATTAATAAATTTAAGCAGCACAAACTATAGCAATAGTTAATATGTGCAGTAATTTCATAGGTAGACCGGAAACTCCAGTCTAAAATTGAGTTTTAAGAGTTTCTATTTCTACACACTAGAGTGCGACGCGAGAAATTTTACATACACTGTAGTAACTGGATAAGTAAACTTTTGGCGCCAAGTTTTAAAATGCCAGACGTAACTATGGGATTATCTGTTTCGGTCATTAAGGGCCAGATTTTTCTATACTATTTTTAATATTAAAATTATTATATTTCATAAAAAATATATTTATAAGAATAATTTAAGGATGTGTCCACATTCATAAGACTCATTTGAATAACATTGGCACTTTACAAAAAGATGTGAAATCCGAACAAAAACAGTTTCACTGTAAAAAAAACCGCGCCAAGTCCACGTTCATAAGACTTTGAAAAAAAATAATCGTTTTTTACAAAAAAATATGAAATCAAAAAAACTCCGAGTACTGTTTATAACTTTATTAAAAATATAAAAAAAAGTTAGTAGCAAGTTTAAAACTTAATGAAAATCTTTTTTAACGTACTTAGCGTACGTCATTGAGTACCCCAAATTTTTTCGTGAGCGATATTTAATTTCATGTGCACAAACATATAGAAAAAGTTAATGTCTTAAGTTCTAAAAATTTGGGGTACTCAATGACGCACGCTAAGTACGTTAAAAAAAAAGAATTGTCTGAGCAAAATATTGTTGTTTACTAGTAAATAATAAATTATATTCGAAGTTTAAATTTCAATTAAACCTGAATAATAGGGTTGACACCTGTCAATAATAGGGTCTATGGGTGTCAATAGTTGGCTCCGATACCATTTCACCCTGTCAATAATACCTACACTTGAGTTGGTGATTTCAAATTAATATATTTGTCATTTAATTAACGACTATTTAAGTATAAAAATTAAAATACACAAGTTGATGAATCAAAAAAAGTGTCTAATACAAAAAAAAATTAGTCAGATTAATTTGAATACGGTTAAAAAATTCAAATGTTCGCCGTCCTTCTTATAGTGTCAATAATGGGGGCTCTTACCTTAACTTTTTTTCATATTTTTAATAAAGTTATAAACAGTACTGGTAGAGTTTTTTTGATTTAATATTTTTTTGTAAAAAACGATTATTTTTTTTCGAAGTCTTATGAACGTGGACTTGGCGCGATTTTTTACAGTGAAACTGTTTTTGTTCGGATTATTATTTTTCCGTCGGAAAAATCAAAAATACATTTAAATTTGTTAGAAAGTTACATAAGGCACCATCTATCAACATTTTATGGTTAAATGTAATTTATCCTACAAACCAATGAAATAAAGTCAATAAATTTTTTTATAAATCTAATAGAAATGTTATTTACAACCTAACATACCGACATATCACGTATATTGTGCAAATAAAAAAGGGGTTTTTGGTAATGTAGAGGTTAGCGCAACGAGCAGAGAGTGTGTTCTGACACACAAATGCAGAACACCTCCGACTTTATAAATAAATAACTAAATTATCACATTTAAATCTAAAAATATCGATGAATAAATAATCAATTGACTTGACGAAGATCAAAGTATAATAATTCAAGAATAATCTTACCGGTCGTGAATCATCACACGACAGACTGTGTTAAATTAAAACAACCCAATTGTTAGTAATTGTTAGCAATAACATTAATTTTAAATTACCAATAAAAAAAACCTACTTGATTTTAGATTGTCGCATAAACTGTTGAATTTTCCTAGCAGCCTGATGAGCAGCTTGCTGATGAACAGATTGCTGTCTTGTGCCAGTGGATCCAGGACGAGCACGGTAGTTGCGATAGTTGCTTTGAATCACCAGGGCAGCTTTGGTGGCTTGTCTGCAATTAGTAAAGAGTATTAGTCTAACCATCTTCGTTCGACCAGCCAGACTAGACTAGACTAGAGAAAGCGAATATAATAATAACAGATAGCAGATAGTTGGATCAGGAGTTGCATAGATAAGAATACCACCTTCTGTTCGAGTAATACAGAGTAAGAGCAAGAGCAAGAACCGCCTCGGTCTTTGTCTTATCTCAGTTAGACACACTCTAGAGACACAGTTACATTATGCAGGATCCGCGGCCACAGGCTTAGACCCAACTCGTATTAATTTAATGCCGGGTTAATTTGGTATTCGAGAGGCCCGCGCTGGATAAAGTTCACTCAAAGTTTCCGAATTATTTACGATCCCAATTAAAAGTTCCGACTCGTCTCTTCGCCAGGTAAGAAGAATTGTTTCTCATGAGCTCCGAGTCTCCATAAGGCTCTGTTTGTTTTTGTTTATGTTCTACTCTTTGGCTTCTTTGTCGCTTGTTAGGCTATCCGTCACCCTTCGGATTGTTCATTGTGATTTATGAGGACGCAATGAGGCTAATTTAATATTTGGATCGCGAATTTATCAACAGATCCCCAGGATTATGAGGATTAATACCGCGACATGAGCGCAATCGCACGGAATAATGAAACTAAGGTACTTCTTGTTTTAATTACCTGGTGATTTATTTTCGGTTACTGTTAATTACCTTGTTTAATTATCTTTTGGATTAACGTTTGCTTTACTGGTTGCTGAGTTGGAAAAATTCCCGTAAAATGCCGAGTAATTCGCTGGGAAATGGATGACTACGCTAAAGCGCGGACTTCTTCAATTGTTTAGAGCTTTGAAATTGTTAGAATTTTTAATAAAAAATTAACATTTATAAAAATACTAAGTTGAATTTTTTTAATTGTTAATTTTTGAAAGATATTGAAAAATTTTTAGAAGTCTAATTTAAAAAAAACTCAGATTTTTAAGGTTTTATAATTAATAATTAGTTTTTCACACAATTTCTGACAAAATGGTCGCCTACGTGGTTATAAAATGGCCAATTATGAAAGCGCGGGCTTCTTCAATTTTTTTATCATCTTGCTTAGAGTTTTGAAATTTTTAGAATTTTAATTAAAAAATTAAACATTTATAAAATTACTAAGTTGAATTTTTTTAATTGATATTAAAAAAATTTTACTACTAAATTTTTTGTTAATTTATGTGAAACTCAGATTTTAAAGTAATATTAATTTTTTTGTCAATTTGACTAATTTTTCTAAATTGTTATATAAATATTGACGATTTTTAACGTAATACATTTAATAACTAGTTTTTCACAAAATTTCTGACAAAATGGCCGCTTCTTTAGTTTTAAAATGGCTTACTATTAAAGCGCGGGCTTTTTCAATTTTTTTATCATCTTGTTAAGAGTTTTGAAATTTTTAGAATTTTAATTAAAAAATTGAACATTTGTAAAATTACTAAGTTGAATTTTTTTAATTGATATTAAAAAAATTTTAGATCTCTAATTTTTAAAAAACTCAGATTTTGAAGCAATGTTAAAAATTTTTTTGATTTGACTAATTTTTCTAAATAATTAAATGAATATTAACGATTTTAAAGATTATATAACAAATAATTAGTTATTCACACAATTTCTGACAAAATGGCCTCGATTTGGTTATAAAATGGCTTACTATTAAAGCGCGGGCTTTTTCAATTTTTTTATCATCTTGTTTAGAATTTTTAAATTGTTAGAATGTTTAATAAAAAATAAAAATTTATAAAATTATTAAGTTGAATTTAAAAAATTTTTAATTCTTAATTTATATTAAAAAAATTTTAGCACTAAAATTTTTATTAATTTATGAAAAACTCAGATTTTAAAGTAATATTAATTTTTCTTTCCAATTGGACTAATTTTTTTAAATTGTGGTTATAAAAATTAAAACGTGGTTATAAAATGGCCGATCATAAAAGCGCGGGATTTAAAAAATTTTTTTTAATCCTTTTTAAAGTTTTGAAACTAGTAAAATTTTGAATAAAAAATTTATTAGCTTGAAATTTTTCATCATAAAGACTTTTTGAAGTATGACTACAATTTTTCTAATATTTGAGTAAATATTAAAAATTTTTTATTCAAAGCTCAAAAAAATAAACTAATTTTAAACTAATATCTTGAATTTTTTTTAAATAAACTAATTTATTGTAACAAATAAATCAAAAATTCGTTTTTCGCTCAATCTCCGACAAAATGGCCGTCTACTAGGTTGTAAAATGGCTGACAATAAAAGCGCGGGCTTTTTAAATTCTTAATAAACTTATTTTCTACTTTGAAAAAAAAAAATGTCCCTTTATAAATTTACTGAGTTTAAACTTCATAAGAAATTTCTATGAATAATAATAAAAATCCCATAATAAAATAGAGATGAAATGTATGTGGCATCAAACTATTCGTAACGTGATTGGTCGAAAATAAATATTCTCATTCTGATAGGTTGAAAGTGAATATACTATACATAAACGACACATAAATATATCATGACAATAAATATGACGCGCGCGCTTGCGCGCGAAAATTAAATTCTAGTTTATAAAAAACTTACATTACAATATGAATTAAAAAATTTTCTATTATTCTATTAATTAAGTCTTAACAATTCTCTTCATCAACTTATGTAATTTTTTTTTCAATTAATAATCTTATTATTGAAATTAGATCAATTATTAGTTTTGCTACCCGTTTGCCGACAAGATGGCCGCTTACGAAAATTTTTTAAAATGGCCGACACAATTCCTAGACTCGAATTTTCTTAGCGGGAAAAACGCGGGCTTTTTGAATCTTGCAAGTAAAAAAAATCTACTAGGACTAATAAATATTAATAAAAATGAGAGTAAAAGTGTGAACTTTACCGAGTGTCGCCGAGTAAACTCCCGAATGATTAAGCTTAAAACTATAAAGTATACCTGTAATAAGCGTACTGTTTATGTCGGCGGTAGTACTGCTGAATAAGGACAGCAGCGTGTCTCTCGGCTTCCTCTTGCCGCTGGCGGCCCTTGTAATTGCGATAAGCCTTCTGAATCATCCGGGCAGCGTGATAGAGTTCGCGCTGCTCACGGTCCGAGAGGGTAAGGCGGCTGAGGTCGGCTTCGCCCTCGCTGCTCCTCTCGGTAAGGTTACCGTTCATGTAGTCGTCGTACTCGTTGGAAGAGTGCTGCTGGTGATTTTGCTGATGATTATGGCTCTGGTGGTGATGACGGTGATGATGGTGGGGGTTTCCGCCGTCTAATTGGAGCTGCAGCTGGAGAAACTCGCAGAAGTCGGCAGTGGTAGGCGGCGGTGAGGGTGAGTCGGGTGTCAAACAGCTGCTTGACGGACTGGACGGACTTGCTTCCGCGTCGACGTCGGACACAGACGCTGCACCTCCACACTCACGATATGAATCGAATAACTCCCCGGAGTCGAGCGGCTGAACATTATTAATTTTTCATTAAATAATAATAATAATTAATTAATTCAGAAGTTAATAGTTGTACGAGATGGTGAAGATTTTAGACTTTATTATCAAATTTTTTGCTCAAGGGTAAGAGATACAGTAAAATTAATAATACTTTTTTTGTAGAAAATTTAATTTTCTACATAAAAGGTTTTTTATGAATTTTTTTGTATTTTTAATAGGGTAAATGCACCAGTTGTTGACCGGTCACCAATTAGTTGACCGATGTATAAAAAAGTTAATTAATTAATATTTTACAAGGGTTTTTTTTTTTCTTAAAGTATTAAAATAAAAAAATATGGCATTTAATCATAATAAAAAATTACGCAATTAATTGCGCAGTGATTATAGCTTTAAAAAAATATTCTGTTTGTTCACAACGCAACTCCAGCCATAAAGCGGTCAAAAATAACTACCGTACAATTGGAGAGTGAGTGCATTTCATAATTAATTTAGTGATATTTATCGGCACAATATCAAATATAAGCTAGTAAAAAAGCTTTAATTGAAAAAAACAAGGAGAAGGATAAAAAAATTTCAAGTGAATCAGACGAATTATCGTCATCAAAATGAATTTTTGATTATTTGTGACCTAAAGAAATGTGACTTTTTGTTAATTATTGCTATTATTTATATTATTTTATGAAAAAGTACGATTTAAAATTATATTGTGTGTTTAGTTTTGTTAAAGATGTCGTTATTACTTCAAAAGTACTGCATAAATTTAATTACATACATGTAGTTTACAAAATTACTTATAATCATTTCAGCGGTCAATTAATTGGAGAACGGTCGGTCATTTATTGGGTTTCTTCGGTCAGTAATTGGTGATTTTAGTATTTCAACATTCAAATAACAAAATTAATATAATTTTGTTAATTTTTATTATAAATAGTTATTAATTATTATTAATTAAGTATTTAAATTTAATAAAATCCATTACAAATTGTTTTTAGTAGGTTAATAGATTTTTTATAGCTTAGTACAGAAAAAGAAAACCTTAATCGGTCAATAATTGGTGCATTTACCCTATTTGAACCACAATTTTGAATTGAAACTTAAAAATTCAAAACTTTGATAAGAAGTTTTTAGTTTATTATCAAAAATTTTTTAAATTATAATGATAACAATCAAAAATTATTATTAGTATTATAAAAATTTAAATTGAAACAAATTAATTCAATAACGTCATTTTTTTCCCTCTATTAATATTAATTAAGGACACTCATTAATTTAACTCGACTTGATATTTAATTATTATTTTTTCATTTTGTTAAATTTATTCTAATTAATGGATTGAATTGGTAATTAATAATCAGGATTATATTTCATGCCAAATTAGTAATTAATTATTATTCAAAAATAATTTAATATATTTAAAAACTCAATATTCAAATATGATAAAAATTTCTTCCATAAAAATGAATATTTAAATTAAAAAAAAAGCGCCAAATTTACCGCGCAAATTTTCAAATTTAAATTTTAAATGGCGCCACTATAATTTATAAGACGAAATGAAAATGGCTGAAGATTAACAGCTGATCGTTCTAACTCAGTTCGAACTTTAATTTGCGAATTAAAAAAAAAACTACAAGGATTTAAAAACTCAAATTAAATAAAATTATACTTTAAGGTAGTACGAATATAAAAAAAATTTTTTCAATTTTTTTAATGAATTATATATCTAAAAAAAAAAACTAATTAAAAATAAAACTGTCCGAAGATAAATTATAGGACAGAGTAAATATAAAGTGACTAGTTATTTAATCATAAAACTAATTAACTGAAGATTGAGTACTAGAAGTGGGGGAGGGTAATTTAAGAAAAAGTAAATCCGGTTGTGTAGATAGAAAATCCCATTTAAAATTAGTGTACTTACCATTTGCTCCATAAAAGCATCCTCGAGCGGGGTCAATGAGGATGGCGGCGAGGGTGGAAGGGAGGGCGACGAAGGATCACCCTCTCTCTTTATTCTCTCTGGAAGTGCGGCTATTATTTGTTCGGCCAACGTCAGCACCCGCACGTCTTCCTCCCCTAAAAAAAATAAATTACCACCCTATACCTATTCCTAGCGAAACTTAAAACCGCCAATACACCAACACCGACCCCAACATAAACAAAAACAAAACACATTTAAATAAAGTTTAATTTAAGTAAATAAAATCCAAATTATTGCCTTTTAATTTCTTAAATTAAATTTATTAGGAGCAGTTAAATATTTAACACCAAAAAATAAATAATAAATAAAAAGGGGCGACAGAAACACACGTTGCCAAAGCTGCTATATGTTTCACGTGGATTAATAATAATGGTAATAATAATAATTGTAATCTTGGCACTGCGTTTTGTAATTTATAGACAAAGCACACACGTGTTTGCTTAAAACATTGTGAGCATGATAAAACCTCGGGCATTTTGTTAAGTAGTTAGTTACCAACCTAGATCATATTTTAGTTTCAGTTTGTGAAAAAGGTGTGATTTATATTGTACTTAGTACTTTTGTGTTCGGACACAGACCCCATAAGCTATGGAATGTTATTTTATTTGGTTCGTCAAGGCAAGCACACACCAACACTGCGAAAAGCTTGCAAGGGGTTACTTTTGGTTTATCGGATAATAATTAAATACTCTAGCTTTGTGGTTGCTGTAAAAAATCTTCTCTAGTGGGAGTAAGTGAAATTTTTGGCAGCAAAAAATGGAAAATTGAATTATTCAAGTTTTTTTGGTCTTATTGCCGCAAATCCCAACATAAAATTGAGATGAAATGTATGTGAAGCTAATTTATTCGTAATGTGATTGGTCGAATATATATATATATATATATATATATATATATATATATATATATATATATATAT
>CAJNRD030001114.1:6555476-6623982 GCA_905319865.3 Cotesia congregata
ATTTTTCATATATATATATATATATATGAAAAATATATGAAAATGCATGTGGGTACTCAAACGAAAGGTCTTGATGAGTATAACATCGGGATGAGCTTATATCTTTAAAAACGTCAATATTTAAGAAAGTACAGTGCAATTTAACAAAAGTAATTATTTAATAAAGCAAAATTTTATTTATGTATATTTCACAAGTCACAGCAGTCACATAGTGACTGCAAGGTTGCTAGTTTATTATTATTATTATTATTTTGAAGAAAAATAGATATTTAGTCAACTAAAAAAACTTTGTATGCTTAAAATGTTTTATTTCTTCTTTTCGGTACTTCAAATGATGGGATGATAGTGAAATTTAACTTAGAATTTTTGACAGTGTGAAGGGTTCAAAAAAAGCCATATGCTCGTGGTGTCTAAAAGGATCAATAACACCCGCGAATAATTGTAAGAAATCATGAAGGAAAGGGCCGGAGCAAGAAAAACGGCAAGTGGATGGAGGATAAGATAAAAAGTGAGTGTAATAAAAAGCAAGACCGGAAGTAGACAGTAGTCTGAGGACGTCACAGAGCTCGACGGGTGGTCCGTGTATTAGAACCGCGGGGTAAAAGCATGCTCCTCTTTGTCTTGAGTATCTGGCGTCGCAGACAATGAAGGGACGTGCTCGGAGTCTAAATATATTCGTCCGAGGATGAACAAAGAAGGAATAGCATGCTATAGGCTCTGGAGATAGATGTTGGACTGGCTAGCATGTTACAGTGATTTACAACTGGTTAATTGATCATTTGCATTCTGCACGTAGGCTCGAGGATCCATCCCCACTTAAATTCAACAATGATACTAGTTATTGGAGCACTTACAGGGGTCAACTTACGCGCATCTTTTTCTGCAAATGGGTCAGAAAGAGATGCACCAGGTATGATATACTAAGTATTAGAAGTGAAGAAATAAAACACTTCAAGTACGAAGTAAATTTAAAGTTTTTTTTTTTTCAGCATAGAAAATATCGATTTTAATCAAAAATAATATTAATAAAATTTATATCACATCAGATTATAAGACATAAATTTACTTTTAAAATGAATGCTCACATGTCTAGATTGCTTCAAGAATATCAAGCTGCGAGAAACCGCGAATTGAAGAAAAAAGTTAAAAATAATTACTTTATCTTATTTTATATTGACTAGATTGTTGTAATATTACAAAGAAGTCATTTTAGTTGTATTTTAAGAAATAATAATTATTATTATTATTGTAATAATAAAATAAAAAATTTCCTGACCCAATTCCAGAAATATTTTTTTAGCCAAAATTTTCTCAATAAATAAAATTGCAGATCTAAATTTTTCCAAATACGAATATGGAGCAAAAATTTTGAATTAATCACAGTTGTTAATCAAAAAAAGACTATTGATATAATATTTTAAAATTATATTTGATCGAAAGTATGAAAAATGAAAAATCTACACTGAAAAAATATTTAACTTGAATTAAGAAAAAAATTCTTGAATCAAGTAAAATTTACTCAAACCAAGATGAAATTCTTCAAAATTATTTACTTGATTCAAGTTGAATTTTTTTTCTGTGTAAATGTTGAAAAAAAAAATCATTATTTTCAATTTACTATTTTTAATTTTGTGATTTGTTGCGGATTAAAAATTAAAAAAAAATCTAAAACAATTAAAAAAAAATTCAAGTAACCACTTCGTTGAATCTTAATTTATTAATGAAAATATTTAGAATTTTTTTATAATAATAATCATATTTTATTTCAATTTCATAAAAAATAGAATAATTAAAATAAATCAAGAATATTAATTTTTAAATAATAATAATAATGATAAATTTAAAAACTGGACACTATTTATCTCCAGTTTAACTTTCCAAATATTAATTAAATTTTACAAAAATTTGAATTTTATAATATTGAATGAAATTCTAATAAAATTGTTTAATTTTAAAATTTTGTTGATAAATCCCAAAGTAAAAAGTAAAAAATACCAAATAATTAACATTACTACGTTTAATTAAATAAAATTAATTACTTTGATATCACTAAAATTAACTTTTATACGGAAATTTATATAATTTTCCAACAAACAAATTATGATAGCGATAAGTTGTTAAAAAATGCAGAAATTAAACTTCAATATCAATGCAATTTTTATGAACACTAGGCACACCATGCTCACTTCGCTCGCCTTCATTCTTTCAAAAATCCCATCACTATTTCAGTCGACCAATCAACAACCAAATAAAATAGTCACAGAATTGACGTAAAATAATACGATATCCGGCCATCAATGTTTTAGAAGAGGATTAATATTCATCCTACAAAACTGAGAAAAAGGTCATATTAATTTTTCATTGACTAATTATCTGCTTTTCAACTTAATAAAACCATATCATCAAGAAAAAAAAACCAAATTAAATAAAAAATCATCCTAAAATTTTCCTTCTGTCTTTCTTAATGCAAATACAGTCACAACCCCTTCCCTTAAAAATCGCACATTCGGAAAATATATGCAGAGCACTCTGCCGGGGCAAAACTAATTTCGAGTGTTATTACCCCCCGTCTCGGAGTTGGCACTCCCGCAATGACTCGAAGCAGCGGAATATCAAGAGCGAGCCTCAAAAATAACAACTCGCGTTTTTTGGGAATATCAGCCAGAAGTTGGAAAAGATTCCTCGGAACGGGGACGTGTGTGTGTGTATATATACACAGAGTGGTAAAGTAATTTGGATGCACGATGCCATAGATTTCGGGTCAGGAAGTGATGCATCCAAGTTGATTTACTTGTCGGGTCTCTTTCCATTTGGCGAGGCTTAGTAGGAGCTTATAGATGAGTCGTACTTTATTTATTTACAATGTGGGTGGGGGGTGGTCTTAGCCCTGGAAGGTGCGTTTTGCATAACACTGGAGGGTCATCTAACCGCAAACTAACGAATTAAGGTCACACGGTGTAAGTTTAAATAATATCGCGTAGCTTAGCTCCGACACAATGGAAGAAAGTAAGTTCGCTAAAATGGCGGGCAGCGACAACATGGAGGGGGATTATAACTGTAATGTAGATTATAAAGGTAACGAGCCGCGGATAATCTCCTGGCGTGCAACGCGTGTGCTTTATACACCAGAGCGTGTCCTATCAATATATCAAATGTGAAATACTCCGACGGGAGTTTGGTTATATCCGCGAAAGGGAGAAAACTAGTCCTGACCACAAGCCTATTGATTTTCTCCCCGTCGACCACAGAGGCATTAAGTTAATTTTCTCTTTTCCTGGGTAGGTTTTCTCCAGCTATTCACCCGCTCAAGGTGTGTTCGGGCTTTTGAATATCGATGGTGCATATGGATCAGGTTTCTTCGGGCTTAAAACCAAACCAGACAAACTCACACCACAAGCTTTGAATAATCTGATGCCTTTTTTAATGAATGTTAAAGTTTGTTTTCGGATGCTTTGGGGTTATTTTGAATGGGATTGGATTGGTAGTGGGTTTTTTAACTAGTTTCAGAAATGTTGGGAATTTTAATACAGTTTTTTTTTTTTTCCGACGGGTAAATCAAAGGAGATTTTAGATGGCTGATGGAATAGAGGAGAATTTTGATTTTGAATTGGAATTCTAGGTGAATGATAAGAGATACCGGGAAATTGATCAAGACCTTTGTTTTAGGGGATAAGATTTCCTACAAAAAAGGTTCCATAAGATTTTTTTGGATTTTTGAAATTTAGACCAGAATTTTGAGTTTTAGGACTGCTGGTTTAATTTATTTATTTATTTATTTATTAAACAACACGGAAAAAAGAAAACAGGAATAATTGACTATTCGTTGAGCATTTTTTAGATTTTCAAATAGTAACCCAGCGCTTCGTTAACGAAAATGTAAAAGTTACAGCTTGGCGCTACGCAGTAAGTTTTACATTTTGAGTAAGAAATATTAGAGTTTCACGATGTATAAAAGTTACTATCTCACACTGTAAGTTTTTGTACAAGTCTTTGGAATAATACTCGATAAGCGTTAAAATTTAAATTTTCATTTAACAAGTTTGAATCCGATTTTTTACACGGAAATAAAAAAAAAGTATCAATATATAAAATATTTTTTTTCTCCCATTAATAATACTCACTACCTAAATATTTATATCCTAATATTACAATAAGTAACAATCTGTCATATATTGAATTTTAGTGTGGCAAATATGGAAAACGGCAATTCTAAAGTCTATATGTGAAACAAAAAAAATTTTTTTTTGAATGAAATTTAATTTTTGGTATTGGTTATTCATATATTCATGGGACATATTTCTTATCATATTTAGTTTCGAAGTTTTTAATTTGAGGAAGGAGAGAGGGGATTAGCATTAGGAAATTAGTTGATCATATCACACACATACTCGCGTTCCTTATATAAATAAACTTATAATAATATTAATCGCAAATTACCCTAGCCAGGATTCGATCCCAGCGTCTACGCATGAAAGACCGACG
Source organism: Cotesia congregata (assembly GCA_905319865.3). Classification (NCBI taxonomy): domain Eukaryota; kingdom Metazoa; phylum Arthropoda; class Insecta; order Hymenoptera; family Braconidae; genus Cotesia; species Cotesia congregata. The sequence goes on from CAJNRD030001114.1 coordinate 6,559,959, forward strand.
TTTTATTCCGACGCTATTCGAACGACATAACATTCTGTGTAGTAGAGTGTAGTTATAAGCTACAAGCGTAAATAGTATGCGTCGGCAATAGTGACTGAAAAAAACTAAGTCCAATTTATACGGGAGAGGGGATAGAATTCTCTACCGCTATTCAAACATTGCTGAGCCAAACGTTAAATTTTGGATTTTAAGCAGTAAGTTCCTGGCTGCTAGAGTATTGACTGTACTTAATATAAAAAATCTAAAAATTACAGCGTGAGATGCAATAGTTACTTTTTCTATACTAACGTTCATAATTCGTATCTCACACTGTAAATTTTAGTGAACCAATAAATAAACTATATCGCGTTACAAATGCCATAAGGGCGTATCAGCCTATTATACGCCCTTATGGCACCCGGGTGCCATAAGGGCGTACCAAAAAATTTCAAATTTGAAAAAAATTTTTTTTCGTCATTTCTATGCGTTTCAAGTAAAAATACGTTGTTTCCCGAAAAAAAAATTTTTTGCTACGCCCTTTTGGCTCCCGGTAGGTACCCTGGGTGCCATAAGGGCGTCAAACTGTAAAATTTGCTTCTTGCATGACAACAATTTTGTTACTATATAAAATACAAAAATTACAGTTTTAACTTTAATTTTTTCTATTTTGATAACGACGGGGTTGATTTTGGATTTTAAACTGTAATTATTCTTGTTTTCTTTTTTCCGTGCATAATACTTGATACAATAAGTTTTTACATTTGATCAGATCTAGTTTGGTAGTATTAAATATTTTAAAAATTGAATTCTGCTTTAAAATTCTGATTGAATTGTGAAAGGTAGAATAAAATTGATAGTACCTTTTTGATAAAAAATTTAATGCTCTACAAAAAGTTTTCTTACCATTTTTTAATACTTTCAATATATACCCCAAAAGTTTGAGTTTAAAATTTTTTCTATCTAAAATTTTCTTCAATCTAAAAATTTTACACCCGGAGCAATGATTCCAACACTAGTCTCCAATCGATTGCATAGACAAATAAAAAAAGGAATATCTGGTCGATTGAAACGCTGCAACAGAGCTTGGACAAATTAAAATTAATTACAATAGTTAAAAGGGGTATTGCAGCGGTAACGATAATGGGTAATGTAAAATTATAAGATTTATTGGTTTTCCTGTTGAATTCCCGTCTCTGGGCCTCGTACAAAGAGAACAAGAGAACGGCAGATAGAAATGTCAATGAAATATTGATATTGCCTAGATACAACGCTATGGAAAACTGCTTTTCATTCATCGTTCCGATGCCACAAAGAGATTGGAAAATTGCAATGTATTTTTTTATTTATTATTTTTTTTTTTAGCACAAATTCATGGCGGTATTGTAGGGCAACTGAAGAGCTTATACATTAGCTGTCAAATATGTCGATAAAGCTTTCTTTATCAACAATATTTTTAATACACTATATTTCTCATTTAATCCCAGTTATTGTTGGCTTTATTAAATATACTTTTTTCCGTTTATAGTGGATTAAAAAGTCATGTTTGTTCATTATTTATACCTCTGTTTTCACAATCGGAGCTTTAAATTAAATAAACATATTCTTTAGCGTTCGCGGTCCGTTCATGGGCAAATGTCACTGCTTGTCACGCAATATACACAAACAATAAATAATTCACGATTCGCCTTTTTGTTATAATAATAATTTCACTTTATCAATTTTCGGGAACCAATAAAGATTTTATCATTTTTTTTTCCTATTGAAAAAAGTTAAACTTCTAAATTTTAGAGATACAAAAAAAAATTATCAAATATTTTTTTTTGGAAATTTTAAGCTCAACAAAAATGTTCCTTATTATTTTTACCCTACACAGAAAAAAAGGTTCACTTCAGCCAAGAAAATATTTTTCTTCTTAATTATTTTCTTGAGAAAAAAAAATTTTTTTTGACAAAAAATTTCACTTATTCCAACAAAATTAATTCTCTTGCTTTAAGAAGTAAGTATCTTGATCCAAGAAAATTTATTTAAGTCAAGAAAATCTTGTTGTTTTGAAAAAATTCAGCCTCTTGCTCCAAAAAATTAAATATAAAGATAGAAGTAAATTTTCATTAATATTATTATATATCACAACTCGGTCTTCCTTCGAGCACCCGAAAATTTTTTCGAGCCAAGAATTTTGTTTTCCAGTCAAGAAATTTTTCTTTCTGTGTATCTGAATTTTCAGCCAAAATTCGAGCTTTAAAGGCAAAAGTCAATAATATTAGTTTTTAACTTAAACTTCTGTTTAGGAAAAAACTAAAATTCAAAATTTTAGGTTAAATATTAAAAATCCAAAAAAAATAAGATACTTTTTTTGTAGGAAATATTATGCTTTACAAAAGTCATCCTACACGGAAAGAACAAGATGACACTGGATACCATCTCAGATTATACTCAGTGGCATCTGAGGCGAAAAAAAAATTTTCATATGGTAGCTAGTATAATCCAGATTATACTGAATAATATCTAGATTATACTCATTGTAATCTGGATTATACTCATTGTAATCTTGATTATACTCATTGTTATCTGGATTATACTAGCTACTATCTGAAATTTTTTTTCCCTCAGTATAATCTGGGATTATATCCAGTATAATCTTGTTCTTTCCGTGTAGTTATTTTTACTCTATCTTTGATCTTTTAGTCAAAATTTAGACTTTAAAAGCAAAAGTCAAAAATATCACTTCTTAATTAGATTTGTGATTTTGAAAGAATAAAAACTTAAAATTCTGGATTAAACTTTGAAAATACAAAAAAATTCTAAGAAACCCCTATGAAAAAAAAATATATGTCGAAATACATAAAAAATATATTTTTAACAACTATTTATACTTTTAACGTACATTTTTTAGGAAAATTTTTCCTTGATGCATGGTACAAGATTGGTTAGGTGTATGTAATTATTTATAAATTTAGTGTCGTAGATTGTTTTCACATAAATATTCACAGTGTTTACAATTAATAAGAAGGATATATAAGTCTGAGCAAAAAAAAAATCAAGAGAGGATGACGAAACGGGAGCCAACCTGGAACGCTGAAGAAGTGTTTAGATGTGTAGAGGGGATATGTTGCTGTGTCTCAGAGCGATGTATATACATTAGAAATTAACTTTCTTTGTTGCTGTAAGATGGACAGCGGTGATTTCGGTCGAACTCACTTTTCCCCTCCCCGCGCTGTGTTAGTAGCCCTGGGACGGGGTAACAGTAGTGAGTAGCATAAAACTAAAAATTTGCTATTTTCTATCAATTTGTAGATTTATCACAAATTTGATGTATATACATTAGAAAAATTTTTAACAACTAACTTTTGGCCAATTTTTATATATATTTTATATATTTCAAATATATTTTAGATATATTTTTAGCTATGTATTTTTTATGTATTTTAAGATATATCTTGAATATATCTAAAATATATTTAAAATACATTCAATATATATGAAAATCGGCCAAAAGTTAGTTATTAAAAATATATTTATAGATTTTTAATATATGTTTTATATATTTCACCACATATTTTTTTTTTTTTTGGAGGAACATTTTTTGTAAAAAATTAAATTTGCTAAAAAAAATGTCTACAAATTTTTTCGTATCACTAATTGTTTAGCCAAAATTTCAATGTGAAGTATAAAAGACAAGAAAATTTTATGACACTCAATTAAAATTTTCCGTCCTAATAGAGTAACTACTCCGCAAAATAATTACTTGAGGCCTTCAAATTACCAAAAACGCTTTGTATTTTCAGGGTAGTGATGCATGGTGTCACCGGTGATCGGTAAATCGGTTCGCGAATTAAACTGTTACGGCGGTCGTAAATTCCATGAGCCAGCGCTGAGTTAAATTGCAAATTTGCGGCGGCGTATATCAAAGAAAAAAATATCACCAGTTAGCCCAATTGACCGAAATACCGGCCGGTCAGTACAATAATACCCGTTACCATAAACCCGAATGGTATAACAGGTAATTCCAGCAAGAACACTTTTTAGTTTTAGTTTAAATAAATTTTTTTTTCTCTATATAAATATGTATAAAAAAAATCGAGGCAGTTGCTGAACACACACCATGGACAAAACCGAAAGGATAAAAAATAGAAAATAAAATATTTAATTGGTCTATTTTCCTACCAGCGTTCCATCACTACGAAATTTATATTTTTCACCCTCAACAAATATACAACACTCATGAGCGGTTTTAAACGAGGCAAGTTGATTGAAATGCGCTTGAAAAATTTTTCACATCACACTTTCCACTCTTTATTTTTATTATTTTTTTTTTTTTTCAGTTTAGTTTAGTTTTTATTGCCAAAGGTCCTCGGTACTCGGATTCTACACCGCTGGAAGCGAGACCGGGGATGATTTATTTCGGCGATTAGAGACGCGATCCATTATCAGATTTATTCGATCGACGAGTCAGCGTCTAAGTATTTGTATGAATTTATTATCATGGTTGACCCTACCGAAAATTTAAGAGATTATTTTAAGTTGACGTCTATATTTGATATCTTGATAAAGGATGAGAGATATGCTGGAAGTCGTTCGAACAATGGAAGGAAAAAATTAGAGAAATTATTGCTTCATAGAATTTTTTTGAATTGAATTAAGAATTGGTAAGTATGTAATCCAAATATGACTATATCTGGTCCATATGTGAAAGTATGTGATCCATTGAAACATATGTGATTCAAAGACGGCCATATGTAATCAATATAAAATCATATATGATTCATATGAACAAATGACCATATGTGATTCATATAAAACCATATAGGATAAATGTAACATAAATGACTTATATTAACATATGATCTATGAAGTAATTGATGGATCATATATATGATCATATGAAGCTACATGTGATCAATAAAAAATTATATATGATTATATAAAGCTACATGTGATCAATAAAAAATTATATATGAATCATATAAACATATGTGATCCATATAGTAATTTATGATTTACATAAAGCTAGATTTAATCAATACAGAATTATATGTGGCTTATATGAACACATGTGAATCACATATGATCATATGGGTTTCATATAATGCCATATGTGATCCATATAGTAATTTATGATTTATATAAAGTTACATGAAGTTATATGGAGCTACATTTAATCAGTACAAAATTATATATGGCTTATATGAACAGATGTGATCCACATATGAACATATGTAATCCATATATGATTATATGTGATCTGTATAGTAATTTATGATTTATATGAAGTTATACGAAGCTACATATGAACAATACCAAATTTTTTATGGCTTATATGAACATATGTGAATCACATATGGTCATATGAGATTCTATAATGCCATATGTGATCCATATAATCATTTATGATTTATATGAAGCTACATTTGATAAATTCAACATTATATATGACTCATATGAACATATGTAATCTATATATGATCATATGTGATCCATATAGTAATTTATGATTTATATGAAGTTATATGAAGCTACATTTCATCAATACAAAATTATATATGGCTTATATGAGCACATGTGAATCACATATGATCATATGGGTTTCATATAATGCCATATGTGATCCATATAACTATTTATGATTTACATAAAGCTACATGTGATCAATATAAAATTATATATAAGTTGAATGAACATGTGTGATCCACATATGATCATATGGGATTCATATAATGCTATATGTGATCCATATAATCATTCATGATTTATATGAAGCTACATGTGATCAATACAAGGTTATATATGAGTGATTTTAACATATATGATGAATATTAAGCCACATGTAATCCATATGATTGATATGAGGCCATGTATGATCAATGTGAGGTCATATGTAAATATATATGAACAAATATGATTATCTAAGCAAGTGTAATTTTTATGTGACGCATATAAAGTCATATATGGTCAGTGCAAATTTAAAAATGGATATACGTGAACATATATCATCATAAAAAGTCCTATGCGATTTATATAAGGTCATATATGAACCATATAGTCATATACGATTTTTATGAGGTCATATATGATCACATAAAATCATACGTGACCCACATATGCTCAAAAATGATTTCTAACATTTGTTTTCGATTCTTCAATAATTTACCAATAAACAACAAACTTCTTACAAAGCGTCTCGTACTAAAAAAGTGACACTTTCCGGAAAATTTTTCTACTTGGGAATTCAAATGCGGGAGAAAAAAAAGTGTCATTGAAGAAAACCCTTTGTCGGCATATCCCTTGTATTAAAAAAGTATACGAGGTTCTACTAGTTAAACTTGAGCTTCTACTTTGGGATAAAAAAAAAAGTAAAATGAAAGCCACTCATTTTAAAACTTTTATTTTATTTTATTCTATTTCATAAAAAAAAAAAAGTGGAAACGCTCAAGCCACTCTCATATGCCGTCAGGGTGCTAGAGAAAAATGGTGGTGGAGAGCCGAGGGTGACACGATTTACCGCGAACACACCCCTCGTCCCTAACATCACATCTGAACTCCTGAGTTAAGACCAAACACACAAACACACGCGGAACATTTAAAAATAAAATATAAAAAACGGGAAAGCAAAAAGATATCCCGAGCTGGAAAAGATTGAAGAAAGGAAAGGGATGGATAGATGAAAGCGAGTACCGGCAAGCAAGAGGGGGGGAGGCGTGAGAAAACAAGATCGAGAAGTGGATATACCCCCGGCGGCGAACACTAACTGGGTTGAGAAAGAGAAATAGGGATTGGGATAGGGACAGGGAGTTCTGATTTTCCGACTTTATGCGAACGAGTGATTTAAAACGTTTTTCCACGCGACCATGGGGGGTGGCGCCTGTTACACGTTTTTTCCTCTTTTGTCTACTTTTTATCCATCCTCATTCACAGTTTTAAATTATTCGATTTTTCGAGGCTGTAAATTTAACCAGTTCTTTAATGCTATTACGCTTAAATAACGCCGGGAATTACGATAATTGATAGGAGAATACCGAGTGGAAAAACTCTATTTGTTATCGCCGAGTACGAATTATAAAGTTTTTGAGTCATAATTTTATGAGTGATTAGATCACGATAAATAATGAAATGTTGGGTACAATTTAGGATCAGAATTTTTTATTAAAATTGTAGAAGAAACTTCAGAGGTTATATATACTCTAGTAAGAATTTTCTGCAAGCGAGAAGAATACGCCATCTAGCGTTGAAACCAAGATCTGATCAAAAAAATTTGAATTTGAAATTCAATTAGGCTAAATGATCAGAGATACGCAAAAATTGACAAAGACCTTTTTTTTAAAGAATTCAATTGTCTAAAAGCAAGGTTTCTTATAATTTTTTTGTATCTCCAATGTTTAGTCCAGAATTTTGAATTTAAATTTTTCTAACACGTGGTGTAATCGAACATACTTACAATCAACCTTATCATTGAAATTCTGGCTATATGATAAGAGATACGGGAAAATTCATAAGGACTCCTTCTATAGAGAAATCAATTTTCTATAAAAAAAGGTTTTCTCTTTTTAGATATATAGATATATTTCGTTAGAAATCTATTGCATTAGTCCTCATGCCCGAATTTTCACCTGATTTTGCTATCGTATGTCATAATTAGTCACGTAAGTTCCAAAAATACTATTGGTTAAAAAATTTATATATGTATATATACAAATATGTAACATAACCGACCTTGTCATCAGGATTTCTGCAAAAGCTTTCTACCGATATCGATGAAACTTGGTACACATATTCTTTGGGCAATTACCTTGAACGAGTTTGAAGATGAGTAAAATCGGTCAATTAGTTTAGAAATGGCAGCCATTTAAAATTTTCAAAATCACGTTTTCGGTAACTTAATTGATGTATAACTTTCGATTCAAAAGAGATGGCTAATTTTTGAAAAATTCATGTGAAAGCTCATAAAATTGCCTTTAATTTGACGTACATAGCATTGACTTTTTGTCAATTTTTAGTTATTTGATGAAAGTTAAGAGGTCTATTAAACCATTTTCAGGCCATGTGTAGTACAACCGACTTATGAATGTTATTCTATCAAGAATTCTCAACAGATCCTAATGAAATTTGGTACACATATTCCTTAGACAATATTCCTTAGCTTACATGAGTCTTAAAATAGACAAAATCAGTAAATTAGTTTCGAAATAGTAGCTCTTTAAAATTATCAAAATAGTGAAAATCACGTTTTTTTGTGGCTTTATTGACGAATAACTTTCGATTGAAATAAGATAGCTAATTTAACCTGAAATATTGATTTTAAATTTCTTATAACCACACCAGGTTATGGGTCTAGTTTCAAAGCTCCTAAGATTCAAATTTCCCCAATAAAATCTCCAAAATAACCCGTCCAAAAAGAACAATAATATCTATCAGCTAAACATCAAAATTTCCACTTCAAACCAAATCAAACCACCCAAGTATTCCTTCTTCATATTGAACATAAAAAAGCTAAGTGAGATCACTCTGAAGACTTTTCTTCCAATCTCTCAATTTCCGTCTCCGGAAAGAGCTCAAGCTATCAAACGATCAGCAGGAAAGGACCTGCAGAAATGGTAACTGGACCAGGATTCGGATCTGGATCCAGCGGACTGGTATCAAGGTCGTTATCAGCTCGATCCAAAGGAACAGGAAGCGAACGAAGGGAATCTTCGCGATTGATCTTCAGAATTTAACGAGTGGAACGTTTGGACTGAACCAGCTACAACTCAGCACATACTCAAACGTTCCCGTCGGGTCCGGCTATTGATCGAGACCGGGTCAGAGTTGCCAGCACCGAGTGCATACATTTGAACTACATCATACATACCAACAATTACCAGCATACGCATTGGATACTCTCTCACACTGTAAGGTTGCAGGATTGCAAGGTGCATTAGGGCCGTATATTTTCCCGGTGGCCACAAGGTTGATCTATATGTGCATGTGGAGCATCCACGGCAACACCTGAATACGCTCTACAATAAGTAGCTCAACATGCATGCCTACCTAACCACCAGCCCGATGTTATCTCCCTTGCACTTTACTCTCTTTTGGTACGAGCCAACATTCACATTCACACACTCACATTTATGGGCTTGTTTTACTGCACTTCAGAGTAACTGCTATTCCCAGTTATAAAATCACCGACTACCGGAACCATCCCCTCAACCATCCGCACATTCACAACCACCAATCAGAAGCGTGTTCCTGTTCCTGGTAGAAAGAACCAGTCAAGTTCCTGAAAAGGTGCGACCTCTAAAGGTTACATACTGTGTTCATTAAAGGTAAGCGGAAATTCTCTCACGCATCAAAAAGAAATTTTATTTATAAATGTTGAATGATTTAGAGCGCAGCTTTATCTTTTATCAGTCACAGCAATTCTTTTTAAAATTAATATTTAAGTTCTCGTCCATATTTAAAAAAAAAAAAAATTATTCAGATGGTTAGTTCTTGGGAATTTGGACAATAAATGAAGATGAAAAGAAATTTTATTTATAAATGTTGAATGATTTAGAGCGCAGCTTTATCTTTTATCAGTCACAGCAATTCTTTTTAAAATTAATATTTAAGTTCTCGTCCATATTTAAAAAAAAAAAAAATTATTCAGATGGTTAGTTCTTGGGAATTTGGACATAATTTAACATCTTCATTTATTGTCCAAATTCCCAAGAACTAACCATCTGAATAATTTTTTTTTTTTTTTTTTTAAAGTTTGTGAGTAAAATTTACCGAACTCGGAAGATAAAAAAAAATATTTTAATTCAGCTTACTGCATACATGAAATATTATCATTATTGGGCATATTGTTACCAATCGAGTATTATTATTAATTTTATAGGATTTATAAAAAGAATTGTAATTAGATCAAAAAGTAAGAAATGTCCTTCGATTCCTGTAATTTTCACCCAAAATTTCTTTCCGTGCAGCCTTAACTCAACACCACTTATAACAAATATATCAAAGGAATATCGCTATTAAGTGAAGGGATGAATGTATAGCGGCTAACGAGACTGTAAGGAAGTAAGGCCTATGTGATTGTAAGGACTAGACTAGACTAGACTAAAAAACTACCACACTGGTAGTTTATATACAGAAAGTATACGGTACTATTATATCCCGGATCCCGGCGCAGTGTGTGTATAAATGGGCAAAACGAAATTGCTACCGCCGCGAAATTCCGATAATACCTTCCGTGGCTTTTTCAACTTTTCCAACCATCCAGCTTTGGTATTTATGGATGTTGTACTGGTGAATATACCGATCTAATGAAACGAAGGGCGATAAAAAGGAGTTGCTAAATGTTACGGGGGTATATACTGATGAGATAACCGGATGTTGAAGTGAGGGAGGTATTTTGATCATTCAAAATTGAATTTTAGATGTTTAAGAAGGAAGTGGGTGATAATTTTGGATGGAATTAAATGGGAATCTAAATCTTGAGTTTTTGAAGATATGCAAAAATTATAATGAGACTTTTTTTGTAGAAAATTTTACGCTTTATAATAAAGATCCTTATTATTTTGAGAGTATTTTTGATTCTTTGGTCAAAATTCGAAGTTGAAGGACAAAAGACAAGAATATCAGCTCCAAACTAGAATTACAGTTTAGGAAAAAATTAAAATTAAAAATTGTGGGTTAAATATTGGATATGGGGCATTCCATGCAAAATGGGAAAATGACTAAAATTTTTTAATTTCTCTAATTTAGTCTTGATTTATTATTAAAAGTTTATATTTTACTAATTTGTAAAGAAATTTTTCTTTAATCAAAAAAATCGATTTTTCTCTCATAGTAACTTTTCAGCCGTACTAACTTGTGTCCGGGTTAAATATTATTTTAATACTTTTAAGAAAAAATTAATTTTATGTTTGTTATTAAGTAACATATTTATTATTATAATTTTAAGAACAAATTTTTTTATGTTCGTTAATAATTAACACCTAAGTTTATCAAGATCGTGTTGTCAGCATGCTAAATCCTTTATTTGTGTTTTTTAATTAGTTTTTTTTAATTATCCTAAATAATTTATAGTTAAATATATAAACAATAATGTTTCTAAGGTTGAAATAATATGAAAGTCTTTTTAATAAACAACTTGATGTAGACATTTTGTACTTGTCCCACCAGTCACAAATGCCTGTCCCAACAGTCCCAATAAAAAAAATTTTTTTAATTGTTTCTACGTAAGGTAAAAGCCCCTATTATTGACAGGGCCCCTATTATTGACATGTTTTATTTTATTGATTATTTAATCAATTTTATGATTAAATCACAATAAACATTGCTTTTTATCAATTTTTAGAAATTTTTTAGTAAGAAAAAAGTCAAATTTTATGCCTGGGTATTAATTATTAACTGCAAAAAAATTTTATTTTTCCGAGTAGACCACTACGGCTAGTTTATTTAAAATTTCTTAACAATTTCGATAAAAGAGAGTGTATTTTAAATAGCGAATTTTTCTATATAATTCTGATAAAAGCCTATCATCCAAAATTATTTGAGGTTTTTAAACTCTAAATAATCTTAGATTTATTGTTTTAAACTGATAAATTTTAATTATGATTTAAAAATAGCGGGTGTCAATAGTAGGTACATAAAAATTAACATGCGTTTAACTAGCGACAGCCTACAATTTTAAGAAACTCAACCTCTTTAACATACATAGCGGATTAGTTTACATGTTGTCTCGCGTAATTTTATAATAAAAAAAGAATTGCCGGAGCAAAATATTGTTATTTACTAGTAAATAATAAATTATATTCGAAATTTAAATTTCAATTAAACCTGAATAATAAGGTTGACACCTGTCAATAATAGGGTCTATGGGTGTCAATAATTGGCTCCGATATCATTCCACCCTGTTAATAATACCTACACTTGAGTTGCTGATTTCAAATTAATATATTTGTCATTTAATTAACGACTATTCAAGTATAAAAATTAAAATACACAAGTTGATGAATCAAAAAAAGTGTCTAATACAAAAAAAAATTAGTCAGATTAATTTGAATACGATAAATTTAAAAAAAAATTTCTTTCCGTGTAATATATACTTTGGTTAAATTTTTCTACTAGCGAGAACCATAAGCCATCTATCGGTAAAACCAAGAACTAACTTTTAAAAAATTTTATTTGACATAAAATTATAATCTAAATTTTAAGTCTAGATCTAAAAATTCAATACTATGAAGCGCTCAGCGAAGCTAGTTAATAAATAAAATGAATGATTAATAAATAAAATTTAAAAGTTAACCACAAAAAATTAACTAATTTTTTTTTCTTAATAGTCTTATGAACGTGGACTTGGCGCGATTTTTTTACAGTGAAACTGTTTTTGTTCGGATTGTTGTTTACTAGTAAATAATAAATTATATTCGAAGTTTAAATTTCAACTAAACCTGAATAATAGGGTTGACACCTGTCAATAATAGGGTCTATGGGTGTCAATAGTTGGCTCCGATACCATTTCACCCTGTCAATAATACCTACACTTGAGTTGCTGATTTCAAATTAATATATTTGTCATTTAATTAACGACTATTTAAGTATAAAAATTAAAATACACTAGTTGATGTATCAAAAAAAGTGTCTAATACAAAAAAAAATTAGTCAGATTAATTTGAATACGGTTAAAAAATTCAAATGTTCGCCGTCACTCTTATAGTGTCAATAATAGGGGCTCTTACCTTATAGTATAAATTTCAGTCACATAATAAGATCTTATAATTGATGGAATTCTAGAGTCAAATGTCCCACCAGTCACTATGGAATGCCCCATATGAAAAATGATAAATACTTTTTATATAAGAAATTTTATGCTTTACAAAAAAGGTCCTTATTATTTTAGATTTATCTATGATTTTTTGGTCAAAAATTCAATCTAAAAAGCAAAAATCGAGATCCGTTGTAAATTAAACAAAAAATCTAAGAAAAACTTAAACCATCAGTAAGAAAAAATTAATAATTTATGGTTAAATACTCTAAACTCGCAGTTACTTTCTCCCTTATTGGACACTTGAAAACAAAATTCCGAGTAACGAGTTTTAAAACCATGTAACTTGCTAAAGAGTATGGGAACTCAGTGTGAATTCAGCTTAACAGTGGTAGGAATACTGCTATTTAGAGCCCGGGAGCCGGGTGCTCGTTTACGGAATAGAATGACCGTATTAAAGGGAGAAATTGTACATTGTATATTGTGTATTACGATATGTAAGTACCTCGTTGGTGTTCCATCGGTGCCTCTGGGTCGGAAAGTGCTCAGCACGTGGTAGTGTCTCCAAGTTTTCCGGTAGCTTTATTGGATCCCCGTCTACAATATAACAAATAGACATTAGTTTTCACTTGCAATTTAATAAATTTCAATTGGGTTTATTACGTGAACGAAATTACACGTTTGAACCTTTACGGAGGGTAAGTAAGGAACAGGAAAGAAGGACCTGGCTATATTGGAAAATATAAATTATTGTATAAAAAGTTATTTTGTTATACTCGGACGGTGAACTCTCGAGCTCCGAGCCGGGCCTTTAAGTTTATTACGTGATAAAAAAGGGCTGTAAAAAAAGGATTTGGGTAAGAACATGCTGACCTCCTTTCAATGGCAAATATTACCAGTTGGTGTCTTCTGGATCGGATAAATTTTAACAAACTCCCGAGTCTTCAAATGTGGGTCAACCCTTGGATCCGTGGATAGCATTGTGGGTTATGTTAAATAAAATAAATACGGATATGTGAGCTAGACGCTCTTAGTTTTTAATAAAATAAATAAAATGAATTCTTGAGATCATAAATTATGCGCTACAATAAAATAGTAAATACCAGATTCCAGATGTCGCCTTCTATCCTGTTTTCTCGTAAGGTACAACATTAAAGTCGTAAATTACGGAAAACTGGATTTGCTTATTTTCTGTTTTCTCTTCTCTACTTTGTTTTGTTTTATGCATATGCTTCAATTTTTGGATTTGCTGAATCTTGATAAAGAACAAAAGTTAAATAACTCAATTAAGCAACGATAGTATCTAGAGAAAAAAAAAAACCTGGACGAATTAAGTAAATAAGGCTTTCTTTAAATGGGTAATGATAACATTTTTGGTTGTAATATTGGTAATTGGTCATTTTTAGGATAATTTTCAGCTGATTAAGTTTTTAATCATGGTCTTTAAAGATCTAAAATGTTCCTTTTCAATTTTTATAAATTGTGAGTTAAAAACACAAAAAAACTTGAGAGCTTCTTTTAAGGAAATTCAATTTTCTGCTAAAAAGGTCCCTATCAATTTTCCTCTATCTCGTATCATTTAACCAGAATTTCAATGCGGAATTCAATTTTTGGAATATTTGATTAGATCACGTACTTGGATATGTTCAAAGTCAAAATTTAGGCTATAGATTGAAAATATGAAAAAATTATAAGAAACTTTTTTATAGAAATTTAATTTCCTACACATCGATCGGGGTGGCAAAAATATCAATATTACAGAACTTAATGTAGAAAATGTAAAAGCCATAATTTATGATTTAATATTGAAAATGTGATTAGTAGCTGCACGGAGAAAAAAATATCGTTAGAATAAGAATACGTATCGTTATTCTGACTATACGCCGTATAGTAAGTTGTTTTAGAGATATACGCTGTATAGCCAATTCAGCTATACAGCGGATCATTAAAATGACGATCCATATCATTATTTTAGCGTTACATTTAGTTAACTCAACTATACAGATCCTTACGTTAGCAAAACAGTTGCCTGTTTTGACGAAACTACATATATTTACAAGAGATATTCTCTGTATGCTTAATCCAAATAAATGAATCCTTAAATGAGAAATCCGGATCGTTATTTGAGGAAACGTTGGATAGTCATTTTAACAATATTTTTTTTTCCGTGTGTCACTGTAGTAAGTAATGACTCTATCATCTTAAAAAATTACAGTTTCAAACAGTAAAAATTGCCGTTTCAATATATAGTCTATACTATAAGAAGGGGAAGGTCTCACACTCGGAAAATTTAACATTTGAAACAGTAAAAATTCTACTTTTAAAATATATATTTTACTAGTTCAAGCAAATCAATAATTATAGTTTGATTTTTAGCGTTGCGTTTAAAATTTACTAATTTACTTTGTAAATATTGACGCTGCTTCTATAGAAATTTAGTAACTGTATTTTATATTTTTTTACATATCATGCGATCATTTTTTAGGTACGAAATGGTAAATATCAAAGTCAAAATTCTTAATTATCTTACTTTAACATTTTCGACACTCACATAGCGAATATTGCTGTTTGAAATAGTATTTTCTTCCATATAAATAATAAATTGTAGCACTTAAATAATAAATATTATAAAGTGATTGTTAAAATCACGATTTTACTGTTATTAAAAAAATTATGAGAAACTTCTTTTAAAGAATTCAATTTCCTACAGAAAAAAATCATCAATTTTTGTTTATCTCTTATCATTTGGTCAAAATTTGAATTTTTAACTATATAATAAAATTCTAAATTTTTAGAAGTAATAAACTAAAAACCACGGTGAAATAATAATAACTAATCCAGAATTTTCACAGAAATGAATTTACAGTGCATATGCTAAGCAAAATGGCTCTTAAACTTTATTTTTTATGCAGGTAGATTTTGAGTGTAATGGAACTTAAATCCCCAGTAGAAACGGCTTACTTTTTTTTCCATTGTTCCAGTTATTTCTAGAGTAAAAAAAAAATATTTATAAAATTCTTGACACAAAAATGAAATCATTTGTTTTTCCTTATACCGGAATAATAGAAGAATTACTTAAAACTTTTTCACCGGATTACGTGTTGGGCAAGGATTCGAAACAATAATTCCCGATAATTCCACAATCTTGCAATAAAACTAAGAGGAAAAAAAGAGAAAAAGATCCAACCAACCAAACAAACAACCAAATGTAAAAGATTATTACCAGTTCGATGAATAGATCTAAGTTAAAAGTTAATTAACGTGAATCTAAGTACGATTAGCAAGTGAAATGGTAGTAAAGCTCAGCAGACGGGTATGAATTGTCGAGTTTCCGGTTTAACTTTGCAGACGGTGGAATGGAACACACACAGAGGGCTTTCCGACCACGGGACTAATTGCGTTAATTGTCCGAAAGGAAATACAATTGTCGCAATGGATTTCGCTTGCATTGATAATCCTTGAGCTCTAGGTAACGCGAAATTTCTCCCTCGTTAACGTAATTTATATTCAGGAGCACGCGACCCCCTGTCCTACTATTTGTTGGTTTAAACTACTCCCTCGGCTTCTCTCACCCGAGTAAGAGTTATTCGTGCAGAACTTTGTCACATCAATTGTAAATTGATACGCCTTACCCCCACTACCAGTTAGTGCCAGGGGTAGCGAAGTTTAATTACTCACCCTTCCTTCAGTTTTCAGCGGAAAACTAAACATCGAGACAGTAACACTTGATTCCTCGATCATGTTGTGCCGACATGTCTGATGTCTACACGCTCGTTGGATTTTGATTCAAAACTATCAACTAATTCCAACGAAGAAATTAAACGAACAAATGAACTACTGAGATAAAAAACGCTAAAAAGCAATGTGAACTGGTTGTTTCCTTCACCAATTCCAAACACGATCACGAATTTAGACTCTGCCTCTAAATAACTCGGAAATTATATTACAACTAGAGGTAACCCTGAAAGTTAGCTGACTGCCTACAAACTAACAGCCAATTCCATTCCTTATCCGCCAGGCATCATCATTCCCAGTGTGTGCCTCTACAAATCACGACATTCTACTCAGACCAACCTGAAACTGAAGAAAGTACGGCACTTGCTCTACAGAACCACCAGTTTTATTTTTTTATCATTCGGGTCTAAATTACCTGGTTGGTAACTTTGATAATTATCTTATCGCGTCAATGCGATTATAATTAGTAACTATGTAAGTTTACCGCGGCACTAAATTTTAGGGACTATGAGTTATTACTTTTGATAATTCAATGCATGTAAAGCTATTTATTGTTATGATTATAATTTAAATTTTAATAGTAATAAAAGTAACAATTTAAAATAAATCTCAGTAGAGACATAGCGTGTATAAATAACAAAAAGTCTTACTTGGAGCCAGCGGCGTTGGATAGGTCGCGTGGTAGACGACCCGTTGAGAATTCGCGTGATTGTAACCCGCCATAGTTTCGCTTTGCCAATTATCGAGTGCTCTTATTGATCAATATTTTAATTTTTGTTTAGCATACACCAACAGCTGGAGGGAAAATAACGGGCTAGTTTTCGCTTATAGAGTTTTTCTACAATCAAATTTGTTTCTTCTATTACGATTAATTATAATTAAGACGCTTGGACGAATTGTTAATAACTATTTCAGACGGACAAGTGAGTAACAACGTAAGAAAAAGTTTAGATTGTAAAATACAGAGAAATCTTTATTCCGCACTCGATTCTGTGTCAAGAGGACTCGACAATCCTTGAGCACCAAAACGGATAATAAAATTCCTCTTCGTCTTCTTATTCTTCTTTTTTCTTCCCCACTTCTTCTACTTCTACTGCTACTATTATTATTAAAGTTACTATTGCTATTATTATTATTATTATTATTATTATTATTATTAAAGTCAGTAAACTCGGAATGACAATTCCGGAGGACTTTGCACAGCCAAATTCGTTGATCGTTATTGCTTTAATCTACAATTAATTAATTAACTAATGTCTAAGTAAAAAAGAAGCTTGTGATATTAAATGTACACGTGGATCTGACGCGTGCGTCAGAAGCGCTCTCGCTGGATATTTAATCTTGTCTTACAAATTGGACTTCTCTCAGCACAACACTTAGGAGTATAAAAAATTTATTCTTTTCTTGGATCCGTGTATATTGTTCACTCACTGTCACAGCACTTCCACTGTTCTTACCAGGTAGGTCTCACTAATCTTTCAATTTATAAAGTGTCCACTGTAGTCATCCGTAACATTAACATTAACATTAACAATCGATTGTAAATAAATGTTAGATCCGGTTGTATTTTTTGAGCATTTATATGTTTTCCGTTTAGGCAAAACCCATTTAATTTAAGTATTAAAATAGCGTCTGTGATTTAAGTTGGTGTTCCTAAGGTTAAACAATGTTGCGGAGGAAGATTATGTATTTACAAAATTCATCACACTATATAACTACTGATAATAGTACTATTGGTTCAGCTTTAGGAAGTAAGTAAGTAAGTAAGTAAGTAAGTAACTTAACGATAAGTAAGTAAGTTGTTAAGTTAATAAAATAGTTAGTGGAAATAAAGGTATGTGTTAGTAAGTAAGATTGGCCCCGCGTGTGTGCTCCCGAGCGGCGGGAGCCGCAGAGTGAGCCAACTGGCGATTTTACTTAGCCCCTTGCGCACGCCACCACCAACACAACTACCCTCCTATTTTGGTAGCTCTCGATGTAAAATCCCCACTTTGTCGAGTCCTTTTGCGAGTGTGCCCTTTCTGGCTGGAGCTCACCCTCACACTCGCATCCACCAGATTCAACAGTCTATGGAAGGAAAAGAGAGGGGTGTCCCTTGGAACCCGATAAAGCGAGAGGGGGATTAATGTAACCCTGGTGGTAGAGTTCGAGCTACCCCGGCGGCGAATCCCTGCTCTCTTTTCCTCCGGCTCATCCTACCCTTCCACATTTAGCTTCTCCAGCCTTTGGAATCCACGGTTACTGTAAAAAGTAACCCCTTTAACGTCCCTATCAGTGTCCCGTCTTCCACTACCACCCTGGTATACTTGGCTGGCTCGTAGCTCACGTCAGTGGTGCGCAAACTGTAAATGCGATCTCAAAGCCAAGGGTGGTGAGTGAAAGCCGCCCTAGCTGCCACAACCTAGGCATTTAGGACGAGGATGAGGGTATAAACAGAGTAGAGCATGCATAATTTACGAGTTACGTGATCAAAAGATCTATCTCATCATCCACTGGAACGGTTGCCTTGAGAGATAAAGAAAATAAAGAGTGCCGCTTTCAATATGGAGGATCCAGCCCACGCGGGATAGCTGTTAGTTTTCTTTAGTAGGTCCATCTTTTGGTCCCCAGGCCTATTTGGAGCCACCCATTGTCAAGCACCTGTCCTGTCATTTGCTTAACCCCTTTAGGTTGTTTGCAACACGTGACTTAGTGAATAGGGAAGGGGCGCCGGAGATTAACGCTCCTGGCATTATGCGTACATCACTGACACCAACAATGAGGAGTGAGAGTCCAAGAGGACAGGGAGGCTAGAGTAGGGAGAGGTAAGTATTTAAAGTTACGTTAGCTCAGCGGAGTGGGGGATCCAGTGGCACTATTGGTATGGAGATTTAACAGTAGCCTACGGCCAATCGGGTCTTTCACACCGTGAAAGCTCATCGCACGTGCTCTACCTTTTATGGTACACCGGGCAGATAGTCACAAGAGCGACAAAATGGTGTTCTATGAGAAAAAGAAGATTTATTTTAAATAAAAAGGATGCTACCGGGACTTGGAGCGGTACCAACAGGGGTCAGAGGGGAGACGTGCCAGACGGTTTCTAGAATTTTAAAGGTGGTGCTGCCACCTTTCAGTGACCCCGTAAACTAACAGCCACTGTATTAAAAGAAAGAGAAGGATGCTGACTAAACGTGAAGTCACAATTGCTCTGTTGATGTTGTATTTGTTTAGCAGAATTGTCCTTGGCCTATCTCTTGATCCCGAATTAGGAGCGACGTTTGATTAATTGGGACATTCCTAAATGCCCATATAGAGATTTAGCGATTGCCCCTAACATAACCGCCTAGGGGAAATAAATTATATACACGGTCAGGGTATAAAATTCGCGGGACTTAACAGGGCGCTGTGGTAATTAACCCAGCGACCTGACCCTCATTTTTCATCCCCTCGTCAACGGCTTACACTCTCTTTTACGTTTTATAAAGATATAACAAACAGCAACTATGGAGTTTTGAGAACGACACCAACATACTACTACTACTACTACTACTACTAGGACTGCTGCTGCTACTGCCAACAGTGGGTGCTGTTATTTACAACGTGTAAAAGTTTTACCACACAATAAAAAATAAAAGCAAGGGAAGGGACAGAGTAGACGGAATAAGGAAAGTAATAAAAAATAAATAACCTATAGAGCATGTTGAATAAGAATAAAAGTTGTGTTGATCGATGTCCGCTCCTCTGTAGCTCACTTACTTACTGGTAGGTTACTTACTGTCTCGGAAAAATATCTGGTGATCCCGGACGAAGGACGTTCGGCTGACTTATTTATCCACGTAGCCGTCTACGGCGCCCAAGTTTCCGGGCAGCCCGACTTCCGGTTACACATGTATACTTCAGTACTCGTGATACAGTCTGCACGAGCATCCTTATCCTTCCAACAGTATAATTCGAGTACAAGTCACAAGAGAGAACTTTCTGGCCGGCATTTCACTTACTGGTGATTGACGTACTATCTCTCTCTTTTAGATCCCCTTCCTCATTTTTGTTGGTCTGTCCAGATCCTAGATGCAAAATACAGGAAAGCGTAGCGCGACATTTATCCATTATTGTAAATGGAAATAGAACGTGGGAAAAAAGTGTCACCGGGCTGTCTTGTAATCGATCATGCCCATTTAATCTATTGAATCGACGGGTCTGAAGTTTAATGGACAGACAGGAGCCTTTTTGGTGGATTTTGTTGAATCGATAGACTCGTTACCAACAGCGAATGTCGACGGGCAGTCGACCGCTCCTGATCGGTAACACCGTGAGTGACATGGAGACATACACACACTAATAATGAACACCAGTTGTAGTAAAGTTTAGGCCACACTGCCACAATCCCGAGCAGTAAACTGGTTGGCTCGGTGAAGCACCAGCTAGGGTTGAGTGAGTTAGTTAGTTAGTTAGTGTCTCGCTTGTCTATACACACTATCATAGTGGACAGTCATGATATACCTGAGATAGACATCATCCATTGTAACAAGTTCCGTGTTGTCATGTGTGGCACGCGCATTTTACCCAATCGATCGATGGTTGTACGCGTGCATGCACTCATTACGCTGTCGCATTACTGCGACCAGGAACCGGCTAAACAGCCTATTCCTGCTCCTGTTCCTATTACCAACATCGCTACTACAGAAACAACGTTAAACCCAACCCCGATGGTAGTGGAAGGCGGTAGTCGTTCGGCACGTTACCGGGACAGAACGAGCGTGCGGCGATCAATTACATAACCCCCGATAAAACTGGGTCACGTGTCAAAGTGCGGAGCCATCCCCTAAGGTGTCTAACTTTTTTCCGCTTAATATTTTTTATCATTATTGCTTTGGTGGAAATTTAAGGACAGGATTATTTTTAATTGATCAAATTTACTCCTTATATTAACAAAAATAAAACGGGTGACTTCTTGATTATTTTTATTGAATGATAAAA
Source organism: Cotesia congregata (assembly GCA_905319865.3). Lineage (NCBI taxonomy): Eukaryota > Metazoa > Arthropoda > Insecta > Hymenoptera > Braconidae > Cotesia > Cotesia congregata. The sequence continues at coordinate 6,581,356 of CAJNRD030001114.1, forward strand.
AAAGTTTATTCGTATAAGAATTACAAAATATGTACTTGGAGACTCAACCTTTTTCCTTAGTATGTACCTGAAAAACATCAATAACATATCTAAATGTTTTCACATTAGATTTTTTCAACTCCATATGCAAAGTGTCTGATTTCTCTACTTCATTCTTCCGAGTAATGAAAATAAAAATTCACTGAAATTTTTTTATAGTGTAATATTTTTTACCTTCATTATTATTTCCTCCTTATTTAGTTTTATTTCTTCCATGCTCTTCCTCGGTGTTGAGCCAGTAAATTACCAGTGGTAGTAGCCCCTTGGCTTTAAATAGACCGTTGGCAGAAGTTCGCGTCTAAACTAGCTTTACCGTCCTTTTTTGCTCCGAACTCATCTACCTCAGCCACCTAGTCCACCTCATTGAAGTTATCCTCCTCCTCTTCAGTGCCTTACTTTCCTCTCTGTCTTTCAGTTTATGTAGTCTGTCGATAGTACACTACAGGGCTATAGTTATATCTATCTATTCGATGCAAGACGAGCACTCGTCCACGGCACGTTCTCTTCACGCTTGACCACTTTTTCATCCCCCTTAAGGAAAAGACATATAAGCTGATCGTAACTTGCTCGTCACGTCTTGGACCGGCTAAAAACAATCGATATGGGATCATCCGAGCTCTCTAGTACATTTGCTTCACTCACTACACACATATATACACATATACGGGCACCGACAAACAGGACGAGAAGATGCCGGTCCATCTAGTTGGGCTCCAAGATTCGAGGCACAAACAGACGTACTTATAGCTCTGAGTCGCGTAAGACAGGCACGAGTGGCAAATTTATTTGAATTCAGATTGATCTCAGTCACACACCCCGATTTAAAGATCGTCTCTCATGAATTACGTTCCTCTTTGGACGATTGAACGTGCCATCAGCCACCAGACGTCTTCTTTAGCATCTGGAATCCCAAAAAACAGGAAAGACTCTGATGTTCCAAGATCGATACTCAATTGCAAGGCATCATGCCATTTTGGATTGCTTTCTTTAAGTTATCCATAGAAAGAAATTTTCTTTAAATTGTTAAATTCCTGATAAGATTACTAGAGTACATCATAATCTAGTACGCTACTTTACAATTTATTAGTAACAGCAGTACTTTTTAAAGTTTGTCAGTAAAGTTTACAGGACTCAAAATTTCATTTCAACCAAACTTTTTTCCGTGTGGGAACAATCTTTTTTCGGCCTTAAGCCCTCAATATAGCCATAGTTAGGTAAAGACCTTTACTGAATCCTTACATGATGTATAGTTATGACAAACGAGAGAACGGGACTAGAAGTCACGCCGCTCTGGCGAATATCACCGGAACTAGGGACTAACATCGCTCAACCTTCTAGCATGAAATTCACCCTTTCCTTTCTATCCTCTATTCCTAGAGCAAGTTAGTTTAAGGCCGTGATAATTTGGGTGTTAGTATAACTCATAGAAATCGGGGATGCCATTCTAACGCTCCTGCTGGTCAGTAAACCAACAACAACTAGCCCCGAAATGGTAATTTGGGAGAAAGCACTTAATGTATGACACGCGTACGTTACCCTACACTGTATACCGATACCGTTCACCTCACGGCGCGACTGCCTTAGGGAAAATTACATCTAACGATCCTCGTTATCCAGGTGCACATCAACGTTGATGCCTCTACCCAGGGTAATAGGTAATTGGTTTTGGATTAGTATACGCTCCGTAAGGAGAAGGGGATTCAGCTATCGATTCATCCGGAATCGAATTATGGGATTTAGGAGCTCACTCATCGAGATAACACCCAAGGAGATATTGATGTTATCTTCTATTCATGTCTACTAACTCTGTAAGGTACGCAGTAGCTCCTTCTGAATAGACCATAGAATATTCGGGAAAGGAATTTTGATTAAAATTTACCGTGAAAATAACAGAAATCGTGGGAAATTTTAGAGAAGGTTTCATTTGTTGCAGAAGCTCAATTCGAGGATGACTCGTAACTTAATCCACGAACAAGGTAGAGACAGACCTTCTGCAATAAAAGTCCCGACGGTAGCCCCTACGATTACATCTAAAGACAGTTTGTTTTCTCTCCAATTGCTTGATTCTCCGGAATGATAAGCTGCTGTTGATGCTCCGTTTCGAATTTCCTTCTCATGACAGACTATTTCTTGTAGACTCCTTTTCTTGAAATTGGCCAAAGGGTTTATCATTTATTTAATGCTAAATGATTTTATGTATCTTTATCCGACAATGTAATACATAATCACACAAAGTACATTAAATTTTATCATTCAGAATATTTTATAACTGTAAACAGCTGTATAAAACCACATCCAATTAGATCGTTATCTGATGGTATATTTCCTTATGTCTGGTCAGGATTGGAATAGATATTGTTTGTTGTTGGAATCGTGTACCGTGAAAAATTTCCTGATCCAGCCAATTTTCGTATCGGGCTTGATGTCGCTTGATCTTGTTGATAAAGGTTCATCTAGATAGTTTGTCTGTTGCAAAAATGATCTTTATGTTAGAATTTAATACCCAAAAGCCAACTCTTGTAAGGAGATGATTTAGCGGTACCTCTGTTGAAGGTTTTCATCACTTATTTTGTCCAAAAAGTTACATATGAAGCAAGTTTCAAATGAGATCACATCAAGAAATTTTTTCACAGGATTTAATCAAACGATTCTTGCAGACTAACTAAACAAAACTGGTTTCAATAATAATCAATACCACAAACTTTGTCGAAATTCAAACAGTCAATAGTAGGTAACTCGTAAATTTTAGTTGAAGCAATCTTGATTAATGAATAACATGATATTTCGACGTTAAATTTATCGTGCAAATACATTTGTTAGCTTCAGTTTCTATACTTTTAACCTTCAATGTCCACAGTGGGTTATGATAACCCAGTAACGCTTACCAGGGTGGGTTAGTGTCATGAGAAATGTGTGGAAGGGTAGAGAGTTCACAACTACACCTCTAAAATTCAAGTACTGTCTGAATTGTAATGAATGTTACCAAAGTTTTGGTACCACATTGTAGACTAACGGAATATCATTGATATTCATTGGATCCGGGTTGCATTAGTGATTGATGGATTGATATGCAATTACATTTGAGGTCATCACACCTCCCCACTTGTTTTTACAAGCGATGACTATTCTTTAGTTTGAAAACTTTTTGCGGGATAAAAATAAAAGAGGATAATAAAAACTAATTGACGGGATAAATAATGGCTGTTTTCAGTGAAATTAATTACGAAGTTAATTATCTTGTTTAAAAAAAATAAAACAAGACGATAAGAATAATAATATTCTTTAATAATTATAACAAAGATGAGATATCGATTGTACTTAGAATGGGCCGGGCATTCAGAGACGTAATTAATGAGTCTTGTCTGTCTATGTCGTCCTCTTCGTCGACGACATAGTTGTAGTCGTTGCTCGACACGAACCAGATAATAGTTGATGGCTTTTAATGGTTATTAAAATGAAAAACCGGGTGTGGGTACGAGAGGGCAAGCGTTGTTGAATAACGTAAGCGGAAAAAGAGGAAGCCAGAGGACTAAAAAGAGGAGACTTGAATATAAGAAAAAAAAGAATGATTATAATAATAATAATAATAATAATAATAATAATAATAATAATAATAATAATAGCAACAAAAAAAGGTGGAATGAGGGAAGAGTGAGTGAATGAATAAAGAGGAGAGGAAGAAAAAATAAGAATGGAAATACGAGGGTGATTAAAACTTAGCTCGAGTAGCACTCGTCGTTCATACAAATGAGGAGTGATTTTTTCGGCAAGACTTCTCCGCAGGGAATAAAGATGTATCGGCCCGTTTAAATAAACTCACTGTATCTGTATGCTGTTAGCCAACGGCAAATGTTATTTAATTCGATCAATTAATACAAGTACAACAGGAGAAGTTTCGACACTAGGGAGGGTTCATTTTCCAGACTAACCCAAACCACCATTTGTAATTTTGATTCATTACACCCTGTGGGACACTGAACTTTAAAGCTTTTTTTGTCATCTACATCACCTATCTGTGTCTGATAATACTTAACTGCTGCTAGCAAGTCTATCTGAACTGACGGTACAGTAGTTGCTGGTAATTAACATTTCAAATGAAAACAGACGACGTGTTTTACACGAATGCCGGATAGAGGATCGAGGTAAAAGAAATCGGTGCATTTAATTATCTTACATTATCTCCACGCTCGGGTTCTAGTTTACGTCTACGTCTACGTCTATTTACACTTGTAACACGAAAAGAAATTTTACTTAAAATTGTTAAATTAATGAAATTCAGGGCGATGCTTTATCAGTTATTAGTTACAGCAATACTTTTTAAAGTTTGGCAGTAAAGTTTACCGAACTCGGAAAATAAAAAAAAATATTCTAGTTCAGCTTACCGCACACATGGAATATAATTATTAATTTAATAATGTTGAATTTACACGGAAAAAACAAGATTATACTCGATATAATCCAAGATTATAATGAGTGAAAAAAAATTTTCAGATAGTAGCTAATATAATCCAGATTACAATGAGTATAATCCAGATATCACGGAGTATAATCCGGATTATAATTAGTATAATCCAGATATCACGCAGTATAATCCGAATTTTTCTAGCTACTATCTGAAATTTTTTTCACCACAGATATCACTGAGTATAATCTGGGATGATATCCAGTGTCATCTTGTTCTTTTCGTGTAAATGATATGCAAGTGTTTTTAGATTAATAGTAGTTAAGGAACAAGTGATTACGAAAATGTGTAATTTTTTCAACAGCTAACAAGTCTTGAGCGATTGCAGCGCCACCTTAAAGTCGGTAGGTGATACGAACACTTAAATTCATTTTAATTAAAAATCTTACTAACATTACTATTATTCATCAATGGTTCATGATGTTAATGCAATCTTAACCGAGAAAAATGTTTTTTGCTTCTCCTGAAAAATTTAGTATTTTTGACTTATGGGGTTTCTCAAATAAACGATTCAAATATTGTAATTAGATCTGGAATTGAGAACTGACCCTTGATTCCTGTAATTTTTCTCCAAAATTTTTTACCAGACAGCCTTTAAACCTCTTGGATACCGAAACCCCAGCGAGACATTAAGAGCGTGTCTGGCTGTTTGGAGGGAGTTTGTCTCTCCTTTCCTCAAAACCATCTAAGGAATTCTTGGCGTTGTTTGCCAGAAACGGGAAACGATAAAAAGTTCTGGACCAAGCCCTTCCGCCTGCAGTGAAAAGAACATCCATGGAACTTGACCGATTCGTTTGCTACAAAGAGAGTGGAGACCAGACAACAATGGGTTGAATTGGGATGGAGGATCCAGGATAGAGGATGGAGGGTAGTAGACGCGTGCCGAGACTTTTGCACAGACTCAATGAGCCGAACAGACCCGAATATAATAATAAATTCTAAAGCCGGGATGACCCAGTTCCCGGCTGTAACGCTCCAGTAGAGGGGACGCTACTGAATTCACCCCGTCAATTTTACAAGACACTACCGGGGAGGCTGAGTGGTGGTGGCCCTAGTAATAGTCGCCAATGCCACTGCTAGTTGTAGTTGTAGTTGTTGTACTTCTAACAGCCAAAGTAGTTGTGCTAGTTATAGTTATAGTTATAGTTTGATAAAAGCAACTCTGAAGGCTAGGGTAAGGGTCGCAAACCACATTTCCCAAGCCCTTTACCAACTACCGCAAACTCCTTACCAAATCAAGTCCGTAGCTGACAATGAGCGGGCTGTTCGCTTCATACTACTACCTGTCTAACAAGTTGTGTATCTATTTGCCGGCTACTAAACTATCCGTGCTAAATTTTCTGATATGGCTTAATACGGCTAATTTTTGTGCCTGATATGATTCATCAGATCTTATGTCGCTATTTCTTAAGGTTAACTCTCTTCAGAGGAGAAGATTTAGTGATCATACGCCATCTACAAGAGACTTCTAAAACTATTTTTGATCAAAAAATGATCTATGGACATTTCAGATCATATCAAAAAATTTCTGACATATATTTTCTTCCGTATGATATCTTCAAGCCCGAAAAGCATCTTCACACAGATTTCCACGACACTTTCAATTATTACTGAAGTTTGACGCTCATGTAGGATTTCTTTTCTCCGTTCCTCCTTCTAGTTCAGGAATCGCACATAAATTCTAACTCCAGAGCACGATATGTCATGGAAAACACACCTCCCTTTCTTGGAGCTTTTTTAGAGTCAAAAAACGTAAACGTAGAGCATCCGGTAACCACCAGCACGGAAGAAGGTATTTGTGTCGGTTGTGTATCCAGCGAGAGGTTTACCTCAATCGACTTTTGCTCACACCCTTAAGCGACATTTTTTACGTAACAATGCTGGTGAGTGTGGCAGAGCACCAGGTGCAAATGCTTTTTTCGACATGAATAAAAGTGTCTGCGTGAGTAAAACCACATAAACCACGTGTTCTGAACTCAGATATTATCTGGGACCGCATTTTTCTAGCTGGTGTTTCATGTTCCTGGCAACCAGCTACTACTTCGGTGGTAACTTAATCCGGGAACGCTCGCTACAACTTTTTAATTGACGTCTTTCAACATTAACATCAACATCAAAGGAGCTGATTTTATTGCTTTTATTCCTGGTGTTTGACATTTTTGTGAGAAATTCTCTATGTCCATATATGGTCGCTATTTGAACCCAAAAAAAACTTCTTTTTTAAAAGTTTCTTATTTTGGTTTCAATCATTTAATTAACAATCATAATTTACCTCCTAGATAAGAAAGTTTAGAGTATTTTATACCTAACATGACATTATAACTTAGTTTTTGGTTTCACCGCCAGATGGCCTATCGTTCTCGCTTGTAGAAAAATCTTACCAGAGTATATAGATTAGTTTGCATTTTTTTGAGTCGACGTTAAAAATCTCTTAATTTTTGAAAGTTTTCAGAGCCCTTGATAAAAAATTGTTTACTTTTATTCCAATAAAGGAACAATTTTCTATTAGATGAAAAATATTGGATAGTTTTATGTTTAGTAAGATTTTTCAAAGGTTAGTTCTGGGTTTCACCACTAGATGGCTTATGGCTCTCGCTTCCAGAAAAATCTTACCAAAGTATATATTAGTGTAAAAAAAAATCCAAGTATTTTATTTTTATCCGACTACAAAATTGTGTAAGTTCATAATGTTGTAAGAGACCTTGACAAAAAATGGGTCGATAAAAAAATTTTTAGGTATCGCAAGAAATATTTAAAAGTTACAATGAATTGAATTTTTCTTCCTTTAACCTTCTTTAAATGACATAAGAGAAGCGATATTTAATGAGAACATATTGAAATGTTAACGAAACTACTTAGGGTGATGAAATGTTATGGTTATTGAAATGGAATCTAATAATAAAAAGGTGTGTGTATCTGTCACATTATAAGTCTGACAATTGAACTAGTGATGTACCAGGGTGAATTTTCGCGAAGGTCTGAGTGTGTATGTGAGTGTGTTGACGACTTTTATGGATGACTTTTATCGCATGGAAAACGGAATATTGAGAGGCACTCACCGGAAATGGTATCCGCGCCATCGGTTTTCCCGTCAGCACCACCAGCACCTCCGCCTCCAGTTCCCGGTTGGTGGGTCTGCTGTTGAGACTGTGACTTTTGCTGTTGCTGCTCATGGATAGTTATCTCTTTCGTTGATTTTTGTCGATTTCCCGTAGTGACATCGGCATTACCACCAACAACCGTATCTTTTACTTTTCGATGATCACCGCGATCGCAAGACTTAACATTTGATCCAATATCCGATGATTTACTCGCGTTTATTACACTGTTACCGTTCAGTACGATGTTTCCATTGTTGTTCAGATTCCCATTCACCAGGATCCCATTCTCGCCCTAAACAGAAAAGTTCAAATTGGCTTTTTAGCTTTTATTATTCATAGAATTGCTTCACTCCGTTTCATTTACTCCTCAATCAACTCTGTGTAAAGTGTATCTTTGTTTACGCTTCATCGATCCTCAGAGATTCTCATTGGGCTACTACCCTTTCTACTCTTTCATCATTTTATTATTTAAGGTACTGAATTGATACTCACATCTACCAAAAATTTTGTACATTATTTATTCTTATTATTATTATTTTTTTCAAATTTTGTATCATGATATGGATTAAAAATTCGATTAATATATAATTTTGCATTAAAGTTCTGGTTTAATGATAAAAGATGCAAAAAAAAATGGTAAGGACCTTTTTTGTAGGAAATTTTATTCTTTATAAAAATGGTTTTTGCCAGTTTTTCCATATCTCCGAACTTTTTGCTAGAATTTGAACTTAAACAAAAATCGTCAATTTATTTATCAAATTCATTTTTTAAAAATTTAATTAAGACAAAATAAAATTTTTGCTTCATTTTTTTAAGCAAAGAATGTAAGATAAGATTTTTAAAGTTGACAGCACACCATTTTGTCTTCTTTTTGGTCAATAATAACAACACAAGCGACAAGAAACCGCTTGTGTTCTCTGTATCATGAATGCCAGGGTTACATTTTATTATTCATGTTTTGGGGTCTGTGTAGTCTTACAGACACTTGGGTTCCACGTTAGAATTATTTTTTAAATATTTTTTTTACGTAAGTACCTTCTTTTTGTTTTTGGACTCTCTTCTTTTATTTTCTTTTGTTTTTCAGCCCGTTAAAAAAATGTAAACGCCAGTTTTGATGCATAAATGAATTGTAAAGTAGTTAATTAAATAAAAAAAATTGGGGAGCTGGTGGGAAGTCGCGTGTAACCTGAGGATAGAAATTGTGATAGAAATTTTACTTAGTTGTTTTATTACTGCATACACTCGTCGGTTATTATTCAAATTTTATTTCATTATCATTATTATTGTTATTATTTTAACTTTTACTATGATTATTATTATTACTATTATCACTGTCATTATTACTTATTATTATCATCACAATTACGGCAAATGTATGAGATATTTACGGCAACCATTTTTATATGGAAATTATTATTTAGCTCGCGTGTGCTTGTACTTTAATTTTTATTTCATATTAACTATCGTCTATTTGCATATCAAACTTTTTGACCCTTTTATGCTATTATAGTTGTTTCGCCACTAAATCTTTCTTTTAATCTTTAAAGTTGTAATTCTTCAAAAATATTTTATTAGAAATTGGTCAATTTCGCCAAAAAAATATTACAAATGATCAAATCTAATAATTCTAAGCTAAATGCTCAATATACAAGAAAACCATAAGATACCTTTTTTGTAAGAAATTTAATTCCTACAAAAAAGGTCCTTCTTCTATCTCTTATCATTTAGCTACAATATTGAAGCAAAATCCGAATTTCCGAATATTAAATTAGATTACGTACTTAGATAAGGGGCATTTCATAGTGACTCGTGGGACATTTGACTCTGAAATTCCATCAATTTTAAGTAATAATTATGTGACTGAAACTTATACTATAGTAAAATTTATCTTATAATATAGAATAACTAATTAACAACATCCCTTTGTCAAAAACCTCGATTACTTTTTAAGTTTCTCGTAATTATCATTTAACTGAGTGTGACTGGTGGGACATCGAAAAATCCTTCTCTCTTACCGCAGTATACTTAAAGTCGAATTTCAGTTCGACCACTAAACTTTTAAAAAATACTTCCCTGTCAATTCAAAATTTATCCTACAAACATTCAATATTATGAAGAATTAGACTGATTACCTACGTAGAAACAATTAAAAAAAATTTTTTTATTGTGACTGGTGGGACAAGTACAAAATGTCTACATGAAGTTGTTTGTTAAAAAGACTTTTATATTATTTCAACCTTAGAAACATTATTGTTTATATATTTAACTATAAATTATTTAGGATAATTAAAAAAAACTAATTAAAAAACACAAATAAAGGATTTAGCATGCTGACAACACGATCTTGATAAACTTAAGTGTTAATTAATAACGACCATAAAAAAATTTGTTCTTAAAACTATAATAATAAATATGTTAGTTAGTAACAAACATGGAATGAATTTGTTCTTAAAACTATTAAAACAACATTTGACCCGGATACAAGTTAGTACGGCTGAAAAGTTTTACTAGTAGAGAAAAATCAATTTTCTTATTGATTAAAAAAAAATTTCTTTACAAATTAGTAAAATATAGATTTTTAATAATAAATTAGGACTAAATTAGAATAAACAGGCTCTTTGAAATAGTAAAATAAATTTTTAGTTCATTACTTATTTTTAAAAAATTAACTCTCTAATAGCGAGAAAATTTAACGACCCTGCGTCGCCTGTCGGAAATTTTTGGAACTAATAATTTTTATAAAAATTAATTTATGGGCTTATCAAGCTATCTGATGAAATTTATTCACCGGAAGTAAATAAATGAATGAGAAAAATCGATTCTCTTATTGATTAAAAAAAATTTTCTTTACAAATTAGTGAAATATAGATTTTTAATAATAAATTAGTACCTCTTATATCTTTAACATTTCGCTAAAAATTTTGTTTTCAAACTTATCTCAATAAATAATCTTATAAAATATTCTGAAAATCGAATTCTGCATTAAAATTTCGGCTAAATGATTAGACACAGCAAAAAGTTGATAAGGACCTTGTTGATAGAAAATTAAATGTCCTACAAATAAGATCTCTTGTAATTTTTTCATATTTTTGGTATTTAGCTTTTGGAATTTTAGGATCTAAATCACTTTTTCGACCTAAGTATGTATAACATCAATGATCAGATATGGACACTTATTTCTGTAACCAGTAAAGAGTCTAGGTGTATCATTTCCTGATAATAATCGGCGAGAGAATTACCCGGAACATTAGACTAGCCATAAAACAGAATGGGTAACTTACGGTGGTCATACAGGAAGTTGAAGATGACCTCACAACGACGATGCGATTCTGATTGTGGTCATTGGTGACGTTGTTGGAGAGAACTGTGTGGTGGCTGTCATGGGCATTGTGATGGTGATGGTTGCCAGTGGTAACACAACCGCCAATAGAAGTATTGTTGGTTGTTGTCGTAACACTCGTCACGGCGCTTGGACCCAATGATGTTTGCCTTATGACCAGAACGCTGCCAGCCGGCTCAAGTACCACCACTTGCCTCATATCCTTCTGTATTGTTATATGTCCTTTTCCTCCTTCTTTCTGCGATGACCTCTGGTCACGCACTGATTATCCAGCACTCCAAGACGGTCCTTAGTTCCTTTCAATCACCACCTGCGCCATCTGTAACAATAAAATAACATAATAAACTTAACAATCCAGAAGAAAAACAGAAGTCAATTCTGAGGAAGAGTACTTAGATTTACACCACGCTTTTGGGAAGTAATGGCTAATTGAGGTTGTAAAAATCTAATTTGGATTGAGTTCAAATTCTGGCTGAAGAGTGAGAGATACAGAAAAATTGATAAGGACTTTTTATGTAAAGAATTAAATGTCTTAAAAAAAAGGTTTCTTGTAATTTTTTTGTGGCTCTATTATTTAGCCCAGATTTTAACTTCAAAATTGTCTGAGTACGTAAAGTACCCAGTAGTTGAACAGGTTTCGAAGTAAAACGTATTTGACCTTACTTTTAATATATAAAGATGTAATTATTAGTTCAAATTAGTGAATTTGCTATTTTCTATTAATTTGTAATAGTCTCACAAATTTGATGTATATACATTAGAAATTAACTTTCTTTGTTGCTGTAAGATGGACAGCGGTGATTTAGGTTCAACTCACTTCCCCCCCCCCTTTCCGCGCTGTGGTAGTAGCCCTGGGACGGGGTAACAGTGGTGAGTAGCATAAAAAAAAAAAATTAAATAAAATAAAACCTATTAGAGATTAGAGTGCTGTTAAAATTATCCAGCTCCAGCTTGTTCAAGTTCTGGGTACCACTTTGAAAATTGGGAGGCATAAGTTGATGCTGTGTATTTGTTAACCATTTTTTCATTTTAACCCTGTTCGTCTTTTTAATTTCCGCCAATTCTTTATATTCAGTTGGCAAAAGATTAAAATATTTTATAGCAACGTAGTATGGACTTTTACAATATCTAGTTTTATTGATTTTACATAGTTTTATCTTTTTATGTCCAAATCTTCCATCATAATCATTGTAAAATTTTTTAAAAGCATCATAGTAGTAAAATAAACTATTTAAGATAAAAGTTTGTTCAATATTTAGTAGTGTGTTATGTTCCAACCTAAGTTTTTTGATTATTCTTTTCTGCATAGAGTTTTATAGTTAAATGGCGTTGTATTTTTGTTACAAAAACTTTTTTTTATTAATTCAATTTTAATTTTTTCAACAATTAAATTTATAGAAGATTTTTTGATATTTTCCGTTATAAATAATTGAATTTTCTGCTAATTTTGATGTTTAGTTATTAAAAATTGTGATTTTTCCCTTAAAATTCGATCCTAGAAATTCAGAAACTGGGCCCATAACCTGTTAAATTTCAAATATAATAAAATTATTGATAGTTCTATTAAAATTTTTTGTAGCAATCATCAGAATTATCTTAATCTCAGTCTGGATCCTTTTTTTGGTATTCCATTCTGTTAAATTTGACGATAATAAATTTATAATCTGGACTTAAGTGAAGCGATCTTGGCAAAGTCGTAACAATAGTAATATTTCCCTCAAACTCTATTTAATGCCTGAAAAGATTCAAGATATCTTTTGAAGGTATGCCTCTGGTGGAGTTTTAAATACGCCAGGTAAAAGAAGTAGAACCGGCAGGGTGGGGTGCGGAAATAAATAAAAAAGTTTAAAACTGACGAGAGGATTTTTTTAGATCAAGCGCAAGTCATAGAACTTGAAAAGCACGGATTTTTCTTACTCATTGAAACGTGTCAGTGGCGAATGAGAAATCTCGTTAAAGCTCACCACGAGCTTCACGAGGTATCATGATCTCCTAAGCTTGAAATTGGATCGATGTCAGTATATTTCCTCAATCCTCAATCCTCAGTTAGTGCTGCCGGTGGTTACTCACCAGAAAACTTTTTAAAACTCGTTTACTGATGAGGTCATGTCATCATTTTATTTCCGAGTTGAGAGTATTGAGGATTCGATGTGGAAAGGGAATCCGGAAGATCCAAAATAAACAAACTAAAACTAAATTACTCCCGAAGGTCTATAACAATGCCTTAATTGCATCAAAATTGTGTCGGAATAGATTTTTGGGGTTGTAGTTACTGGAACATTCAATTTATCAGCTGGCGGTTGTTGATTAAAAGACTCTACAACTTTTAATTACGAGGTTTTGTGATCCGATCAGTTCTAACAAAAGACTTTGTCTATCTAAGTTGTTCGTTATCAATTTTTGAGTCAAATATTAGAGATAAGTATCCCTTTTTTGCTACCTTATGTACAGATAACCATTTGTCTCTATAGGTATTATATGTGGTTGGTTATATGTACAACTATGTATGTATTTTTAGGAAATAAATAAATAATAATAAAAAAACTAAGTGATAAAATTAGTTTTTTAGTTAAATTTAATATAATTGAAAATGTCGACCTGAATTTGCCTTTTGAAGGTTTCACATGCTTTTTTAAGATACTTCATTTCTTATGATAACTTTTCAGAGTTGTTATAAATAAATTTCAATTTCAAGCTAGATAAAATTTGTTTATTTATTTTGTTATGCACACATTAATGGCATTCTATAAGTTAACTCCGTGAAATTTGTGCTTAAATAATTAGTAATTGATCTAATAATTTTTTAAAAAATACCCAAACTGTATATTGTAATTTAAAATATCGAAAAATCATAAAGGTAAAGTTCTTTTATTCTCAATTCATAACTCTTGACAGTCTTTCTGTGTCCGCAGATTGATAGTTATCACTTATCACTATTAATAAAATATTACGAGAAGATTAATTAAAAATATCGGGAATAAAGATAATTGAATTTTTAAAGTTGAAACACTTAAATTAAGAATTTTATTGATGTTGTAAATGTTTAAATGGAATTGTGGCTTTTGTTATTGCTGGTAATTAAATAAAGGTGGAAATACAGTTGGTTGTCAACTGCCAAGAAATAGTGCAGCAGACTTAAGTCGTTGCGACTGGCACTTTACGATGCAAAAAGACAAAACGGTGGTGTAGTATAGAGTAATATAGCATAGTTTTACGTTATGTTGTAGTATAAATGTGGAGAGGAGAGAAACATAAGATCAAGACGAACATCAAGACTAAGATGTAGTGGTGGAATGGTTGTTGTAGTTTTAAGAATATAAGAAAAGCATACGCAGCTGTGGCCTCTTTGTTTAAATGTCGTACACACCTATATAACTCAACAACTATTTTAATCTCCAAGAAAATTTTTAGATAACATCAAGTTGTTACTTATTTTATATTTAATACTCATTTTATTACTTGTAAACGGATAAGTGCTATATAATGTTATCAATTTATCAGTATCAACAATATCAATATTGTCATTAAAGAAACAGATGTGAAAAGTAATCAAAACACCTTTTCAAAAATTCGAATAAGATATTTTTTTTTCAGAGAATTGAAATACCAAAAATCTATCGATTTATTTTTTATAGTCCATCAACAAATAAGTCTTGAATAATTTTCAGAATAAATTCAAATATCTGTTGGGCTTTAAAATTTTTATAGTATTTTTAATTAAGAAACTTGTTTTTGAACCAAGAATAGAAAAATTCTTTGGAGAAAACGATATAAATATGTGTTTAATTGATAGAAAAAAATTTTTTCCTTATATATACTCTCGTGAAATATTTCTACTAGTGAGAGAGCTTAAACATCTAGCGGTAAAACCAAGAACTAAATTCCAACAAAAAATGCCAATTAATTTAATGTTATCTACACGGAGTTATAATAACAAAAAGAACTTGAAACAAGAATATTTCTCTAATTTATAGTATTTTATAAAACAGTTTTTTAATTTACAGATTCAATTTTATTTTTGAAAAGTTATTTCAATTTAGACTGAAAAATTCTTAATCATTAAGTCTCTTATCGACACCACAGACGAATGAAAAAAATTCGGTCCTTTATATATACTCTGGTAAAATTTTTCTACAAGCGAGAGGAAATATCCACCTAGCGGCGAAACCATGAACTAACTTTTAATAAAAAATGCCAATTAATTTAAAGTTATCTAAACCGAGTTAAAACAACAACAAGTTCTTGAAACAAGAATATTTCTCTGATTTATTGTATTTTGAAAAATTCTTTTCATTTACACATTCAATTTTATTTTCGCAAAATTATTTTAATTTAGACAGCAAAATTCTTAATGATTATCATTAATAAACCTCGTTTTGACGAATGGAAAAAATTCGGTCCTTTACATATACTTTAGAAAAATTTTTCTGCAAGCGAGAGGAAATATCCACCTAGCGGCGAAACCAAGATCTAACTTCCAATAAAAAGTGCCAATTTTTTTATATTATTCAAACCAAACTAAAAGCAAGTTTCTAAACTAAAAACTCTCAAATCAAGACAAATTTCTTTAAAAAATAATTTTCTACTTAAATCGATAATATTTCTGTTAGATGACCATGTTTTTTTCATTACAATTATTGATAATGCAAGCGACTAAAAACTAAAAGTTAAACCCATTAAAAAGAAATTGGATTACACATCAAGTGCTAAATTTTATTATCAATATTTCTACCAAATGAAAGTTTGTGGATTGGACTGATAGCAGTCTAGCACTTGTATATTCGTACGAGTACATCAATAATAGAGTACGATATTAACCAGTAGGTCTGGGTCAATGATTTTGTTGGCAGCGAGTCTATCAGGATAGATAACGATTAAAAGAGGCAGATAGCTATAAAAAGAAGAAGCGTAAAAAATATGCTAGGTTCAGATACTTTTTGCTAGAAGAGGATTGACGTTTGGCGAAGAGATACGTGATTGCTCGTGGGGATTAGGATAAACGGTTGAAAGGCGTCTGGTAGTTGCTCACGAATTGGCAACGGGCTGTTGGACGTGTTACAAGACACCAGATACAGTATACTGTAGACAGTAGACAGTATTTAGTTGGCCGAGTGAAGGAGAAGGCCGGTACTAGCAAAAACTCGGGAGAAAAAGCGAGGAAACTAAAATGTTTTACACCTACGCCGACTCTAGCGAGCATCGCCATCATCACGTGTGTGAATATATATATATAGGTGTGTGTGTAAATGAATTCCACTCTGTCTTTCTCGTCTTCTCGGCTTCAACACTATTCCTATTCCCATTTTACGGTCGATCAGCTCACGAGATCGGCTCGATTACTCATCTCAAATCTGCCCGCGAGAATATAACCTCGTTGACAGTTTGATTGACACGCAACATTTACTTTTATCAATATGTTATCTTTTTATCTCCTTGTTTGGATTGTATTATATTAATAAGCTCTTTTATTCTTCTTTTTTTATTTCTTTTCCATTTATCGTGTCATGTTATTGATTTATTGACTATTGACTCATGCTCAACACTATAGATTATCATTTTTGATTGATGTTATTGCTGTCGAGATTTTTTTATACCACAAGTGTTTAGTTCAGAACATTTTACGTAGTCTATTAGATGAAAAAAAAACAATTGGTTATAAAGATATATAATTGATTCGAGAATTAATTTAAACTAGCAACCTTGCAATCACTTAAAATTGTACTGTACTTTCTTAAATATTGACGTTATTTAAGATATAAGCTCATCCCGGTGCTACACTCATCAAGAGCTTTCATTTGAGTACCCACATGCATTTTTATATATTTTTCATATATATACATATATACAATTTATATAAATATATGAAAAATTGATGTGAGTACTCAAATGAAAGGTCTTGATAAGTGTAACATCGATATGAGCTTATATCTTTAAAAATGTCAATAATTCACAAGATATAAGGTCATTTCTTAATTATATTAAATTGCACTGCACTTTCTTGAATATTGACGTTTTTAAAGATATAAACTTATCCCAATGTTACTCTCATCAAAAGCTTTCATTTGAATACCCACATGCATTTTGATATATTTTTCATATATACATATATACAATTTATATAAATATATGAAAAATTGATGTGGTACTCAAATTAAAGGTCTTGATAAGTGTAATGTCAAGAAGAGCTTATATCTTTAAAAGTGTTAATAGTTCACGAGATACAAGGTTATTCCTTAATTATGCATCTAGAGATAGAGCATTTTTTAATGCAGCCTAGGTACTTATCGTCATAAATTGACTATCGATGAGAATTATATAAAACTTTGAAAAGATACAAATTCGTCAAGACCTTTGCAATGACACTAAAATTCACTAAAAACGATTTTATCATATGACTATCCCGAAGACAAAATTTTTCTTATTCTCTTAATAATATAGATTATTTTGAAAAAAAAAAGATATGCATTAATTCAAGAATTTTTAGTTTTGTAACTCTTTTTTAGTTTGTCCTTTATGTAATTAGTACTTTTTGTGAGAAGTTAGTTCTTGATTTTACCGCTAGGTGGCTGCGCCTTCTCGCTAGCAGAAATACCATCCCAGAGTTTATATTTAGTCCTTAATTTTTTTTTCTATCAGTAAAATACATTATTAAAAAACTATTTAGATAAAAATATTATATTATTAAAAAATTAGATTTTAACTTAATTTCTTGGTTTCACCACTAGATGGCTACGCTTTCTCGCTTGCAGAAATACTTTACTTGAGTTTATAAATGGTACTTAATTTTTTTTGTATCAATAAAATACATTATTAAAAAACTATTTAGATAAAAATATTTTACTATTAAAAAATTGAATTTTAACTTGAAAATTAAAAAAAAAAAAATGTTTAATTAAAGAGTCTGAATAAAATTATTATAAAATATTTTATTCAATACCTTATTATTGAAATGATGAAAAGTAGTAAATTTTTTTTTTAACTATCAGTGTAGTTACAAGTTATGTAGATAAATATCATAGGGACGCATAAACATATATAAATTATAAATGTAATTTAATTTATCAAATATTCATAGCTTTGCATAGTTCCAACATAATTTGATAAAGCAGGATAGGAGGATGTGCTCTGATGCCGGTACGACAATCCAGGAAATATCTGGGGAATTACATGACCCTTGCCAGAGACACGATTTTATCTTTAAAGTGCCTTTATAGAATCTAGCGGAACTATAAAGGGACTTGAGAGCTTCGCAGCTACATTTACTCCTATCCACGTTACGTTTTTTATAAATAAATTTACAAACTCACTAAGAACTACAAGTGTTCCTCCGAACTTTCCGACCGACAAACTTTTTAAATTTACCGGCCTTTTTTAACTCGCCGCCGGACAGAATTAGGAACAATCAAAGTTACTGAATACCAGTTCAACGCTTCCCTTACCTCGTTTTTTTACACAAAAACTAAACGGGTTACAGCCCTTAAATTTAATAGGTTCTTTCCTCTTAGCACCCCAAAGATAATCACCAAAAATGGGGTCAACCCCGCAGGCTCACAAAAAATTATCCATTTTGCGTATTTTATTTTTTTTAAATAGCAACTTAATTAAAAAATTGATTATAACTTTAACAAGACAATGATTTTTTTTTTAAAATCACGTTCATAACAAAAAACGTAGAGAAAAACTTTTAAATCTAATTTCAAATTAAAATTCCCGCTAAATGATAAGAAATAAAGAGAACTTGATAAGGACCTTTTTGCAAAAGATTGAATTTCCTACAAAAAAAAAGGTTCTTACGATTTCTTTGTATTTTCAATGTATACCCCGGATTTTAACTTATCAAAGTACCTAATCTATATTATTAAGAGAGCAAGCGACATTTTGTGGCCAGTGTATTTATATGATAAAATGGGTTTTATGGTTAAATTTGGTATCGTTGGAAAAGTCTTGAAAGTCTTGACCTGGAGGTGTGACTTTTAATAGTTTCATATCATTCTCACCAATAATCAATTTATAATGATAAGTATTTAGGCTGCATTCGAAAATTATCTATCTCTATATACATAATTAACAAATGACCCTGTATCTCGTGAACTATTGACATTTTTAAAGATATAAGCTCATCCCGATGTTACACTTATCGAGACCTTTCATTTGAGTACCCACATCAATTTTTCATATATTTATATATATTATATATATGTATATATGAAAAATATATCAAAATTGCATGTGGGTACTCAAATGAAAGCTCTTGATGAGTGTAACATCGAGATGAGCTTATTCTTTAAAATATATATTATATATATGTATATATGAAAAATATATCAAAAATGCATGTGGGTACTCAAATGAAAGCTCTTGATGAGTGTAACATCGAGATGAGCTTATACTTTTAAAAACACCGATAGTTTAAAAAGTACAGTGAAATTAAAAAAAAATCATTATTTAATAAAGCAAAATTTTATTTATTTATAGTTCATAAGTTACGGCAACCACATAGTGACTGCAAGGTTGCTTGTCTAATTAAATGTCCCAAAAAATGACTTCTGCATTGAAATTCTGGCTAAATGATAGAAGATAGGAGAAAATTTATAAGTACCTAATCGATAGATAATTAATTCTCCGACAAATAAGGTTTCTAATGATTTGTTGGTATTTACAATATTTAATCCCAGAATAAAAATTCTAAATGAAAATAAAAAAAATTACAATATGATGAAATCGTAAATAGTGCTATAAAAAATTGTTATAATTGGCTCTTTATTAACGGAACAACAAAATGTTAAGTATCGAGGATAAATAAAGAGGCATTCTGGATTCTGGACTGGAAGGGGTGAGTTTGTCGCTTACGGTCGGGTCGCACGCGAGTTGGATAAGTAGGATATTATAGTTCTTGAGTTTTCTCGTTCTACCCCTTACTTTATTCTTAACTCTTGCCTATACTCCGGCACTTCATAACACACTTTCGGTCTGTACTACTCAACACAGCACCCCTAATGTACATACACACATCGACGGATCCGTGGATCTATACAAGGACCGTGGGAGTGGTGATATGAGTGTGTAACGGCGAGTAGTATGAATATGACACGTGATACATAGTTATTCGGTGCAGGATGTGCTACCAATTTATTCATGTATTCTGTCCTCCCAAGAGTAATCCTCATGTCGACGTCGTCGATGATTCAACCCAATGAGAATATATCAACTCGCATACTTAACGTCCATGTATATCCAAATATAAATATAAATATTACTGAGTAATAAAAATAAGTTATGCTCCGCAAGGTAATTTCCCGATTTTTTAATATTTAACAACTTTATCAATTCTATAGCTGAACTAATAACTGAAAAGTTTCTTTTAAATATCTAACTGAAAAAAAGTAATAAATCAATTTTTCATCAGAAAATAACCATAAATCTTATTTAAATATGCAAAATAATAGAAAAAAAATTTTTTGGATCGAATTTTAGGCTCTAAAGAGGTTGAGGCAACGAGCAAATAGTGTGTTCTAAAACACGAGCACAGAAATCTAATCTCTATTATAAAAAGAGTAAGAAAAATAATTCTCCGAAAAATATACCAAATATACTTCGTTAGCACATGGATAAATCTCGTTATTGGACGAAGGAGAAAAAAAATTAAAATTTGAATTTTTGACAGACTTTGAACGAAAAAACACATTTTTTGGTCAAATTTTCCACATGTATTTACTCGAAAAAATTAGTTGTAATAAAAAAAAAAATTCTTCGTCCAATAACGAGATTTATGCTTGTACTAACGAAATATGTTTGGTTCTTTAATTTTAGATAAACCAATAATAAGTTATGCTGTCCACGGCAAGAGCATTTTTTTTTTGAGACGTCAAAGGAGATGAAGTACCAACGGGTGAATTTTCGGAATTTTTAAATAAAAATTTCACAAAATATCGTTCAAATATGTATCTTTGGTATGCTGATTTGTTTAAATAAAATAAATGATTGTACACGGAAAAAAAAATCCTATGAAAAATTACAATGGTAACATCGTAATCCAGGACTAGACTTTCAGTATGTTGATTTTTACGATGCTGCCGTCTACAGAATACAATTTGAATTATTGAAAATTACGATGTTATTTAGTAAATTTTTTTTCCGTAAGAGCAAGTGAATAAGGACGCATACTATATGTTTTAATAAAAGAGAGACAGAGTCCAATAGTTTGCGACGCCACCACCGAAAGATGACCAACTTCTGTATGGAGGGTCTTATTATGTGACTGAACAGAAAGTATACATATTCCCTCTGATGGCGTAAGGGGATAAACCTTGGGCTTATGGTGGAGAGGACACCGGGTTCGATTCCTCGGTGATACAGAAATATTTTTTCAGTGACCTAAACTTCTTATTAATTTGAGTGATAGAAATTTACGATGTTGCATCGTATAAATTAAAATGGTTGAGTTCTGGTCCGGCACTACAATGTTCTATACTAAAAATTACGATGTTTTCATCGTAATTTTTCGTACAATTTTCTTTCCGTGTATATACTAAAAAAAAAAAAAAAAAAAAAAAAAATAGTAAAAATACCCTTTTTCTGAATCTCTGAAACCCACCTAACCCCTTAAATAAAGCATAATTGAAAAGGTCGACCTGAATTTGCTTTTTAAGAACATATAGTACAGTCTGATATCGGTAATTGTCTGGACCAGTGACAACAAATGCCAATTGAATATATCGATTTGTTTATTTGAACCTTATGTGAAAAGCACTGAATCAGGTTATCAGACTAACTGAAAATACTCTAAACATTGCTTAAAAAAATTAAACTAGATAATTTATTTTTGGCTCTCTCTTGCCTACATAAAAGTATAGTAAATAAAATTTTTTGTGGATAATTAGTTTTCTATCCTAACCTAGCTGCATTTTAATAATTCTATCTTATAAATTATCTAAACTAAAGTAAAGAATAAAAAATTAAATCAATCTCAAAGATCATATTGGTTGTACGTTTATTGGTAATTTCTTATAATTTCTTTATAGTAAAGTTTTATTTACTTGAATATGTGATGCACTGTTAAAAATTTCTATTATAATTTTACAAGAAATGTATTGGAAGCTAATAGGCAAAACATTTATTTAAAATTACAATCGGGTATAGTAAAATTACAAAACATATATAGCTCAGTGAGGTTACTAATTTTACAAAACGGTTTTGTAATTTTACAAATATTTTTAGATTAGCTAAGTTTGTAAAATTACAATACTTTCCTTGAATTTTACTTGAATTGAAATAATAAAAAAGAAAGATTTGATTTGATATCTGTTGTCATTTTATTGTTATGAAGCGCTGACTAGATTTTGTATCTCAGGTAGACCTAATTTGTTCAACTCAGATGATTTAAAGTGAAAATAATATATACCCTAACTAAGAACCGAACCCTATCCGCGCGCTTGCCAGACCGATACCTCACGCCCTACGCCGTACGACCGATAGGTGATTCAACATCTTATTATTCTTATAAGCTAATCCTATGTGGTGATTGAGCATTACGGCTTATTATTTATAATTTACATTAATTGTGTTATTTTATGGTGTTTATTGATGGAAAAGTCTAACATATACTCATTCAAATATATTGATTTCGAAATGATCGTTTGAGCATAATATTAAAATTTATGAAAGATAAATTATGTCTCGAATTTATTATTACAAATAAACGCAACCATAGACTAAAAATTAGTAAAAATAAATATGAAGGATATTGTTGTTTTTTTATACATCAGTCTCATTTTTGTAAAACTGAAAAGTATTATTTTTAAAATTGGAAAACAGTGAAGTAGAATTATAATTCGTGTACTATAATTAAAATTGTCTGATAACATTACATTGCATTTTGTAATTTTACAATGAAAATTGTAAAATTAAAAAAAAGCTTTTTAAATTTTTTATGAGATTATTGTAATATAAATTACAATATTTTTTTTATGATTTTACATACAATTATGCCGAATCAAATTATAAATAATGTTTGCAAAATTAAAAAGCTTTTTCTTGAAAATTGACGAACAGTTCTGTAATATTACAATGCGTGTTAGGTTTATACAAGAAGATTGTAAAATTACAATACATCTTAGTAGATTTCCTGACAGGTGTTGGAAAATTACATGAATTGTATTTTATTTCGCATTGCTATACACTGATTTGTAATTTTACATATCATTTGTTTTGTAATATGATTGTAATTTTACAAAAATTTTTAACAGTGTGGGTCCTGAGATAAGGCAGTTCAGTTTTACGCGCGAAGACTACCTATTCATTTATCACTTTATTATTTTTTTTCAACGATGAAATTTAAAAATAAAAGAATAAACTGTCGAAGGACTATCCTTTACATACTCCTGCCAAGCTTCATGATTTTTTATTTAATAATTACTTGGTCAAAAATCGTTCGTGTAATATGTTCAAAATTTAAATATTTCCTGTCCTACATATTCTTATCTAAAGGTTTCATATGCATGTCTAAGATAGTTCATTTATTATGATAACTTTTCAGAGTTGTTATGAACAGATTTCAATTTCAAGCTAGATAAAATTTGTTTATTGATTTAATTTAATTTTTCGATGTCGATGTCGTTACATATGTCAAGTATTAATCCATATAATTTAGATAGTAAGTCTAATTTTGTAACGGGCATACATTTATTATAAATGGCTGTCTACAGTTTAATTTAGTGCTATCAGAGTTAATCCTTAATTTATTTCATTTTACGGTTTTATATTTTTTTCGGCGATACTAAATTTATCATCTAAATAATTAAAAGAATAAGCTCAGATTTATAATGGAAATATTTTTATTTAAACAGAAGTTATTATAGTTCAAATCGGTACCATCAGAAAGTCTTTGAGGTGAATTTGTGCCTTTTAATGACTTTATATAATCTTTGATTAGTCAATTTTTTATTTCAACTTTTTTGGAGGAGTTATTAATAGTTTGTTGGTTTTTTAAGTTTGTTCCGTGACATTTCTCCTTAAATAATTTATTCTGTGATAGCAATAGTATTTTCAAAAGTTATTTAAAAAGTACCTAAGCTGTATATTGTGTCAAAGAATATTGTAAAAACACTAAGTTAAAGTTCTTTTATTCTCAATTCGTAATTCTTGACATTCTTATAGAGACCGCAGATTGCTAGTGTACCTTATTTTTCAAAAATATTTTTGTGGCAAGGCTAAATCTCTTATTAGAGATGTTTCTGTCAAGAAAACTAATGAAAAAAGAGCATTTAACTATCTAACTTAGTGGCCGCAAAGAAAAAAAAATTCCTTGACTGGAGGACAAAATTCTTGGCTCAAGAAAATTTTCGAGTGCCCGAAGGAAGACCAAAATTGTGTTGGCCGAAGTAAAAATTTTTCTTGAAATTCTATTCTTGGTGGAAGTCATTTTTTCTTAATTCAGAGCGTGTTCTAAAACATAATTTGCCTTGATTTTCTAATTCTTAACCCAACAAAACTTTACTTTACCTCCCGCCGATAATTACAGACAGTCGATAAGATAGTTAATTGCCCTCAGTCGATAAATAAAGTCAACTGAGCCAAGTTCTAAAACAAATGATGGATTAGAATTCAGTAAATCAAAATTCTAAAGTAAAATCCTACGACTACACTTAAATTGGGTCCCGGTAGAGGAAATAAGAAACTGAAGACGAGAGTTGAAAAAGAAACAAAAAACGTATATAAAAAGAAAAAAAAAAAGCTCGGATGTTAAAAAAAAGAGGAAATGAGAGAGGAAACGTTTGCCATTTCCCTTGAGAATAAATCCTGTCAAGATAGCCAATAAATATAAATGAAGATTCCGAGATCAATTGACGCATTTTATCTTTCGTCATTATTTTGATTACCGCACAAAATTTTAACTGCTAACTCTGTGCTATATACCATTTCGCTTTTGGAAGGATAAAAATTTATCGATACATAGTGCCGGTTATAAATTTATCTATTTTAAGGGTTAATGCATTTCTGTTGTGCATAGGATAGAAATTAAATATTATTATGAACAGAAGCGCGTTGTTAATTGAATTCTCTGTTAATTATATTACTCGACTTATTTTAAAATATATTAAATGACGTTTAACGGGAGAGTAAACCAGAGCAATTAAAATCAGTTTATCAAATTACGGTAAATTAACTGGGGAACTTATTTGCTGAATAATAAATCATGGGCGAGCATTGTTTTTTAGATTTAACGGGTAAATATAAATATAAATAAAGGAGCCGGACAAAACTAACGGAGGTTAATAAAAATATAAGACCCAACACATTGTTTAATTTCGAACAACAAACTGTATTTCAACTGTCAGTCATAAAATAGTTGTACTCTCCTCGGTATTTTATTGTCTCCCGTTAAAAATTTATATCAGTTCCCACTTTATAAAGTAAAGCCTTGTATTATAAAAAATTTATGGACTTTTCTCAAATAACATAATCATAACTCACGAACGGACTAATAAAAATTATGTTTCTAGGTAAAGTTTTTTACTTTGAGTAATCTTACTCCGGGCGGTGCTTAATAATTTCAGTTATTTTCGTAATTATCAAGAATATCAAGTTTGAAAATCATTTTTTTATGCAATAGTACTTTTATTAAATGTTTAGTTCAACTTAATATTACATTTCCAACGAAAATATTTTTAATGATTATTTCGTATCTTCAATATTTGACTTTAAACTCATTCAAGTCCGTGGTCTAATTAAATATTCCGTAAATCAATATTCCAATTGCAATTCTGGCTAAATGATAAAAGATAGAGGACTTTTTTTGTAGAAAATAAAATTTTATATAAAAAAAAATCTCATTATTCTTTCGAATTTTTAATATCCAACCCAGAATTTATTATTTATTTATTTATTCATAATTAAATATCAAGGCAAAAAGCCAAATGGCAAAAGTATAATAGTAGATGATTTAAGTACATGTAAAACCATAAAACATAAAACATAGTCATTATCAGTAATATCAGTAATTTAATAATGAAAAATTAGAAAATACAAAAATATAAAACGCTGATAAATTAGAGCCATAATGTTTTGTACATAAGGTAGAAGACCCTATTATTGACATGTTGTTTTATTTTATTGATTATTTAATCAATTTTATGATTAAATCACAATAAACATTACTTTTTATCAATTTTTAGAAATTTTTTAGTAAGAAAAAAGTAAAATTTTATGCCTGGGTATTAATTATAAAGTGCAAAAAAATTTTATTTTTCCGAGTAGACCACTACGGCTAGTTTATTTAAAATTTCTTAACAATTTCGCTAAGAAAGAGTGTATTTTAAATAGCGAATTTTTCTATATAATTCTGATATAAGCCTATCTTTCAAAATTATTTGAGGTTTTTTAAACTCTAACTAATCTTAGATTTATTGTTTTAAGCTGATAAATTTTAATTATGATTTAAAAATAGCGGGTGTCAATAGTAGGTACATAAAAATTAACATGTGTTTAACTAGCGACAGCCTACAATTTTAAGAAATTTAACCTCTTTAACATACATAGCGGATTTGTTTACATGGTCTCGCGTAATTTTATAATAAAAAAAGAATTGTCTGAGCAAAATATTGTTGTTTACTAGTAAATAATAAATTATATTCGAAATTTAAATTTCAATTAAACCTGAATAATAAGGTTGACACCTGTCAATAATAGGGTCAATAGTTGGCTCCGATACCATTTCACCCTGCCAATAATACCTACACTTGAGTTGCTGATTTCAAATTAATATATTTGTCATTTAATTAACGACTATTTAAGTATAAAAATTAAAATACACAAGTTGATGAACCAAAAAAAGTGTCTAATACAAAAAAAAATTAGTCAGATTAATTTGAATACGGTTAAAAAATTCAAATGTTCGCCGTGACTCTTATAGTGTCAATAATGGGGGCTCTTACCTTAAAATAAATAATAAAATAATATTCGTAGTAGCTAATATAGTCAAAAATAATTATTCATAAGAATCACGCAGAAAAGGGTTATTTTGTCAAGAGATATTTAGTCTGAAGGAGATATTGTCGGGAATATTTTGTCGGGAGCTGAAATGTCGCGGAATCTCAAAACTTAACCCACAATATTAAATTTCGAAATTTTTCAAGATTTTGATCATGTAAAAACATTATTTTAATTAAAATCAATAATTTTTAAGCACCTAACCATCCATCAAACTACCTTCGATCACCCCAAAAAATCCAAAAGCTTATTCTACAAATCACCAGTTCACTTCCCACAAATCAATTAGACACCGTCCGTAAAAATCAAACAAATAATTCACAATAGAATAATAGAGGTTGATAATGAAAGTAAAGCAAAGCCGGGGAATAATTCCAATAAAATTAATCCAAAATACAGATGATAAATATTTACCCGTTGAAAACGATGCACATATAAATTTCCATGTGAAATGTGTAAAATGATGCTCAAACAACAGTCTATGTATCCAAAGTACACATACACAAGTGTATGCACATAAAGCGGTTAAAGTGAAAAGCCGGTTATCCTGTTGAAATTCCATCGCAGGTCTGGAATAGTGGATGGGTTAGCACTAGGAGCAAACCAGAACCAGAACGAGAACGAGAACCAGAGTCAGAGCATTTGACTATTTGGCTTCTCTCATACTCAACTTGAATGCGATTCAAAGCTTCGACATCAATCTTTCTCTCTTCACCAGATAGACCCAGACATCTTTATCCGTCTCTTTCCGTCTCTCTTTGACAGACTACCTTCTACCTTTGGAGTTAAACTATGACCCAGTTTGCAGTGACGCTTAACGTCAGAGATATAGAGACAGAGGGTGGAACATAAACTGAATTTGGGCTGGAGGGTATGCATTTTGGAAAAGCACTCGTCAAGCTACTGAGCTTGTGGTAACTAGTTTGCCCGGGTGACATTGTCTTTGGTATTTTCCGCGTGGTGTGTTTCCGTCGATCGGGCGTTTGCCTCCACGTCAAACTGGATTTAAACGTAGTACAGAGTGTACAGTAGCATGTTATTCTGGAGAATACACTCCAACTGGAAAGGGTTTTAACGCACCGATCTAACCCTAGGGCTTATTTAAACTTTGGACCAAGTTCAAACTCTATCATGGGGTGAGGCGATGGACGTTACTCATGATCCATATTTCAAATATGAGCCTTGTTTGGTCGGGTTTTATTGTTTCAAGGAAAATTGGGGAATTGAGAGGGTTATGCACTTAAATGGTCTAATTATCGAATCTAAAGTATTGCGTTTTTGGAAAAAAAATCAATATGAGTAATATGAGAACATCAAAACCTAAAATTTTCGGGATAATTATAAGAGACCTTTAATGTTGAAATTTTACTCTCTACAAAAAAAGTTCTAATTAATTATTGACAATCTCTTATCATTTAGCCAAAATCTCAATTTAAAATGAGATTTTCAGAATATTTGATTAAACCATGTGTTTTGAAAATTTTAAGTCAAATTTCTGGACTGTTCCGAGTCAAAATTTAAGTCGTAGATTCAACATATTGAACGTAAAAAATGTTAGCGGAACGTAACGAACGTTCTAATCGTAAACTCAATGTTTTGAACGTTTAAAACGTCATTTTAAAAAAATATATGATCCATAGTAAAAATCAAAAGTTATAATCATCGTTATTCACATACCCAAAATTATTTTTCTAGTTGATCATTTAACGTCTGATAGACTCTTTTTAAAAGAAAAATGAGCTTGATAGCTTTTAAGGCCAAACGTTATAGTTGTGAGAGTACCCAAAGATACTCCAAGTATCACTGGTTCTTTTTAATTAAACACTTAGTAGTCTTCTTCAATAGCCATATACCTTCGAAAAAAAACATTTTGGAAACCATTCCACAAGTAAAAAATACGGACTAAGTATTTTCATCGAACAAATGGTAGAATTTCAACCAAAAAACTGAAATTCTGCCTAACAAAATTAAGAAAACATTTTTTATCGTACTTCCGTTTAAAAGCATGTAGTTATCTGAATAGTTTTGATATTACTTAATTTCACGATTTAAACGTCCAATACGTTGAATTTACGTTTTCAACGTCAAATACGCTAATCTTACGATTTGAACGTTCAATCTACGATTTAAATTTCAACTCGGGATGTATCAATTGTATTCTTATGCTATAATGATGATGATAAGACAGTGGGGGTAGGTAGGATGACACGTATGAGCCGATGACTCCAACAAAATATGAAAAAATTATAAGAGACCTTTTTTACAATAAATTAAATTTTCTACAAAAAATGTCCTTATCAATTTTCACTTGTCTCTTATTATTTAGCCAGAGCTCCAATTTTAAATTATATTTTCAGTATATTTGATTAGACTACGTACTTAGATAAGTTAAAAGTCAAATTTTGGGCTACATATTAAAGATACGAAAAATTGATAAGAAACCTTTTTTATAAGGTATTCAATTTTCTACAAAGAAGGTCTTTATCAATTTTGCTCAAGCAAAATTTGTTATTAATCAACGGATTGATACCTCATTGACCTCCAGTATAATTATCAAAGCAGACTAATCATTAGAAATCTCAAAAACTTCGATTTTGAACTAGCGATAACTCAAAAATTCACCACAGACCTAACATCCAAAAGAAATCACTAAAAAATCAGATTTTTTCTATAAAAACTAGAAAAACTTTAATTTTCCGTCACCTTACTGATCATTTAGCCAGAATTTTCATGCTAAAAAAATGTAAATTTTGATACAAAAAATCTGAAAAAATTCGGCAAATATATCACATTACCTAATGATTGATGTTTGGAACTATGAAAATATATATATTCAACAAAATAATGGCTTGACAAAAAAAATGATTGATGTTACAAGAAAATTTCAATTAAAAAAAATAAATTTTTTAAAAATTCTAAGTGCGTATAACTCTTTAAAAATAACTTAAAATCAACATAAACCTTGAAATCTCAATTGATAAATTTTCATAGTTCAAGAATTTATTAAAGAGCGCAAGAGAATTTATTAACTTACGGAAAGTTATTGTTATCGAATCGCGACATAACTTGGCAGCGTCTAAAGCTTTAATCTCTGATGCGAAAAAGGATAATGTCAGGAACATAAAACCCTCCTGATTAATCTAATTACCGTGGCGCACTTAAAAATTCAATCACACACCGGCGATTTGTTTGCCAATGACCTCGAATCAACCAAACTTTACATGTTTCAATAACCTGAAAACTTTTCATCCGAGCGACAAACTTTTCCGTCATAACCAACACCTACAACATCACAGAAATTTATCGCTTATGAATAATCTTATAAACTTTAGATGTGTTTTAAATATTTTTGGATTATTGAATTAAATTTTATGATAAAATTTTGATCAGTTTTCATATTTTGAAGATAATTTCAATTTTAATCGATAAAAATTTTAATTTTTCATAAAATTTGAATTACTTAAAACAAGAATTACATTTTTAAGAAAAAGTTTTTCTTGAATCAAGTCATTAAAAGCTTAAAAAAAAAACAATTTCAACATAACAATAACTTAAAAATAAATTTTATTTTATTATCAAGAAAATAAAAATCTAAAATGATTAAAAGATAGAAATTTTCCAGCACACACATAACATGCTGGAGGTCTACATAATTGGGGCAGAGTTATGTCAATAATTAGAGCAAATATCTGGGGTGGGTTATGTCAATAATTGGGGCACAAACGCACATTTAAACTTATAATTAACTGGGAACAAGGTAGTTTGATATAATATGATAATAATTATTATAATATACAAAAATTTTGGCCCACTTTTGCCATTTATCTCAATTATCACTTAGCGCATAAATAAAACCGTAATAATATATCATATATTTATAAATTTAATTTCAATTAAATTAAATAACTTTCAGAGTAGAACGCTCTTTGATTTTTTTTTCATCTATAGAGTTATAAAATATGATATTAATAAAAAAAAAAAAAAATGAATGAATGTACGAACAGTTGATTTAAAAGCATATTGAATAAAAAAAAAAAAAAAAAAAAAAAAAAAACACCGACATATATTATAATGAAAAAGAGTCTCTCAGCATGCGAACAGAGGATTATATTAATGCATATGACGTCAGAGCTACTCGGAGTTGGAGCCGGGAGATTGGAGTTAATTCGTTAACTAACAGTTCAATTACGCAATTGAGTTAGAAATATTTACTCGAGTGTCGCTAATTGACTATTATTACGTTTTATTCCCTATAAACATTGTAATTTACACTGCACCCAAAAAGGGATAACGGGAATTTAATTTTAAAAATACGAATAATTGTTTTGCGTCCCCGGTGACTGCCGATGAAGTCAATTATCTCAATTACGCGATTTGTTATTCCCGAAAGAGTTTACATCAAAGAAATTATTTTCATTTCATATTAATAAACTCGTTTTAATATCAATCTATTTTTCTCTATAAAATCATTAAATTTGAATTCAAATTTCGCGCCCAATTCAAATTCAAATTTCCCGCGCTTTAGCGCTACTAGTTTGGGATATTAGGATGCAATATGGCGGCTCTTGGAACAGATGGCCCAGTTTTAACTTTAATTTGTTAATTATAAAAAAACTAAGAGGATTTTAGCAAAGTTATTTAAGGGAGTTAGACAGTAGCGTGGTACGGGTTTAATAAAAAAAAATCTGGTAAATTAATGAAGATTTTTATAAGTTATATCGTGACTGTGTATACTTTGTTAAATTAGAGACGCGATAAGATCAAGACTGTTAATCAATGTGTCTTTTTTGTGCAAGAGAAAAATTTTTTAAATCAAAGAAATTAATTTCTAGGTGAATTAGACTTGTAATTTTTTAATTGAGATATTATTATTTTTAATTTCAACTTTTTTAATGGATTATTTTAAAAGTTATTGCTGTGGCGGGCAATGACAGTTTTTTTTTGTTAATTATATTTTTTTTTTTTATAAAAAAATTAATGTTTTTTTTTTTAGAATTGTGGAGTAAATTAATAAAAATTTTCTAAAAATATCACATTACAGTTAAAATTGAAAAATTGCGGTTTAAATTCGGAATTTTTTCTCAGAGGAGTGATAAATGATCAGAGACTCAAAACTAAAGAATAACAATAACAAAAGCATAATTTAAAAATACTAGCACGTATCTAGCATGTATCCTTAACGTCTCTGAATGCACGTATGCTATTATTACCGCGACACGTGTACAGAGAAGAGAAAAAGAGATGAAAGAATGGAAAAACATAAGCGAATAGAGAACAGAAATGAAGGCGACGCACGCGTTCGCGTTCGATCCGTTACTCTCTGCAGAGTAGAGCGTGGCATTTCTTCCATGCAAAGCTTATATTATTTTATTTATTTTTTTAAAAACAAGCCCTCCTCCCACTGATTGGGCGGTGCACGGACTAGGGGGTGCCGCGATTTCCCTCTCACTCGCGCTCTCTCTTTTCCTTTCATACGCGAGTTTACCTTCGCGTACCTATCGCTCGGACTATACGTGACGCACGTCGAGGGCGCATCTAAATCTGCAACTGTTTGATCAATTCACCGGCTGTACTATTCTGTGGATGCTAGCAAAAACGGGAAAAACAACGGACTTAAAAAAACAAACGTTATTATATACATGCCGAGGATGTTGATATCGAGAATGACTTTTTTCTCATTGTCGTCGTTCGTCCTCTGAGTTTGTTGTTTTGATAAAAAAACTTTTTAACACTTTATAATTGAATTAAAATTTTTAATTATTGAATTTTGGAGTAAAGAAAACTATTTTTATAAATTTTGGGGTAAATTTTAGAAATAAGAAAAAATGATAATATTTTAAGAAAATATTTTTCTTCCTAATTATTTTCTTGAGCGAAAAAAAAAATTTTTTTTTGACTAGAAATTTCACTTATTCCAACAGAATTAATTCTCTTGCTTTAAGAAATACGTATCTTGATCCAAGAAAATTTATTTAAGTTAAAAAAATCTTGTTGTTTTGAGAAAATTCAGCTTCTTGCTCCAAAAAATTTAGTTTTTGCTTGAGACGTAAAAAAAAATTTTTTTTGACTAGAAATTTCACTTATTCCAACAGAATTAATTCTCTTGCTTTAAGAAATACGTATCTTGATCCAAGAAAATTTATTTAAGTTAAAAAAATCTTGTTGTTTTGAGAAAATTCAGCTTCTTGCTCCAAAAAATTTAGTTTTTGATAGAAGTAAATTTTTTTGTCTTGAGAAAATTTCTCTCTTGCTCCAAAAAATTAAGTATAAAGATAGAAGAAAATTTTCATTAATATTTTTATTGATTAAAATGTCAAATGGGAAGATCAAATAATATTGAATCATTTTTTTTCATTCAATATGTATAATTGTACGCTAAAATAATATAAAATGGGTAATCAAATATTCAAGAGAAAAATTTTCTCAAGGTGAGAAATTTTTTTCTCAGCTGAAATAGGTGGCGCTGTTTCTCTAAAGTATCTAAAAATCTTGATCAAATATCAAAATTTCGTATCAAGTATTTATGATGTGAATTAAGAAAAAATGACTTCCACCAAGAATAGAATTTCAAGAAAAATTTTTACTTCGGCCAACTCAACTTCGGTTTTCCTTCAGGCACCCGAAAATTTTCTTGAGCCTAGAATTTTGTTCTACAATCAAGAAATTTTTCTTTCTGTGTACAAAAAAGGTTTCTATCAATTTTCCCTTATCTCCAGTTATTTAGCCAGAACTTTAAATTCAAAATTCGATTTTAAAAGGATTTGATTAAACCATATGTTTTAAAAATTTCAAGTCAAATTTTTGGACTATGTATCAAAAATATGAAAAAATTATGAGAGACTTTTTGTAAAAAATTTACTGTTCTACAAGAAAAGTGCTTGTCAATTTTCACTTATGTCTTATAATTTAGCCAGAACTCCAATTTGAAATAATATTTTCAGTATATTTGATTAGATTACGTACTTAGATAAATTAAAAGTCAAATTCTGTGCTACATATTAGATACGAAAAAATGATAAGAAACCTTTTTTATAGGGCATTCAATTTTTTACAAATAAGGTCCTTATCAATTTTGCCCTAGCTCTTATATTTTGAGCGTAATTTCAATTCTAGAGAAAATATCAACAAAATACTAGAATTTAAACTTAGAACTCCATCACTTAGTGATAAATTATTCAATAATGACTAAAATTTGCTATAAATCAACGGATTGATATCTTATTGACCTCCAGTATAATTATCAAAGCAAACTAACCATTAGAACTCCGATTTTGAACTAGCGATTACTCAAAAATTCATCACAGGCGTAGCATCTAAAAAAAATCACTAAAAAAACAGATTTTTACTATAAAGACTCACTAATCTTTAATTTTCCATCACCTTATTGATCTCTAGTCCAAAAAAAGTCCCTATCAATCTTTTTGTACCTATGATTATTTAGCCAGAATTTTTATACTAAAAAAATCTAAATTTTTATATCAAAAATCTCAACAAATTCGGCAATTATAAAATATTACCTAATTATTAATGGTAAGAACTAAGAAAATATATATTTTCAATAAAATGACGGCTTGAGAAAAAAAAAATGATGTTAGATGAAAATTTCAATTAAAAAAAATAAATTTTTTAAAAATTCCAAGTGCGTATAACTCTATAAAAATAATTTAAAATCAACATACAGGCGTAGCATCCAAAAGAAATCACTAAAAAAGCAGATTTTGACTAACGAAACTTTAATTTTTTGTCACCATATTGATCTCCAGTGTAAAAATCAAAACGAATAACCATTCAAAGCTCCAAAAATAAAAATTGAAAAATATTAATTTGATACATTAAATTTTAACTCTTCAGCAAAAAACAAATTAGAAAAATCTTACGACAATTAAAAAAAACAATAACCCCTCTATAAATTCGACAAATTACCATTAAAAATTGGGCTGTTATGTTGCGCAAATAAAAAAACGGTATAAAAGCATATAAATGTATTTATATCTGCAGCGATAGAGGGTTTCTTCGCGTACGGGATTTATTGGTAAGAGGCTTCTAAGTACACGTTAAATTAAATAGACGTGTGTATCGTAAGATGCTTGAAGAGTTAATTCGTATTGAGTAGGTTTGCGTTAAAGCGTTATAGTTATAGAATCTATTACCTTGTACAACAACGTTATTAAATATATCCATTATAATTTATTATAATAATAATTATAAAAAAATACCTATCCACCTATAAAACAATAGCGTGATAAAAAAATTTATTCATGCAGAATTTATCGCGCTATAAAAGCTCTATTAGATATAAATAAACCTAAATTAAAATTAAATATATATAAAATACGTCAGTACATTGCATTAAGTAACTCTCAAGATCGGTATATCTCTAGTCTGTTAAACCGGTCAATAAAAATAAATTATAACAGCATTTAAATAAAACAATTGTATTAAATAAAAGCACTCATATATATATTTTATAGGTAAATGGATTCTTTTTAAATTTTATAGAACTATTAGCAAGATATTCTAGACTACTGTGATAAGTGGTATACGATAACGGGCAGCCAAGGTTTTACATTTTTATTTTATTCACATTTAAATTTTTTCCTTTTTATTTTATCCATATACGTACCGAGATTTTTTTATTATTTAACTATGTATTACTATTATTATTATTATTATTATTATTATTATTATTATTATTATTATTATTCTTAGATAGAGTATCTTTTCTATCCATTGGAATTTCCTTATCTATATTTTTTGCTCGGTGACTCGAGCCAAAAAAATATTTTCTTCCGTACACTTTGTATTTTCTTTCTCTTATTATTATTTCTTATTTTTTCCTCTACGATTTATCATGTCCATTTTATTTTATGCTTAATTTATTTTTATTTATGCTCGCAAGACAAGAGATAAATTATTCAAACATTTAATTATTCGAGATTTATGCAAGAGAATAAATCTCGGGTTTGATTGAAATTGACCGTAGAAAACTGGACCGCTGGATTTTTATTTACATTTTTTATCTTGCGAAAAATAGCTGATTTTATCTTTTCGTGGTACCTTTGTAAAATCTAAAATAATTGGTTGTAAATAATAAATTTTCTGTTATGAGAATTACTTACGGCTTGTGACGTATTGTGTTTATAAATGTAGAACGTGCTCAATAATAAATGTTGTTTTTCTTACTACTCTTATCTAGGTTTTTAATCGATTAGTTGTATTTTTATGTGAATAATTTTTGGTGTAATGAATAATTGATATATGTAATAAATAGTATCGATTTTTGTAGTGAGATGTCAGTTTATTTTAAAAGTGATCTCTTCTTTGGTGATTCATTTTTAACGCCGGGATTTTATTGATTTTTTATAGCACTATTTTGAATTATTAAGTCAAATATTCGTTTTTTATACTTAATATTTTTTTCTCTTTTATTTCATTTGAAATTCTAATTTTTTATTTTAAATTCTGTTTTTTTATTTTACTAAACAAAAATAAATTTTATTTTAGAAATAAAGATTGAAAATAATATTTTGTTTATTTGTAAAAATTTTGGTAATTTTTACAAATAAACATTTTTTTTAATTTATTATTAAAAAATTAAATTAATTATTTAAAGGGGAACTGTGACGGTCGAAAAAAAAGGTAATTTTAAAGATTTTTTTAGCCGAGTTAAAATAAAAAAAAAAACAGTAAAAATAATGAGAAAATTTTCAATTAATCGCCATTTTTTTTAAAAATTAAAATTCTAAAAATTCCATACGTGCAACGATAACTACATCCTTATT
The DNA here is from genome assembly GCA_905319865.3 of Cotesia congregata. Lineage (NCBI taxonomy): Eukaryota > Metazoa > Arthropoda > Insecta > Hymenoptera > Braconidae > Cotesia > Cotesia congregata. The sequence continues at coordinate 6,618,067 of CAJNRD030001114.1, forward strand.
GATTAAAAAACAATTTGGGTTTTTATTTTCTTTAATTAGCCAAGAAAATATTTTTCTTTCTAATTATTTTCTTGAGAAAAAAAATTTTTTTTTGACAAAAAATTTCACTTATTCTAAAAATTAATTCTCTTGCTTTAAGAAATATGTATCTTGATCCAAGAAAATTTATTTAAGTCAAAAAAATTTTGTTGATTTTAGAAAATTCAGTCTCTAGCTCCAAAAAATTTAGTTCTTGATAGAATTAAATTTTCTTGTCTTGAGAAAATTTCTCTTGCTCCAAAAAATTAAATATAAAGATAGAAGTAAATTTTCATTAATATTTTTATTGACTAAAATGTCAAATGGGAAGATCAAATAATATTTCATCATTTTTTTTCATTCAATATGTATAATTGCACGCTAAAATAATATAAAATGGGTATCAAATATTCAAGAGAAAAATTTTCTCAAGGTGAGAAAATTTTTTTCTCAGCTGAAATAGGTGGCGCTGCTTCCCTAAAGTATCTAAAAATCTTGATCAAATATAAAAATTTCGTATCAAGTATTTATGATGTGAATTAAGAAAAAATGACTTTTAAGAATAGAATTTAAAGAAAAATGTTCACTTCGGCCAACACCGGTCTTCCTTCAGACACCCGAAAATTTTCTTGAGCCAAGAATTTTGCTCTCCAGTCAAGAAATTTTTCTTTCTGTGTACAAAGAAGGTTTCTATCAATTTTTCCTTATCTCTTATTAATTAGCCAGAATTTTTAATTTAAAATTCGATTTTAAAAAAATTTGATTAAACTATGTGTTTAAAAATTTTAACTCAAATATCTGGGCTATGGATCAAAATTATGAAAAACCTTTTTTGTAAAAAATTTAATTTTCTTTCTGTGTAGTGCTCTATAAAATTGTTAATAACTTTGTAATAATTAAATATTTTTTAATAAAAATTTAAGGTAATAATCTTTAACATACCCTTAATAAAATAAAAAAAATTCAATCCCTAAATTCCTTTATTTTCCCTGTCAAAAAAATTATTTTTTTTTCGACGTTCACAGTATTATTCCCCCTTAAAAAATTTAACTAAATTTTAATAAAAAAAAAAAAAAATTAATTAAATAAAAATTGAAAATTTTCACTCCAAACTAAACCCATAATTGAAATAATATAATTATAAATTGACTATCAATTTGTACAACAAATTACCATAAATTAATTATCGCATCAATCCATTGATTACAATAATTCTATTAAACCTCTAAATCACAATAAAATTAAAAAATAAATTACCAATTACATATAATCTTTTTCACCAAAAAAATATGTTCATAATTCACTTTTTTTCCATGAAAAAAAAAAAAATAAAAAAAACCCTTATAGCAATTAATAAAAGCTATTAAAATAAATAAAAACTCACCGCAATAAAACCGAGGAAATAAAAGAAGAAAAAAACCAGCGGTACATATTTCAAAATGATTCTATCGATAGTTATTTATTAAATATTATCAGCCTAAAAATAGTAACACCCATGAAAATACCAGTAACCAAGACCCTCTCTCTCTTTCTCCTGCTAAATCTCCAACGTCTCGTGATAAATATAAATCCGACACGAATTGTCAATAAAAGCACACACGATATTTTACCGGAATTTACACTGATATTATCGTGTGATATATTTATAGTTCTGGCCTAATTTACCGCAACTTCCCCTAATTAAAAATAATAAATAAATTTGTCAAAAATAAATAAACAAAAAAAATCAAGCAAATTTTTTTAATAATAAATAATAAATTCCTAAAATTAAATCACAATTATAATAATAACAATTATTATAATCATAATAATAAAAATAAATAAATGAATGAACTCACCAATTTGCTCCCCATTGTCATCAGTTTGTTTAATAATATTTATTTAATAAATCAGCTGGCGCTTATGACATTAAATTTAATTTCATCAATCAAAATTCTATTTGTTGACTGATCATTAATAATTAATATTATATATATATCAATATTAATAATAATAATTATTATTATTATTATTATTATTATTATTGTAATAATAATAATATATAAATACAAATATATAACACTTGATGAGCAAACACAATAACACCGACTAGATAAAATATTAATGACAACACGGAACCGATAAATAAATTCAACGGTAGATAAAGTTAAATAAATTTATAAACAGCATTAATTACGTGGATAATTGTTAAATTACCACGTATGTACGCTCGCGGACGATTATAAGAATCCATGACAGATAGATAGAGCACACACAACTAATACACGGTGTTGCTCGCATGCGCATCCCCGAGACCCGAGACCCTAGACCTAGACCGGACTCAAACCGAGCAACCGAGATATATTTATTGTAATCATCGATTTATTTAAAACTTTTTTATCGAGATTCTGAGATTTTTGAAGCTCTTACCGCTCATCGACAACCTACCCTTTGATGGCAATTGCAAATGGCGCCGAAAAATTTTTATATGCTACTGCGCATGTCTGTTTTAGTTTTTTTTCTTTACTCTGAAGTTTGCGCTAAATTTAAATTTTGTGATACTGAAGTTAGCCGTCAGCTGTCAATTTTAAAAATTTTTTTAACAAATCAATTACAATAAAAAAATGCTTCTAAAAATTTTCACTTGTAAATTTTATTAATTGTCACATGTGGAATTATTTAATTAAATTTTTTTTTATAATATTTTAATTATGAAAATTAAAGTAGCAGATATTTAATCACTTTTAGAATTTTTTTAAGAAATAAATTAGTGCAAAAACAATATTAAAAAAAAATTGACATGTAAAAATTGTAAAAAATTAAAAATACAATTTTTTTTAAAATAAGTTTTTGGAAGAAATTTTTTTGTTAAATAAAATTAAAAAATTGTTAAGTGATTGCTAACTTAAATTTCTAATGTCTGTCAACTTCAGTGTCATCAAATTTTTAAGAAATTTATGAAATTGAAGTTAGCTGACAGCTGTCAATTTTATAAAAATTAAATAAGCTGACATCTAAAAATTTTAATAATTTTTTTTATTAAAAAAATTATTATTAACAATTAAAAAAAAAAATTGACCTGTAAAAAATTTTAAAAATTATAAGCGCAAATTTAAAAAAATATTTTTTAGTTCTAATTTAATAAATGAAGCAAAATCAAAAAATTAGAAATCGCGGGTAACTTTATTTTTATGTCAATTTTTTGAATTCTTAATATAAATTATTTACAAAATAATAAAAATACTTCCAAAAATTCCACTACTATCTTTTTTTAATTTTTACGTGTAGAATTTTTTTATTAAATGTTTTTCGTTATAATTTTATTGCTATAAAATAAACAAAAAATTTCTAATGTCTGTTATAAGAAATTTTTGAGAAACAAAAATGAAAATTCATCAAAATAATTTTTTTTCTAATTTGTAAGTATTTTTTTCGTTTAATTAATTATTAATATTTAATGCCATTAAAGTTAGCAGTTACTTCACCATTTTTTAATTTTTTTTAACAAATAAATACATTTTTTAATAGTTACTTAATCATTTTTTAAATTTTTTAACAAATGAATTTTTTCCAAAAAATTAAAAAAAAAATTGCATTTTTTACATTTTAAAATTTCTACATGTAAATTTTTTTTTTTGCCATAATTTGTTTGTTAAAAAAATTCTTAAAATTATAAAATATCTCCTAAATTAATTTTTATAATTTTTATTACAAAATTATAAAATTAAACAATATTTCATCTTAAATGTAATTAATTAATTACTATTTTACTAATTAATTTAAATTACAAAATTTATAAAAAAAAAAAAAGTATAGCAAATAATTTTTATTAATTTTCATTAGGTTGGTATGACTGCAAGTGAAAAGTTAACAAATTACAGAGAACTTTTTTACCTGGTTATAAATAACATTAAACTCTCTGCTCTCCATTCACAAAAATAAATATAAATAAGTAATTAAGAAATTAAATAAACAATCAAGATGTCATTGTTAATGTTAAAAAGTGCAGTAAGGAGTCAAAGTATTTTTCCAGGTAATTTCTATTTTTTTTTTTCCTTATTTTTCTAATAATTTTTGTATTATTTAAGTCCTGGTCCAAAGTTCATATAAAAAAATGAAACAATATTTTACGGATTTGAGGATACTAATTTCAAAAAATTCTAATGGTGAATTTATTTTTCAGGTACATATACTTTGGCGGCAGGTAGTAATGCTTGCAGAACCTACGCTAAGAAAATTGATAATCCGTCAAATAAAAATATTGTGTTCATTGATGGAGTCAGAACACCTTTCTTGCTATCCGGGACTCATTATAGCAAGTTGATGGCTCTTGATTTAGCGAGGCATTCTTTAGTGTAAGTATTTTTATCTAAAAAAATTGAATAATTCATTGTGAATGAAATTAGCAGGTATCTAGTCATTTTTAGCTAAATTGAAAAAAAATATTTCAGTAAAATTTTCATTCACAGTTTTATAAAATTTTGATTTTTATTTTTAAGTAAAATTTAAAAAATTATTCTATTTTAAAAATTAGCCTCCAATAATCAAGTGTCTGCTAATTTCAATGTCATAAATTAGCAGACATTTGATAATTTTTGAAATTTGGCTCCTCTTTATTAATCCGCAAAAATTATCCACATCATAATATAAACAAAATAATATAATTAATTATCTAAATTATGAACAATGAAAAATTTTGGTATGAGAAAATATATTTGAAGATAATTTTGCCATAAGAAACTATTGATGTTTAAAAAAAATTAAGAAAATTATTTAAAAAAATTTATTATTAATTTTTGATCAAATTCATTTTAAAAATTAAAAAAATTTCATTCATAATTTATTATGTATTTTATTTTGAAAATTCTATCTATAATTTTTCATGAATTTTATTTTAAAAATTTCATTTATAATTTTTTTCTTTTTGTTCATAAATATTGATTTATAATTTTTCATGAATTTTTTGTACCATAAAAAAAAAAAATTTATCATTATTTACAATTTAATTTATTAAAAATTATTTAAAAGGGAACTACAACGTAAAACCAACATCCCAAAAGAAATGATCGACTACATAGTCTACGGAACAGTAATGCAAGAAGTAAAAACCTCCAACATAGCCCGAGAAGCAGCCTTGGCAGCAGGTTTCAGCGACAAGACACCAGCGCACACTGTCACCATGGCCTGTATTAGCAGCAACGTAGCACTGACCACAGGAATGGGTTTGATTGCATCTGGAGCTTTTGATTCAGTGATTGCCGGCGGAGTTGAGTTCATGTCCGATATTCCTATCAGACATAGCCGTCCGCTGAGGAACATAATGGTCAAAGCTTCCAAGGCCAAGAGTTTACCTCAGACACTTGGTCTGCTTGCTCAGATTCGACCCAATCATTTTGTTCCTGATGTAAGTATTTTTGATAAAAATTACAATAAACAATGAAATTGATCTGTATTGTTAAAAAAATAAGAAAAATTTGGTCTATCTCTAGATACATAATTAAGAAATGACCTTGTATCTTGGAAACTATTGACATTTTTAAAGATACAAGCTCATCCCGATGTTACACTTATCAAGACCTTTCATTTGAGTACCCACATCAATTTTTTATATATATATTATATATATGTATATATGAAAAATATATCAAAAATGCATGTGGGTACTCAAATGAAAGCTCTCGATGAGTGTAACATTAGGATGAGCTTATTTCTTTAAAAATATAAATAATTAAGAAATTACCTTGTTTCTTGTGAATTATTGACATTTTTGAAGATATAAGCTCACTTCGATATTACACTCATGGAGACCTTTCATTTGAGCACCCACATCAATTTTTTATATATTTATATATATTACATATATGTATATATGAAAAATATATGAAAAATGCATGTGAGTACTCAAATGAAAGCTCTTGA
>CAJNRD030001114.1:6624310-6659624 GCA_905319865.3 Cotesia congregata
ATATCTTTAAAAACGTCAATAATTAAGAAATTACATTGTATCTTGTCAACTAATGATATTTTTAAAGATATAAGCTCGTCTCGACATTACACTCATCAAGACCTTTCATTTGAGTACCCACATCAATTTTTCATATATTTTATATATTTATATATATTAAATATATGTATATATGAAAAATATATCAAAATGCATGTGGGTACTCAAATGAAAGCTCTTGATGAGAGTAACATCGGGATGAGCTTATATCCTTAAAAACTTCAATATTTAAGAAAGTACAGTCCAATTTAACAAAAATCATTATTTAATAAAGCACAATTTTATTTATACATAGTTGTCATAATTGTCGGCAGTCACATAGTGACTGCAAAGTTGCTAGTTTATTAATTAATTTATCTAATTATTCAGCTACCAGCAGTAGCTGAATTTTCAACTGGAGAGACCATGGGCCACAGTGGAGATCGTTTAGCGGCAGCATTTGGAGTTTCGCGAGCAGAACAAGACGAGTACGCGCTGAGGTCTCACACTCTCGCCCAGCAAGCTCAGCAGCAAGGAAATCTATCAGACCTGGTTCCGATGAAAGTTCCCAACGTTGACAAGGTTGTTGATAAGGACAACGGAATCCGTGTATCACCTATAGAGAGTCTCGCGAAGTTGAAGCCAGCTTTCGTTAAACCCTACGGGACTGTCACTGCTGCCAATGCTTCCTTTTTGACAGACGGAGCTTCTGCGGGTCTGATCATGAGTGAAGAAAAAGCAAGACAGCTCGGGCTCAAGCCGAAGGCTTATCTCAGACATTTTACTTATGTTTCCCAGGACCCGGTTGATCAACTACTTCTTGGTCCTACTTATGCTATTCCCAAAGTAAATATTTTTTAATTATTTTTAATTTTTAATTAATAGGAATGTTTGTAATATTAATTTTGATATTTTTATTAGGTGCTGGAAAAAGCTGGATTAGCGCTAAATGATATTGGAGTCTGGGAAGTCCATGAAGCTTTTGCCGGTCAAATTCTTGCTAATTTGAAAGCAATGGACTCTGATTGGTTTGCTAAAGAATATATGAACCGAAATGGTAAAGTTGGAGTTCCTGATCTGAAAAAATGGAACGCTTGGGGTGGGTCATTGTCTATTGGTCATCCCTTTGCTGCTACGGGTGTTAGATTGGCGACACATACTGCTAATCGGATGATTAAAGAGAACCAACAGTTTGGACTTATTGCTGCTTGTGCAGCTGGTGGTCAGGTAATTTATTTATTTATTTTATAAATTATTATTAAAAAAGTAACTAATAAATGTTACTAAAAAAATTTTAATTTTAAAAATAATTAATTAAAATAAATTTTGAAAATAATTATACTATTAAAATAATTTTTAAAACAATTAAAATTGAAACTCTCGCTAAATGATAAGAATTATAGCAAAGTTGATAAGAACCTTTTTTAAATTAAATGAAATTCTCTACAAAAAAAGGGTTCTTGTAATTTTTTTGTATCTCTAATAATTACCCGATAATTTTGACATTAAATTCTTTTAAACACAATCTAATGAAATTCTCTGATAATCAAATTTCAAATTAATATACAGACAATATGATCAGAGATAGCGAAAAATTTATAAGAAACTTTTTTAAAAAAGTCTCTTATGATTTTTTCTTATCTCCAAAATAAAGTCCAGAATTTTGAATTTTATTTTATCTAAAAAAAATTCTTAACTTGAGCTTTTAAGGGAGCCCGGTGGTCCAGGGGCCTAAAATTTAAGCTATTTTAAAAAATTTTATTTCCATATGAAGGTAGTGATTAATGCTTTCAAATTTTTTTTACACTTATTCTCTTACTTATCAACTATACAAAAATGAAAATCAAAACAAAAAAAAAATTTTTTTTTAATTAAAAAAATGTTGCTGAAGTTCCCCTCTAAAAAAAATGGACCTGACTTGTGCGTGTCGATTGATCTCTCCCTCTGATCTGAAATGAAAAAAAAATGACGGATTTTAAATTAGCATAAGTATAGTTATCGTCGGAACTAGAATGAAAAAAAAAAAAAACAAAAAATATTTGACAAAATAGCGCGCAGTTAAAAGTACGAATCTGAAACTCGTTTTCAAAAAATACTTTTTACTACGTGCCATTTTGTCAAATATTTTTTTTGTTTTTTTTCATTCTAGTTCCGACGATAACTATACTTATACTAATTAAAAATCCGTCATTTTTTTTTATTTCAGATCAGAGGGAGAGATCAATCGACACGCACCAGTCAGGTCCATTTTTTTTAGAGGGAGGAACTTCAGCGCCATTTTTCTAATTAAAAAAAAATTTTTTTTTTGTTTTGATTTTCGTTTTTGTGTAGTTGATAAATAATAGAATAAGTGTGAAAAAAATTTGAAAGCATTAGTCATTACACGGAAAGAACAAGATTATACTGGATATAATCCCAGATTATACTGAGTGAAAAAAAATTTCAGATAGTAGCTAGTATAATTCAGATAACAATGAGTATAATCCAGATTACAATGAGTATAATCGAGATATTATTCAGTATAATCTGGATTATACTAGCTACCATCTGAAATTTTTTTCACCTCAGATGTCACTGAGTATAATCTGAGATGGTATCCAGTATCATCTTGTTCTTTCCGTGTACCTTCATATAGAAATAAAATTTTTTAAAATAGCTTAAATTTTAGGCCGCTAGACCACCCGGTCCCTTTAATATCATTGTTATTATTATTATTATTATTATTTCAGGGCGTTGGAATGCTTTTGGAGCGACACCCAGATGCAACATTATAAATAATATAATACCTTTTATATTTTTATAATCGACTGCAACTATACTGATTGTTAATATTGAAAAAAGAAATCTAATTTAAAAATTAAAAATTATTCTTTATACTAAAAATATATAAATATATTTTTAATAAAAATGTAAGTAGATTTGAATACGTTAAAATAAATAAATAATTATTGGTAACTATAATTCAAATCTATTTCATCATTTTCATTTTATTAAAAGAAAAAAATTTAACTAATTTATCAACAATTTAAATTCCAGAAAAATAGAATATTATAATTAAAAAAAAAAAAATAACTAATTTATTCAATTGTTGGAGTACCGTACAAAGAAGGAAGTGAATTAACAGTAAGATGATGCCTGACAGCCTGGTCCAAGATACTCTTGATATTCTTGCAGCCAATGAGCGCCCGAACCTTCATACCTTCCAACCTGGACAAATGCAGCCTTCCAGAACCTTGAGCAGCAATTATCAACCCGGGTTCCTTTGTAAGCTCGCAAGTAGTTTCAGGCAGCGCAACGATGCTCAAAGTCACTCCAGGGCCGTTTTCCTCCAGGTTATTGGCATCCAGCACTCCGATCCCTTGAGTCTCCTGGTCTTCATAGTTAGTGCTAGCATCCGGCAAGGTCACCGTGCACCCGATGGCGTAATCTTTGATGGGAATCCCCGCGTCTATCAGCGCCAAGGTTGACGCATTCACAGCGCAGCAAAAGTCGCTGCCGTCAGCTTGAAGAACTTCTACGAAAATCTCGATCTGGGACCTGGAGAACTGCTCAAGGTTTATTATTGATTCCATAGCGTGTCTCAGTTCTATGGATCGCTCCTGGGTCTTTCTGTCTCCTCGAGGACGCTTCTTGCGCTCTCCTGAGCTTAGACAAAATACTGCCATACTGTACTGACAGTTTATTAAGCCTTTGGTGGATTTATTAGCGGTGCTTCGCGCCAAAGCTCCTCTAGGCTGGAATTTTATTATTATTAAATATTATCGACATTGATATCAACTTCTTGGAATTTTTTAGATTTTTAGAACAATTAAATTATCATGAAAAAAATTAAGCTAAAAAATTTCTATGAGAATTTAAAAAAATTGTAAAAATTTTCAAGAATAATTTTTTTATAATTTGTTATAAAAATTTAAAAAACAATAAGGTAAAAGCCCCTATTATTAACAGGGGCCTCATTATTGACACCCTATTAAATTTTATTATTTCATTGTTAAAATCTGTTAATAATCACAATCAGTGATATTTCATGACAATCTTACATATATTTAAAATTAAAAAATAGTAAAATTTAATTCCAAGGTATAAAGTATTTACCGCAAAAAAATTTCATTTTTTCAAGTAGGCCAAAACTGCTTATACGTTTGTAATTTCTTAACAATATTGTTAAGAAAGACCTTATTTTCAAATCCAGATTTCTCAATGTTTTTTTTTATGTAATTGCATTGTTTAAAATTATTTTAGATTATTTATAGTCTAAATAACCATATAAATATTTATTTATACTTTATCGAGTAAAAATTAATTTTAAAATAGCGGATGTCAATGATGGGGACACAAAAATTAACTTGCGACAACTAACGACACAGGCCATAATGTAAGGTAACCCAACCCCCTCAACATACATATCAACGTATTAATGTTTACATACTGTCATGTGATTTTATTAGAATTAAATCAAAGTATTTGAGACTAGAAAAAATTGCTAAAAAATATAGAAAAGCTAGGTCTTAAACGAATTTTAAAATAATAAAAATTATTGATAGTTTTGCATTAGTTAGTAAAAATGATTATTGTTAATATAAATTTAACTGTAATAAAAGACCTGTCAATAATAGGGTCAATGGTATGTCAATAATCGGCTCTTTGAATTTTTTGCGCTGTCAATAATACATAAATTCAACCTGTTGGCTTTAAGTTGATGTAATAATTATTAAATGTATTGCTATTAAAGTTAATTAATTAAATTATATAAGTAAAAACAATGATTAAGGTGTCCTATAAAAAAAAAGTTGACAATATTGATTTGAAACACGATAAAAAAATTCAAATATTCATGATCACTCTTGTAGTGCCAATAATGGGGGCTTTTACTTTACGTGCAACTTTTTAAAAATATTTTTTTAGCTCTAATTTAGTCAACAAAAATATCGTTAAAAGTCTGCTAATTTTAATATAAAGAAAATTGTATTAATTTTTAAAAATTCTTGCACATGCAGTTTAAAAATTTTTTATTGCAACGATTAAATGAAAATTTGCTCGTAAATTTTTAAAAAAGAGCTGTCAGCTGATTTCATTCTCATTATCATTAATGACGTTAAAGTTAGCAGTCAATAATTTTTTAATTCTATTTAACAAGCAAATTTATTCCAAAAAATTGCATTTTTAATTTTTTAAAATTTCTACATGTCAATTTTTTTTCCTCATTTTTTTTGTTCTATAATTTATTTTATTAAAAAAATTCTTAGAATTATCAAATATCTGCTAAATTAATTTTCAATATCATTATCACGAATTTAAAGAAGAAATTTATAAATACCTGATGAGGTCCATAGACAGCAGCTAATACTTTAGTTTTTCCTTGCTCCAGGTACGCACTACCGTCAGCTTGACCAAAAACTCCTAGACGGACTTTTATTTGACGTAATTCCAATGGTCTTCTTCCATCAACTCTAAGACCTCCTTGGTCTTGTAATTGATCACTTTCCATTTTTATTTATTTATTATTTCTTCTATTTATTAATAATATAACCTATCAATATCACGTGGAGTGAATGCAAGTATTTATTTACAATTACTGTACGATATACTATATACGTCCAAGTCCCGCCGCCATTTGTAATAAAATTTGCAGGTGGCTCCACAAGTAAGTCACGTGTCATTTTCTTACTTTTCACATGATGGCGCTGTAACTTTCTAAAATATCGGCAAGTTTTATTACATTATTCCCCATCGTGCACTACGCAATAATTAGAATACTTTCTCCTACATTATCTTAGTGCTAAGGTGTGGTTTTTGGCAATCAGCTGATCAATTGTCACTTTTTGTTAATAATATTATGGACAGCAATAAAATGGTTTGTGAAGCAGTGGAACCTTTTGATAATAATCAAAATGGTGAAATTGATAACAATGAACAAGATGAAACTGATCAGGGTGAGTTTTAATTATTATTTTAATTTTTAAAGTGACAGTTACCAATATTAACTCAAAAATTTTTAATATGAAAATTAACGTAGCACATATTTAATAATTTCAAAAATTTTATAACAAACCAATTATGGAAAAAAAAATAAGAAAAAAAATTGACATCTAGAAATTTAAAAAAATAAAAAATGCAATTTTTTAAAAATAATTTTTTTGAACAAATCTTTTTGTTAAATAAAATTAAAAAATTCTCAAGTGACAGCTAACTTTAATATTATATTTTTAATACTGAAATCAGCTGACATCTGATAATTTTTATTTTTATTTAAAAAATAAATTATTACCGAAAAAATTGCATTAATTTGTTTTTTAAAATTTCTACACGTGGAATTTTTTTATGAAAATTAATTTAGCAGATATTTAATAATTTTAAGAATTTTTCTAATAAATAAATTACTGGATAAAAAATTAAGAAAAAAAAATTGACATTTAAAAAATTTAATAAATTAAAAATGCAATTTTTTTAAAAAAATTTTTCGGAGCAAATTTTTTTGTTAAATAAAATTCAAAAATGGTCAAGTGACAGCTAACTTTAATATCATAAAAAAATGAGGAAAAAAAATTGACAAGTGGAAATTTTAAAAATGAAAAAATGTAATTTTTTAAAAATAATTTTTTAAAACAAATTTATTTGTTAGAAAAAAATTAAAAAATTGTTAAGACTGCTAACTTTAATATTTTTTAATATTCTTTAATAAACAAATTAGTTCCAAAAAATAATTAAAAAAAAATTGCATTTTTAATTTATAATACTAAAGTTAGCCATGAAAATTAAGTTGGCCGACATTTAAAAATTTTTAGAATTTTTTTTTATTGAAAAAATTATTACAAAAAAATAAAAAAATAAAATTCACTTATTAAAAACTTCAAAAACTATAAGTGCAATTTTTTTAAAATATTTTTTTTAATGTAATTTAATAAATTAAGCAAAATAAAAAAATCAAAAGTGTCGGCTAACTTTATTATTATAAGTTAGCCGACGTTTTTAATTTTTTGATTTTTTTTTTAATATTAAATTAAACTAAAAAATATTTTTTAAAAATTCCACTTACAGTTTATCAAATTTTTCACAAATAAAAAATTTTTTTTATTATTTTTTAATCATTTTCTCAATAAAAAAAAAATTCTAAAAATTTTTGTCCACTACCTTAATTTTCATTTTTAATTTTTTAAAATTTCTACATGTCAATTTTTTTATTCATTTTTTTTGCCATAATTTATTTGTTAAAGAAAATAATTAAAATTATAAAATATCTGCTAAATTTATTTTCATTAATTTTAATTCAATTTTTTTTTCCCAATAAATTAAATAAAATTCTAAAAATTGACATCAAAAAATTTTTTTATAAAACGTCAAAATTTTTCTTCCCTGATAAAAATTATTTATAATTTTTTAATTTACAGAATATGAATTATTGAACGAACAATTAGACCAATTGCACTCAGTGCTTGACGATCTCGAATCCAAAACAAATGCAGTCCACGCACAATTTGTCGAGTTACTTAAATCCAACAAAGAAACCCGGGAAGAACTCCATCAGGCGTCCTTGAAAAACACTGACGCCAAAAAAGACGAAGAAAAATGTAATTAAATTTTGTATCATTTAATGCTTTTATTTTTTTTTGATTTATTTTATAGATGTATAGAAAATGTGTTTATAATTTAAGATTTAAATGATTTATTGTACAAAGTGTAAAATTAAACTGATATAATTAGTTTACATTATACTTTTATACATAATAATTTTTTTATTCCTGAAAACTGTCAAGCATCAAAGACTTAAATTCTTGAAAGTCTAGGTCGCTGACGAGGTTAATATTCGGCTTATTATTTCTCAAGTGGTCAATAGCGACAAAGCCGCGAGTTTTCACTCCATGCAGTTCAATGTCAGCGTGACAATTTTCGAAGTGAGTTATTATTTTAGGATTTATCAGCGCGGCTGCACAGAAAGCGTCACATGGCCGATAAATTTCTCGTTTTATTTTATTTTTGTAAATTCCGTCTTCAACTGTACTTATTAATTTTATTTTTTTATTTTCTTTTAGTTTTCCCAGTTTGTTTTCACGCCAGTCCTAAAAAATTATTATTTTATCAATAAAAAGGAAAATTTTATAAAACTAAAATTAGCAGACATTAAAAAAAAATTTTTTAATAATTTAATTAGAAATAAAAAAAATTGCACATTTAATTTAAAAACTTTTTTACCTATTAAGGGGCACACTTAGTGTGAAATTTAAAAAAAATCGATTTTTTTTTCATATTTCGATAGATTATACCTTTAAAAATAACATACTAAAATTTTAAATCGATATCTCAAATAGTTTTTGAATAACAGCCATTTCAAAAGTAGCCGCTCGGCAGTTATAATAGGATCATTTTATCTTTAAACGCGTTTTTCTCGAAACAGCATTTTTCAAATTTGCTGCAGTGATTACTCGGAGACAAATTGGCTGCTCAATTTTAAAACACAGTAACTGCAAAATTTTTATACCTAATTTTTTTTTAATATTGCTGCATTTTTTATAACTTTTAAACCTTAATTTCAAGTATTTTTTCTTAAAAATATTTATATTTGAGTATTTTCTATTTATAAATCAAATTTATCATTAATTTGGCGGGCAAACTTTTTTTTAATAAGAAAAATTGAAAAAAATTTTTAAATGTTACACGGAAAGAACAAGATTATACTGGATATAATCCCAGATTATACTGAGTGAAAAAAAATTTCATATAGTAGCTAGTATAATTCAGATAACAATGAGTATAATCCAGATTACAATGAGTATAATCTGGATTATACTAGCTATCATCTGAAATTTTCTTTTCGCCTCAGATGTCACTGAGTATAATCTGAGATGGTATCCAGTGTCATCTTGTTCTTTCCATGTAGTTACTGTGATAAGACCAAAAATTTGGATAAAATTTTTTTTTTTTTTAAATGTCGCCATTTTGTCAATTTTTCATATTTTTTTTCGGCCGTAGGTCATTGTACGGACAATATCTTCTAATTTAACGAGAATTTTTTTTTTTTGTTTCATCCATGAAAAAGGCAGAAATTACTGCAGCAGTGGAGAACCTTTTTTTTAGCGCTGTTGGAGATCGTGTAGAACTCGAAAAATATTCAATTTTTTTCTTCTAAAATTTAACTGTGTATATTCTTAAAATATTTATAAATATACCCTTAAAATTCTAAAACAAGTGATACAGTAGTTATTTTTTTTTAATTCCCAAAAATCGTCTTTTTTTAGGCTGTCACACTAGGTGTGCTCTTTAAATTTCTTCTTTTAATTTTTTTAATAAAAAAAATTGTCAAATGTCTGCTAATTTTATTTTCATAATTATTTATGAATTTAATATATAGAATATAATTTTTAATTTCTGGTAAGTACTTATTAAAAAAATATAATTACCATTGTAATAGTTGATTTAAGACAAGTTTCCCAAGGAAAAAGCCACAGTGGCTTTGAATTACATTGCAATAAAATATAAATACTTTCTGGATCAGCGTAAAAATTAAATTCAGCTTGTGCTGTTGTATTTCCTTGTCCTAAAAAAAAAAATCAACACAATAATAAAAAAAAAAATTAAGTTTAAATATTGAAAATAAATTAAAATAATTACCTGCAGAATTTCCTCCCATAATGAAAAAATCTTTTACCGACTCCAAAATCTCCGGATAAATTTTTACAGCAAGCGCGACATTAGTCAGCGGTCCCAGACACACTACAGAAACTTGATCAGGATTCTCAGTAATTATTTTTCTCATTGCAATTACCGCATGCTCTTTTTCCAACTTACTAATATCTACTTGATCTGTAAATACGTCTCCAAAACCATCGTGGCCGTGATATCTCACCTCTGCAGCTTTCAGAGCCTGAGATTCTATACAAATTAGCGGCGAGTCTGCTCCTTTGTACACCGGTATCTAAAAAAATAATTAAATAGTATCACTTTTATAAAAATATGACAATAAAGTTAGCCGACATCTAAAAATTTTTTAAATTTCTTTATAAAAAAAGTTGCAATTAAAAATTACAAAAAAAAAGCGCAATTTTTTAAAAATATTTTTTAGTTCTAATTTAATAAATTAAGCAACATCAAAAAATATAAAATGTCGGCTAACTTAATTTTTATTATAATAATAATTAAGTTAATCTATATCTTGAAATTTTCATAACTTTTTTATTAAAAAAAAATTATTAATAAAAATTTGACATGTAAAAAATTTGAAAAATTGCAAATGCAATTTTTTATGTAATAATTTATTTGTTATAAAAATTTTAAGAATATTTAGATCTCTGCTAATTATTATATGACACTGAAGTTAACAGACGTCTAAAAATTTTTGATTTTTTTTTTAAATTAAATTACAACTAAAAAAAGATTTATAAAAAATTGCACTTGTAGTTTTTCAAGTTTTTTACATGTGAAATTTTTTTTTTTAATTGTTTACTTGAAATTTTTTGAATAAAAAAATTTTTTAATGTCGGCTAATTTAATTTTCATAAAAAATTGCATTTTTTATTCTTTAAAATTTCTACTTGTCAATTTAAAAAAAAATTTGTTTTTGCCATAATTTATTTGTTATAAAAATTATTAAAATTATCAAATATCTGCTAAATTAATTTTCATCTACTACTTTCAGTATCATGAATAATTTATAAAAATACTTACATTAGAATCGCAAGCTTGCAAAACTCTGTAGACATTTTTTACAACATTGTCAATGTCAGTATTACCCGCAACGCAAGTGATAGCTTTCAAGTCTATTATATTTTTCTTATGAGCATCTATTAACAGGACTAGTGACACTGCATCATCATACCCACCGTCACAATCAACAATTACTTTTTTTATCATGTTTTTTTTCTATAAAAACAATTTAATTTTTTAGCAATAAAAATAAAATTTTTATTGAAGAGGTTAGAAATTTTTTTTATTAAATTGATAAAATAAAAATTGCTTTTATTACTTATTTATTTCTTCAATGAAGAAATTTTTGATAACTATTGTTACTTCAACAAGTTATGCAAATTTATTGATAAACTTTTGTTTTATTTCTGGTGTTTTATCAATAACGCACACTTGTGTGCTTACATAGCACATTATGCCAAGCATGTAATTGATTAATTAAAGAATTGCCAAATTTAAAATAAAAATTTATGATACTTAAATCAAAGAGTGACATTTTATCTTATCATTTGAAAAAAATAAGAAATAATTTTTATTAAAGAGATTAGAAATTTTTTTTATCGAATTGATAAAATAAAAATTGCTTTTATTACTTATTTATTTCTTCAATGAAGAAATATTTGATAACTATTTTTACGAACCACTGCTAACAATCTATATAAAAAAATATTCAATCGATGCTAATCTGTGCGCGTATACGATCTCGAAATATAAATCAAGTAAAGTATAAAGTGTACATTCTCGTTGAAAAACATGGAGAAGGGTTTGATGCAATACTAGAATACTATTGCACGTGTAAGAATGGGTCTCGAACAGTAGGCTGCTGTGCCCATATTATGACCCTCATCTTGTTTTTGGAATATGCAAACTTTCACCAAAAAATTTGCACTGCATCCACTAAGCATGACAATATATTCCCTGTTCTAGAAACAAGCTCAGAGGAAGAAACATTAGATTAAATATGATAATAACTAAAAAGGTATTTCAATACAATATCTATCAATTTCATTTAGTATCCATTTAGAAAACGTCAAGAAATTTCACATTTTCAAGCAGATTTTATGGTACTATATAATCGTACCATAACTAATATAAGTCAAAGAGTGATTTTTTAAAACAATATCTTATAGCGACATGCAATAACAGCGAGCAACTTTTTAAAGCAAAACAGCGAGCAACTTTTTAAAAATTATTTGATTATTCACGTCTGCTAGGTCTACATTTAATAGTGTAGCACGACGAATCATTACCTGAAATTTAAATTTTAATTAGTTAATAAAAACAGCTAGCGATATTGATCTAATAATAATAATAAAAAAGATGAAAATAAATATTTGATTGACAATGCGGTATTGCATCTTTACGTAAAGAAAACAAATTTACGTTAGCATAAGCAAGGAAAGTTCCTTTTACAGTTGCACCGGGAATGTTTGCTGTCAATGAGTCATTCAATCGTTGCTCATAGTCATAATAAATTCTAGTTGGATTCATTAGAGGAGCGATTTGGGAACATGCAATGTCCAACGCGGCGTTAAAACTAACTTCAGACCTGTCTGGCATGAATGCCCACGAAACACCAAAAGCCTGAGAATTAAAAAAAATTACTTAAGAAATTAGAATATATACAACAATAGATAACTAAATAAATAAATAAATCAAATTTATATTACATACGTGATTCCTGTTTAAAAGCACGATTATTAAAGTCTCTCTTGCATCTAATCCCGCGGGTAAAATAGTATTAGTTGTACCGATGTACATTGTAGAATTAGGATCAAATTTATTAATCAACTCTGAATCACCCATAACTGCAACAGTACCTAAGTCGTTCTGAGTACGAAATCTTAATTGCATAGAACCATGCGAGTGATGTGTTAAATTGTCATATCTGGCATCATTTTCAAGACACAATTTCAAATGGGTTAACGAAAGAACCCTCGGTAAGCTTTGTATAAAATTTTGCTGCCTTCGTCGCATGTTTGTTTGTTGACTTCGCCAGGATATTGTTCTACTTGCATCTGCATACCTATAAATAACAAATTTAATCATTTCAAGTTAAAATTAAAAATTTTTTTTATCCTTTCTAATTCCATGAAAAAAAAAAAAAAAAAACATACGTTGCCCTTAAACTCTCGTATATATCACGGGTATTTGCTAACCGAGATTCGCAACGATCATATAATTGTCTCACGAAGGCTCTCTCTTCTTCAAGACGTAAATTTGGTGCGTGATTATGCTCTCTAATCAAACGAAATTCATCGACATTTTTAATAGCTCGCCCAGTGCATAATCTGGTAAGACGATAAGCGCAGACTAAAAATCTAAATAAATTACAAAAAATTTTAAATTTAAAAATAAATATGAAAATTAATTTAACAGATATTTAATAATTATAAAAAATTTCCTATGAATAAATTATTGCATAAAAAAAAAAAGAAAAAAATTGAATTTTAGAAATTTTTTAAAATTAAAAATACAATTTTTTATTAATAATTTTTCGGAACAAATTTTTCTGCTAAATAAAATTAAAAAATGTTCAAGTAATAGCTAACTTTAATATAATAAAATAAATTCAAAAATAAATATGAAAATTAATTTAGCAGATATTTTATAATTCTAAAAATTTTCTAATAAATAAATTACTGCATAAAAAAAAAAATTAAAAAATTGACTTTTAGAAAATTTTAAAAATTAAAAAATGTTCAAGTGATAGCTAATTTTAATATCATAAAATGAATTTAAAAATAAATTTAAAAATTAGTAAAAAACAAATGAAAGTCTTACACGTCATTATTATTACGACGCTCAACTCTGTATCGGAATCCACCATGTATTTCTGCCATTTTTGCCTGAAAATTTTAAACATTCAATAAATTAAACTAAAAATATATAATTTGTAATAGTAACAATTAAAAATTTTGATGTTATACCATACCGTAAGCTAGATTACTTTCGTTGCTCGTAGTAAATAATATTTTTTTTTTTAGTTTCTAAGTTTCAGAAGCAGATACTAGGGTTAAATATAAAATTATTGAATACGCAGAATAATCCAGAAATCGCAGAATAAAACTGATGATCGACTAATGACGCGTAATATCCACTCGACTCCGAGAGTGTTTTGTCTTTTAAATCAAACTGCCCTCTATAATAATTTTTTCAGTCGGATGTGTGTATAATATTTCCGCAAAATACTTTACTGGTGTCGGCTCCATTAAAATATGGTATACCATGTGAGTTGAGTAGTTCCTTAATTTATATGCTATATATATCTTGGACTGCCCAAATAAATATAAATATAAAGTCATCTGCGGGTCAAACATTATTCATAAATAAAAGTACTTCTAACCATTAACAAATTGTTATCAAAATAACTAAGAAATTTAATCGTAATCACTTAAATAAAAATAAGAACTGCAATGTCAAACATTTGCTTTCATCACGGTCAAAAAACTCTGGCGCGTCGTCGAATCCCTATGATAAGTATCGATGGATATGAATACATGTGCTCCAAAGCATTTCCTGGTGGCATGTAAGTAAAAATGATTGAATTATCTTCAATATTTTTTTAATTTACTGTTTTTTGAAAGTCAATAATTATTATTTATAGGTATGTGATATGTAAATACAAAGAAAGAAAAAACTGTAAATTTCGAGGTAAACTAATTAATAATCAACTTACTATTTCTCGTAATCATGATCACGCTAGAGTTAGCGATGCAGAAAAAATTTACAACTTCGAGAGATCTTTGTATGAAGAGGTAACAACTCATCATTTCAAATCTCTAAGAATTATCTACGATGAAATTAGTTTGCTGTAAGTATTAAAAAAACTGTTATATCTATTTATATTAAGGATCATATTGAGTTAATATTTTTTTTGTAAACTGTGTTTTTTTCAGTCATCATGAAGCAGCTATTCATGTCACATGGGTTGATATTTATCCAAAAATGTTGAGGTGGCGCCGACAAATAAAACCCCCGATACCGAATTCAATTGATCAGTATATAAACTTAATTGAGATGCCCGAATGGAACATGTACACAAGTCACAATCAAACAAATATCACAGTCATAACTATTGAAGATAATGATCATTCTAAATCTATTATTTATGCTGATTTAGAATTTCTACGATCTTTAAATAATGTTTTCGAATTGTATATCGATGCGACATTTAAAGTGGTTCCTAGAAAACCTGCATTTTGCCAGTTGCTGACAATTTTTAGGATTGGTTCAAGATTCAGTAAGTTTATGCGAAAACCCCTTTCATACAATTTTTTATTTTTAAACACAATAAAATTTGATTTTATAAATTCAATTATCGATATTACAATCTATCTTTTCATCATAGGTTATACCTCTTTGTTGGGTTTTAATGCAAAAAAAAAATACTTCAGCATATGAGTCGGTACTTACATATTTTTCTATTAATTTGGCTCCACATTTGCATCCATTAGCAATAAACACTGACTTTGAACGTGCTCTCGGTACGGCAATTGAGAGAATCTATCCTGGAGTAACTCATACTCGATGTTATTTTCACCTATGTCAGGTATTGTATAATAAAATATACTTTTCGATGTATTAAAAGCAATAATATTTATTAATTAATCGTTACAGGCGGTTATGAAAAGAGTAAAGAAGTTAAAACTTCTAAATGGAATCTATGAAAACGATGCGCGTCGATTATTTCTACAAAAATTATTAGTACTGCCTCTACTACCAGCCGAAGATATTGAACTAGCCTTTTACTGGATTGTTAGTACGACTGTGCCAGTTATTTTAATATATTTTAAAAAGCTGCTGAAGTACTTTCATAGTCAATGGATAAGAAGAACAAGACCGGAGCTTTATTCTGTTTTTCTTAGAGTTTTTCGAACTAACAACTTCTCTGAAGCCTATAATAAAGTGTTGAATGTCCGATTCGGTACTCATCCAAATATTTGGGACTTCACAGGTTATTTGTGCTTCGAACTTAATTGATCTAATTTTGAATAACAAGTACTTATGAATTAATTCATTGTATTTTATTTTCAGAAAAAATTTTAATTTTGCAGGAATTGAAGCAAACAGAGTATGCATCTTTACAAATTGGAAATCAAGTAACGGGACACTCTAGAAGACGTGAGACCTTGAAAAACGAAATCATCCATCGCGCTTGGGATTTATATCAAAATAATCAGTTTGGTATTCCACAATTTATAAATTGTGTCAGTCACTTGATAAATGAGCTAAAAAATGGAAGAGCCGTTGAAGTTCAACAAGTTAATGATTTCATCATCGGAGTTCCTATTGGAATTGGTAATTACAAAGTTAAAGTATTACCTTATATTTGGTAAAAAAATATTGTTTTATTATATTAAACAAAGATAGTATTAAAATTTAAATGAAAATAATCGTTTTGATATATTCAGCGAAGTTAAAATAATAATATGTATTCAATTATACAAAAACTAGAGTAATTAATTGGTCTATTTTATCTAATTTACAACGCTCACATAGTTCTAAAAATATATCTTGATAAAACGACTCAAGTCTGATCATATAGTAGTTATATTAAGATTTACTTGTAATTTAATACTTTATTTGTTATATGAATATACTCTTCTGATAAGTTAATTTATTATTCGAAGAAAAATTTACTTAATTTAATAAAAAAAAAAATATTAAGTTTCCTTGTGTTTCTGTTAGTTTTTGTAAAATTACTTTGATTAACTTTTTTGACTCTGCTCAACGTATTTAAAAAATTGGTAGAAATCGTAATTCACAAATTTCATGAAAGCCTATGAAAATAGTATTTTACAGCTAACATAAAAAAATTTTACATATCATTTAGATGTTATTATCATTTTATTTAGAAAAAAATTATGTTTCAGAATTCATTGTCGGTGAACATATCACAGATTGTGTGGTTTGTGAACAAAATATTACAAATCATATTTGTTTACCATGCAACCATTGGTTTGGATGTTCACAGTGCGTAGAAAACATGCGAGCCCTTCTTGCTCGAGTGAATGCGAACCTAAGTTGTCCAACTTGTGCCAACGTTGTAGACTCATTTGAAATGATTTTTTAAATTCAAAATTAACATTAATTTTTAACGTAATTCACAAAATAAATATGTAATGAATGATAAATCATCGTTATATTTTTTTGTGTGCTCCAGTCTGATTTAAGTATCTTATATTATAAAAAAAAATGTCTCTTTTAAATGTATGTATGATTTTTACCACAATTTCTGTACTTCCTTAACAATTATTGAATTAAAAATTGATATTTAAAGGGAATTATTTGTAGATTTTTATTTGTTAAAAAATTATTAAATATATGCTAGATCTTTTTTCACAATTATAATAATTTTTATAATTTTCAAGTACCTCTTAAAGCTTTCTATCAAAGAAAGTAATTAAATATCTTATTGCATAGAATAACCAATATAAATTCAATTCTATATGCTTCGGTCTGTTTTGTTTACATCAATAATAAACGAAAAATCGTCTTATATTAAGCCATGCTTACTGCGTTAGCACTTATTTTCTGTCCCGGCCGAAAATTTAGTAAGTATAGTAAGTGACTTACTAAATTTAGTAAGTACTTACTTCGGCCAAACACGCCCTATATATTGAGAAAAATCATATAGTTACTGCGTTCCCCTTACCGCGCTAGAGTCGATACCTATCCCCACCCCGCCTGGCGCTCGTACTTCCTTAAAAGAGAATAAACGAGTTTTAAAAATTAGTTTGCCAAAGAAGTTTCACTTCTGACATGTGTACTTCGTACGCACGCACTTTTTTTTACGGTAAATAGTTTATACCTTGAAATTATTACTATTTTTTAATTTAAAATATATGTAAAATTGTCAAGAAATATCAAAAATTGTGATTATCGACAGATTTTAAAAATAAAATAATAAAATTAAATAGGGTGTCAATAGTGGAGGCCCTGTCAATAATAAGGGCTTTTGCCTAACTTTCAAGTCGATACTTCATAAATTTAAACAACAATATACATTATACAAAAAGTTTTCTTTTTCAAGTGTCGATTAAAAAATTCTTAATAATAATTTAAGTACATGTAAATAAAACAATTATGTAGATATAAATAGGTACTTTAATAGACATAAAAAAATAACTTACTATGATTATAATTTTTACACAAAATAAAAGCTACACCTTTCATTTTTTATTTTGATTTTTCTGCTTACTCTTATTTAAATTTTGGTTAGATTTTTCACTAGATTCAGACTCAATCGGACTGATACTGATAGGCACCAGAGAAACTAGAGGAATTTTGTCGCTTAATCTGGTCTTGGGTGTGCTGGTCTCTCGCATCCGCTGGTTGAACTCTTGTCTTTTAGGTGATTCTTGAGCGTCGGAAGATTCGAGAGGAACTCCTTTAAAACTCAATCGAGTCTGCCGCTTATCAACTTGGTTCTTCTTGGAAGCTGGAGATTTCGTGGATTTTTTTACGATTGAAGCACCCAGTTTCTTCAAGACTGGAGCAGCAGTTTTTTTCACGACTGTTGATTTTGTACCTTTATTCTTACTGTTATTTTTGATTGGACTATTTTCATCATTCTCTGAGCTTACTAAAGTATCTTTTTCCTGACTATCTTGACTATTTTCTGCTTCCTTTCTTTTTTTAACAGTTCGCTTTTTTGCGTGTTTGCGTTTTTTCTTCGGCTGGTCTTCCTCGGATACTTCATCCTCTTCATCAGAAAAATATTCGTATCCTAGGTTCTGAAAAATTTTTAACAGCATATTTATTAATTAAGTCTAATTAGAGACAAATACAAAAGTAAATATTTAAAATATAAAACTAGAACAAAAAAGAAAATAAAATACTTACAATTTCTTGGCTATTTTCTCCGCGATTTGGCTTCCACTTAAAAATCGGATGGTCTCTATTTGCAATCGCTCCATAAGTTTCTTGAAGATTATATTTTTTAAAATCTTTTACAAATTTACCCATTTCTAGTAGCATATTTTCATCAGGTTTATTCTTCAAATTCCAATTTGTTTTTATTAAGTGAGGTCTCGCTTCTCCAGATTCATAAAAAAGACTTATTATCATATCGTGTTTTAAATTTAATTCTCTGTTATTTATCGATAATAGTTTAATGTACATGGATAAATTTCCCAAAGATCCTTCAACTCGTATATTTTTTACTTCTTCAGTTAATTCCTGTAAATAAATTATTGATTCTTTTAAAAATTATAAAATTAATTTCTAGAACCAGTTAAATCAAAATTAGGAAAGAAATCTTTAATCAGAAAATTGTAATGAATTTTGTGAATAAATAATTATAATAAATTATTTGGAAAAAAGAAAAATACATTATTAATTTAAAAAATGATTTTAAAATGACCTTACCCTTAAACTGGTGATTTGTATCCGTCGTTGCTCATGACAATCAATATGTCGCTTACAATTTCTCAGAAACGCAGACGTTTGACTCATTTTATCCAGCGGAGTTTCTCTTAGGATATACTCAATCTTGATGCCCCAAGGAAGCGCCCATTTACCTATTTTAATTTTGTCGTCATCCAGCAACAACTGGACCGCGTTTGGCTTCTGATAATTAGAGTTAGTTGAAAATTTATATACTAACTCTATGTCCGTACACTTAGAGCACCAGATTCCTGACAGTTTGAATAACTCAAACTGAAGTTTATCATCAATATTTAGATCTTCACTAGTTGACGGCAGAGCAGCAACCAGAGCATTGTGGTCAATATTCAAGTCTCCGAATTTAACAACTTCGAGCTGGTGAGTCACGTCTTCAATCAACTCTTGCAACTGGGAAATTTGCTGTTTCACTTTTTTCTTCTTGACCACCAATGATTCTACGGATGAAATTAAATTGTTACGTAATTTTAAAGATTAATTAGAATTATCGGAGTCATTTTTCAGAATAATTGTCATTAATTTTTCAAAAAAAAAAAAAAAAAAATTCTTATCAACCAAATGTAAACAAACATTTTCTTAGGTTAGAAAATTAAAATTATTATTTCTAGTAGATTGTAATAATTAAAAAATACCTTGTTCTTCTTCATCTATTTCTGCTGGTTGAATAGCAATGAGTTCATCTTCTCCATCCATTTTTTTAGATTAATCTTTTATTTATAATTTAATTAATAAATATTTATGACCAGTAGCTGGTATTTTTGTTTTGAAATCCAAGAGCAGAAGTGAGCGCGCAAGGTACTATATAAAAAGCGCGCTAAAATTAAAAATCAAAAATGCATATCAAATTGCAATAAAAAAAAGTATAAATTATAAAAAGAAATTTTATCATTATAATTAATATTAATTATGTGTAAATAAATTACAATAAATATTTTTTTCCATTTACCATATTTAAATTTGCACAACCCGCGAAAATCTGCAAACTAAAAAAAAAATAAAAAAATTATTTTTTTTAATATTCAAACGTTTTCCTTTTTTTTAATTAATTAAAAGTAATTTCACATCAATTTTTATAAATATATAAATAAATAAATCATAAAACTATTAATAATAAAATTCATTCGAGAAATGTTATAAAAATGGATGTGCTTTATATACAGTTAACAAATAAAAAATACTAAGTGTCAAATTATATTAATTATAGTTAGTCATTACGTGACTAAATAAAATTTTGCTTATTTAAACTTTATACCGCTATTAGTAAAAAATTTTGTAATGTCACAACTTCCCCGATTGCTCCTGTAGAACTGTCAGAAATTTCGGAAAATTTTAAACTAACATGTAAAACCTAAAAAAAAAAATTATCTTATTAGTCAACTACAAATTTCTTCTAAAAAATTATAACTCTATGATAATGAAATATAATTTTCAAGTATTTTTATTTTGTCATATTTATATTTTGTTTCATTATTTATAATTCAAAGTTTTTACTAAATAATGTTTATCAAAAACTCATAAATTTCCCGTGTGTACAACCATAATTTGATTAATACTATTGACATAAATTTTATCATTTTATCAATATTCAAATATATAAGTACCTTCGCAGCTGTTATAAGTGTATATATAT
Source organism: Cotesia congregata (assembly GCA_905319865.3). Lineage (NCBI taxonomy): Eukaryota > Metazoa > Arthropoda > Insecta > Hymenoptera > Braconidae > Cotesia > Cotesia congregata. Next base: position 6,645,045 of record CAJNRD030001114.1, read on the forward strand.
TTGTTGATAAATGAAACCACTAGATGGCTAGAACGAATTAATAATTTATATATTTAATATCTTTGCCAGCGTAAAAGGTAAAAGCATTATTTGAAAGCATATCCAAGGTTGATACAAATTTAATTACACGTGTATGTAGACCGTGTATACAACACAAAAATAAATAAGGAAAGTTGCCGTCAGTACAGTTTACAGTGAAAAGTTTAGATTGGTCAAAATCAAAAAAATGCTAGACCATAATCAACTGGACGAAGTGTCATCGGTTAATTTTGAAGCTGCTACTCTGAGAATTTCTAACAAAGAAGACAGTGGTAAGTTTTTTCATTCTTTTATGTCTTATACTAAATAATATATCAATAATTATTATAAATAAAAATAAAAGTATAAATTTGACAGTTGTCATCTGCCACCTGTCACTTTGACAGATATTTAGCATTATTTTATAATGATTCAGGAATTAACAGACATTCGTCAAATTTTTTGATTTTTATAAGAACTTAATTATTATGAAAAACTGTTAATAAATAAATAATTCCATATTTGGAAATTAAAAAAATGTACAAGTGCAAATTTTTAAAAAATATTTTTTATAATAAGAATAAAAAAAAAAAAATTTCAGATGTCTGCCGATTCCAGTATCATACATATATCTATCACCTGTCACTTTGACAGATAGCTTTATTTTATTACTTTTTATACTAATAATTATCTTTGGATGATATTGCAGAGAAAACGCGGGAGGGTTCAAACACCGAGGAAATAAAAAAGGACTCTAGTGTCCTGAGCGTACCGTACAAAAACATCGACGTCCATACTTTTTTCTCCGACCGGGACGAAGTTGTGGAACGTGCGATCAAAGAGTGCCGGGAAACTTTGGCTACTGATCAGAATGACGAAATAATTGGAACCTGGCTGTTGACTGAGTAATTATTCTATTTTTTAATGATAATTTAATTATAATTAAGGAAGTACGAGCGAATCTAATGTGAAAAATAATTTCCAACTTTTACCTTTGAAATTAAATATACGTATAAATAAATACGTCATTTATCTCATCCCAAAATTTAAAAAAGATTCACCGTTTAGTTACTTAGATATTAAATTTTAAAAATCACATATTTTATCTTCTTATACACGGGCTCTGATGGCGGACAAACTTTTGTCGAGACTTTAATTATTTTTTTTCAATATTAACCTCCCAACTTTAACAGATAAAAAACTATACTCAAGAAACTTGGATTTTTGCAAAATATAAAAACAATTTAATAATAATACATTACCGATATAATTTTTGAAATATTCAAAGTCAAATTTTATATGTTTGTAAATTGTTTATCGTCAGCCATTTATTCGAATAAAGATTTGACAACATCGCGCCAACAGCTGAGAAAAAAGAAAAGGATAGAAATATAGTTACAGAGAGAGAGAAATGTTTAACTCACACACTCATCCACGTCTCTATTATAGGTATAATCAAGCGCGCTATTGCCAAGATTGCCAAATCTGTTTATTTATTCCGGCAAGTAATAAATACCAAAGTCATTTTATTACTTTATTTTATTAAATAAGTAAAAATCATCAATTATTAAATTGTTTAAATTATTTTAAATTAAAATAAAGAATTTTGACGAATATTGGGAAGACTAAAATTAAAAAAAAATTTTAACACTATTTTGACTCATTAGTTACGCTCGAACTTCCTTTTAACATATTGTGATCATTGCAATAATTATTTCATTAATTATTATTCATGATACTGAAATTAAAAGATATTTGCCAGTTGTTTAGATTTTTATTGACAACTAAATTGTGAAAAAATTAAAATAAAAAAAATTCTACACCTAGAAATTAAAAAAAAAAAATTACAAATGCAAATTTTTAAAAAATATTTTTCTTATAATCGATCAGTAATAAAAATAAATAAAATTGTCTGATGTCCGCTGATTTCAGTAACATTAATTATTACTAAATTTACCACTAATTTATTCTCTTATATCACAAAAAATAAATAAGTATACTTTGCAACACATTTATGATATTGGAATCAGCAGACATTTAATTATTTTGAGTTTTTTTAGCAAATAAATTAATATTAAAAAAGTATTTGATAAAAATTCAATTCGTACTTTTTAAAAATTTTTTTATGTCAAATTTTTTTCTTTAATTAATTTTTAATAATTTATTTATTGAGTAAAATCATAAAAATTTTTTTATTTCTTTCAATTTCAGTCTTGAGATAATTTACTTAAATAATTAATAATTGATGAATAATTTTCTAGGATCAGTCTCTGGGACACTGAAAAAGAGCGAGTGGTGTTGTTGACGAAAAACGCATTGTACACAATCAAGTATGACTTTATATCACTGAAGTTGCTCGAGTTCAACAGAGTACCGATGATTGAGGTGGATACAATTACCTATGGAGAATTGGAGTACCCTAAAACTTCAATTGCTCCGTAAGTTAATGCTAAAAATAAATCACTAGTGTAATGAAACAGGAACTAGCTGTTATGAGATAGTTTCTAGAAAATATAGAATAAAATAGACTTTGAATTCTTTATGAAAACTTTAAAAATATATTCAGGCGATTGAACGGTCTTGCTGAAGGTGTGTCATCGGTGATACATTGTGCAGTGCGTCAACAATGGTCATCTTTGGCTTCGAGTTCTGAAATTAAATTTGAACCTAGGTATTATCAATACTTGATTTAAAAAATTTTTCAAAAATTATTTTTGTTTTTCCACTTAACAAGTTTTTACATTTTATCATTTAAATTAATTTTATTATTTTTGAGTGATTAAAAATTTTTTTGTTTTTCTGTTATTTGCAATCTTCTAATTTATTTAATTATCGCTTTAACTAAATTTATTTATTGTATAGTTAATTTCTTTACAAATTTATAACATTTTTATAAATTTGTTTAATTATACTGTTTTTAGAAAAAGGAACACATTTGGTGTAAAAATAATGTGGAACAAAGGCAAACCCTTGTCTTTAGACAAAAAATGGAATCCTTTTGCCAAACGTATTCCCTGGGTAACATATACAAGTCATCCTCTCTACTGGCATAAAAGTAGTTCATTTTTTTAATCAATTTAAAATGAAATTCATTGATACATATAATGCAAAAATTAATGAAAAATATCCATTTATTCTGCATTAGGTACAAGTGAAGAACAGAAGCGGTTTGACGTAGACGATTTTCACGATGCTTTGATGACTCACTTCAATATGCAGTGCGAATTTACCAAGAGTCAAATAATTATTGAAAATTACCTCGGCTTAGGCGCAATTCTGCACAATCGCAACTCTTTGGGATTTTTCAGAGTGCGTGGGAAAGTCAGTTTCTAAAAAGTTTACCAAAAATGCACTGAGATAATCTTCTCTGTTTAAAAACAATAATTGCAAAGAATTTAAAATAGGTCACCAAATTCAATCGTACATCTATATATTAAGAACTGTTCCTATTTTTTTTCTGATTTCACTCATCATTGAGAGAAACCATTCACTGGTAAAAAAGTTAATTTGATTCAAGAGAAAAAATTCTTGAACCAAAAACAATTTCATTTAAACCAAGAATAATTTTTTTTTGGCTCAAGAATTGTTTATCTTAAATCAAGAAAATCATTTTCCCCAAAGTGGCATATTCTTTGATTTAACATTTTTTTTTAGTCAAGTCAATTTTTTTATCAGTTTACTATATTTGTGGCGCTCGCAACAGCAAAGCTATTGCAGATTCATAAATTATTCTTGACCTAATGAAAATTTCGAAAAAAAAAGATAATTAAATAATCTATCAAGTAGCAGAACGTTTTTTCTAAAATTTTTCTTTGGTTAGAAGGAATTAATGAACCTGTAATACCTAATAATGCATCTTAAAAGAAATTTATGAAACTGCAATGCCAAGGAACATCACAATTAATTAATACAATGTAGATTATAATATACAGTTTGTATATGACCAATTCATTTCAATTATTTTTTCTAACCAGGGCTATCTACTTGATACCAAAAAAATATATTTTAATCGTTATATAACAAACTGGTGCTATTTCATAATGAATTTTCATCACTATCTATCTAAATTAATAGTATATTACACACCGAGGGAAGTAAAGTAAGAAATGTCTCAGATCACATGTAATTGTTGGCCGAGGCGAAGCCGAGGTCAACAAACATGTGATCTGAGGCTTTCTTATTTACTTCCCGAGGAGTGTATGCTATTTTTTTTGGCTCGACGAAGGCAGAAAGTGGCAATTTCGTTTAGCGCGGCAGGCCGAAATTTGACGCTTTCTGCCCGTCGAGCAAAAAAAAATATTTAATATTTAAATGCCTAATTGAATGATATTCATGTTTGTGCTTTAATTATTTACTGTGTATTCTTTAAAAGTATATTGGTGTTAGTCATATATATTTATCAATAAAAATACATTATCTATATATATATATAATATATAGTAAAATTATATAATTTATAATTATTTATAATTTATATAATTATTTTATTATTTAAGGAAATCCTTTCACTCCAGTTGAGTCAAAACAATTGTAGTAGTCAATATACGATAAATTAAAAAAAGAAACCCATAAAAATTCCTAAAATTAGATAATAAATAGTATATGAAGCTTAATCGTTGAAATTTTGAAAATAAAAAAAAAAAAAATAGTTAAATACAAAAATTAATTTGACTCTTTCAAATCAACTGCTAGTAACCTGTCCGTGATTTGGCAACGCTGTACTTCGGTTGTTTACATTTTCATTTGCACAATATAACCTTAACCACGTTTAAGTTTTTGCAGTCAGTGTAAATAAATAAATTAGTTTGAATTTATTGAATGGTCTGAAGCTCGCGCGCTACGCAACGTTGCCAAATAACTTAAGGAGGTCCTTTCGCCGCCAATGTAAAATAAAAAATATTAGATTATGAGTAAATTAAATTTTTTTCTAATAGTTGAAGTCCTTATTTATCTAATAGTGAGGTTTAAAAATTTGTCCGGTAAAGTATAATTTAAACCTCACTATTAGATAAATAAGGACCTTAACTATTAGAAAAAAATTGAATTTACTCATAATCTAATATTTTTTATTTTACATTGGCGGCGAAAGGACCTCCTTAATTATTTATATAATTTATATAATTTATATAATTTATAACTAATATATCATGTAATGATAGAGTAGTTATCAGTTTTAGTTAACATGAGCCGACTAGTTAGGATTCTACTTTTCTGAAAAAGTTGTAATGGCACTGTTGCTCGTTGAAATTTTACAAGCCGAATTTAGAATTTAATAATCATATGGTCGCTGTACATTTTTTTTATTAGTTTACATCTCTAAGTTTCTCCACGTGCGAACATAGTAAAGTGTAAACATAAATCAGTGTAATAATTAATAGTAACTTAAATTACTAATTGTAAAAATTAATAATCATATACAACAAATAAAAAGTGAAATTTGATACATAATTCATAATAATTCCCGAGTCGTAAGTAAAAATGCAATTTTTAGGTTAGACCACATTTCATTAATTTTAATTTTTTAATTTTTAGAACCATGAAAATAAAAGAGAAAAAAATTAAAAAAGTAACAACAGCGAAGAAAAGTAAAAAGTCTGTGAAAAGTAAAGATCTAGGCCAGGTTACGACGGATGAATTTTTCGATGATGATTTTCAAGTCGAGGACGACGAGGATGTCGAAGCCGAACATGATTCCGATAGTGGAGAGAGTGAGTTAGATCCTAAGGAACACAAAAAGGCTTTGAAGAACTTGGCAAATACCGATCCAGAGTTTTATAAATTTTTGGAACAGAATGACAAAAAACTGCTGGAGTTTGAAGACTCAGAGGACGAGAATGAGCGAGCTTCTGATCAAGATGATGATGATGATGATGATGATGGCATTCATGTCCCAGATGGAAACTTAGCTGTAATTTATCATTTATTTTTATTGAAAAATCAGAAAATTTTACAAGTATTAAATATTTTTTTTCACTCTAGGGCAACAGTGACGAAAGTGATTACGAAGAAACTGAAGTTATAAAAAATCAAATTCAAGGGCGTGTTAAAGTGACTTTGAAGTTAATTAAAAAATGGCAGGAAGATATTCAAACCGATAAGTAAGAATTTTTACTTAATGATCATTTTCTTTTTATTTTTTTTACTCAATTATAATTAATTATTCATTATAGGTCAATGCAAACGATGAAATGTATCGTTGACGCTTTCCACGCAGCACTTTTGACAGTCGCTGATCCAGAAGAGTCTAAAAATGTCGAGTATAAAGTCGAGGGAAGCGCTGGTGAGTTTTTTTTTTTTTTCAATACAAAAAAATAACAATCCTAAAATTGGCAGATGGCTGATAAGTTTTTTGATTTTTTATAGCGAATAAATTATTATAAAAAAAAAATTTTTTTAATTCGGACTCCTAATTTCTTTAATTTCTACAATTGGAATTTTTTTTCACGATGATTTATTAGTTATAAAAATCGTAAAATATCAGTTAATTCCAGTATCATAAAAATTACTTTCTTACAATTAATTATTTTACTACTAACTAATTTCTTCAGCTTTCAATGGAGTCGTTCAATTGTGTGTAATGAATTTACCCACGGCATTCAAGAAATTTTTAAAAATGACAAATGAATCAAAATTTGAAGCTCACAAGTGCAAACGTTTCGGAAAAGTGAAAGGAATATTGAAGCAATATTTAAAGGATTTACTCCAAGTATGTTAATTTAAATTTCTTATGTAACCTTATTCATTTTTTACTATTTATTTATTGTCATTTAATTATTTATCATAGATCCTTGAGAATGTGACATCAACAGATGTCCAAGTAGTGTTACTGAAACATTTACATCAGATGATATGTTTCACTGGTTCATTTTCGTCATTGAATAAACCACTGCTGCGTATTTTACTTCGATTTTGGTCTAGTGGAGAAGAAACTGTCAGAATTGTTGCGTATTTGAGTATTATTCAAATGGCGACCAGCCGCAAAGAGTCTATTCTTGATAATCTTTTCAGGGTACGCTTCTTCTCATTATACTTAAAAATATAAACATAATATAATATGATAATAATTTATAAAATAAATTGATGAATTTTTCAGACAATGTACATCAAATACGTTGAAAATTCTAAATTTGTTTCACCGAATTCAATGCCAGGAATAAATTTCATGAGACGCTCGTTAGCTGAAATTTATATGCTTGATCAGAATCTAGCTTACAATCACGCATTTTTGTATATACGCCAACTTGCCATTCATTTGAGAAATGCATTGACACTTAAAAAGAAGGTTAATATTTTTTTTATTTTCAAGATTATTAATTTTGAATAATTATATTACTTTTTAATGAATTTCAATGAAAATAATGAAAAATTAATATCTTGACAGGAATTATTTCAAGCTGTTTACAACTGGCAGTACATAAACTCACTGCGATTCTGGTGTCAAATAATGTCACTATCAAAGAATGGATCTATGCTTCGTTCGCTGTTGTATCCATTGGTGCAAATAATCACCGGAACAATAAAACTAATTCCTACCGCACAATACTATCCTTTGAGATTCCACTGCTGCCAGATGTTAATTAATCTATCCAAAGAAACAGGTACTTTCATCCCCATCCTACCGTTCCTATTGGACGTATTAAACACCTACGACTTCAACAAGAAGCACCAGAGATCTCAAATGAAGCATATGTCATTTATGTGCCTGCTAAGAGCATCCAAAATACAGTTAAAGGAAAGCAATTTCAAGAATGCTATTGTTGACGATATTTATCAACTGATACTCGAGCATGCTGCTAACGAAAGTCATTCTATTTATTTTTCTGATTTATACGTGCCTTGTACCATGCAGGTCAGCAAAAAATTTATTTATTTATTATTTGTTCTATTAATAACAAAAAATTATGTTTATAATTATCATTTATTTAATTTTATTCTACAAAGATTAATCAAATTATTAGTCACGATATTTGGGATTCGACGATGTTGGTAAAACACATCGACATCAAACTATTGATTGTTTCAATTTTTGCCATCGAAGCATCGATATTTTTTTATTAATTTATTTTTTTTAAGCATCGGAACATCAATTGTTAATATAAATTATTATTTATTTGTTAAAAAAAAAAATTCTGGTTTATAACACGCCATTTTACTATTTAATCATGAAAGAAAAATTACATTAAAATTAAAAACTAAAATAAAAAATCTAACTTGAAGACGTTAATAGTTCATTATTTTCAATCGACTATCGATGTTTCGATATCATTAATAACTCCACAATTAAATACTTGGAAATATGGCACGCAACAATTGTCTTTAATTTTAATTTATAATTTTCAATTGTCATTCGTGAATTTATTTTTTTTTATACATAAAAAAATTAATATATTTTTCAGATGAAAGTCTTCTTGAAAAAATGTAAAGTCGCTAATTTCTGCAAGAAAATCAAGCAGCTGCTAGATAAAATTCAAGAAAACCGGCAGTTCGTAGAAACAGAGCGCAATAAAGTAGTGATAAATCTGAGCGACTTAAACACCATAAAAAACTTTGAAAATCAGCTCAAAGTGATTCAATCGCCTCTGTCGAAATTCTACGAGTCCTGGTATAAATTACACTTGTCTCAGAAGTTAAAATTCATGACCAACAACGATGATTTAGGTGATTACAATTTACCGAGCTTAAAGTCCCGTAAGAGGCTCAATGACAGTGATAATGATCATGACAGTGACCTGGATATGGCGGTTGAGGAAATGAATGAGTTGTTGGAGAAGCAAGCCACCAGAAAAAATAAAACCAAGAAAATTAAAATTTCCCATAAGAGTAACGAGGTTGATGAAACAGCTAATGATGTTGTAAAAGACACCAAGATTGATGATTGGGACTAATTTTTTAAATAAAATTTATTGTTTAAGATTATTTTTCTTTTTTTTTTTTTTTTAATTTATATGAATTTATATTTTGGAGATGTTCAGAACAAGCTGATAGTTTAATAAGTCTGTAATGACGGGCATGTTAGCAAGCTGTATATAACTATAACATAAGAAGAAAATCCCAACCAATTCTAAGGTGTCGCTTCTGGTGGTCTATTTTTAACAATTGTACGACCCAACCAGTCGGGAAGTTTAAGAACGTTAGTAGAGACGAACATTTGAGCTCTATTATAAAGCCACATCCTCGTGTATTGTAATTAGCGGTATGTAAAGTGTGTATTTTCCTTTCAAATTATCTTTAATTGTTGCTAGGAGAAATCTATTGATAATAAGGCGATAATTTTTCTGTATACACACCATCATTATGATTTCAATTTCATGATTATAACTATAAAAATTAACTTTTTTTTTAATTTAAAAACTAATTTTTTTTTTAACTAAAATTTAAATTAAATTAAATTACAAAATTAATGACTGTAAAAAAAAAAAATAAAAATTTTGATATTAAGTTTAAAAATGAAGTTTGTTTTTAACATCTCGGAAAACGTTTTATGAAAACCGCGACACGCCAGTCAATATATATATACCTATAAATATATACGAGTATATATAAAATAGTATATCTTCTGAATGTTTGAGGTAAGAATATTTTGTAAGATTAAAATCTCGGTGGTTGTGTATTTCGCGTGTCGCCCGGACGGTGATCATTACCCGTAGCTTAAGTTCAGCATTGTCTGATTATTTATTACGTAAATTAGTCAATAATAAATACCGAGTACCGAACGCACATATACGAACGTTTATAAATAAATATATAAACATATACAATAGAAATAAAAATATCCATAAGGGGGATTTTATCCCAAGTGTTAAAAATGCGGAGAGCGTCATTAGATAAGTAAATATTTTTATTATTTATTCTTTTTCATATTCATTACTCCACCAAATACGCATTTGTATTTTCATTTTTTTTTTTTAATACTCATTTTATAAATTTATTCATAATACAATTTTGTTTTTTCTCAGAATCGCTGATAAAAATATTTAAGAAAAAATTTTAAAAGCATTAAATTTATTTTAAATACTTCCAGGCACAACAGATTTATATTTTTAACTTAACTTACGCAATGTTCAATAAAAACCTTTATTTTATTTGGTTAAACTTTTTTTACTTAGCCTATTTTTTTTTTTTTTTTGTTTTTTTTACTAAAATATTATATTGAAAGTAAAGTTGATTTTAAAATAAAAACACTTTACTTTTTTTTTCAAGATTAATCTCGAGATGTATCTAATAATTCAACCGGTGAAGAGTATCATAATAACAGCCATACATTAGTGTCAAATCTGCCGGCTTTTAGTTTATATACATCATTTATATTTATAAAAGAGTATAAAGAGACTTCACAAACAGAAATTGATTTAAAATAACCAATTTACAGTCTCAAAGACAAATTGTGATAAATATAATGAAAATGAATAGTAATAATAATGAAGAATAAATTTATTAAAATAAAATAATTCTATAAATTAGGGATCGGTTTAATCGGCTCGAGGCCGCGATCTCATTCCCAGTCGATTTAATGCAACAAGTACAAAGAAAGACCCGATGCAATGGTTAGACCGTTTAGATTAGATTAGATGGTTTATTCTTCATGAAGACTATAGTTCTCTTGTCGAGACTAGAGTGTTAATTGTATAGTAATATAATAGTAATAGTAAAAGTTGTATAGGCAGCTAAAACGTATTACGTTACAACAGATAAATTTAGCATTTCTTTCACACAGAAGTTGGTGTTGTAGATGATGCCAATGCCGCAACGCGGAATTAATTGGCATGTTGGAAGCCAACCAATTCTCTCTTTTATTCGTATTCGCGATCGGTTTCGTTGGATTTAAATTCGTTGGGGATTAAATAATTACCAGTATCAGAGCGATACTGCACGGACACCCAGCATCACCTATTTGATGATAATTTGAATGATTGATTGTTATATTATTAATAATAATTAATTGTTGTTTAAGGGGTTATATGCTATTATAAAGCCGGAAAGAGGGATTTTTGAATAATTCTGAAGAGTTTCTTCGATTGACGCATTAAAAAATTTATATACGGATAGTAGTGACTTTAAACTTAGATTATAAGTTCTTTTCTTTTATAACTAATGATTTTTCTGGTTCATGTAGAAGGTTCTCTAAGAGGTTCTTTAAAAAATGTGTCTTGCGAAGAACATGATATCTTCAGTTTTTAGTCGAATTTGAAAAATCTAACAATTTTTCGGTAATATAAAATATTATTTTGTCATTATCGAATGGTTAAAGACATTTAGAATCACCAAATTAAAAACTAATGAAGTATAAATTCTGTTTTTGTCAAAAAATTAATTCAAAATGATAAAATCTTAAAAAAAAAAGATTTTTATCGAAAATTTCATTCACTACCAAAAAAATTCTATTTTTGACAAAATGTCAGGTCGACGAAAAAAATCCTCAATTTTCTATTAAAATTTTATCCTCAAATTTTTTATAACAATATAAAAAATACTTATCAAAATTATTAATTAATCTTTAGATTAATTACTGAGAAATTTAGTTTGTATTTAGTCCAACCGTTAAAAACAAATTGATCCTTTGAAAATCCTAAGAGCGTTAACACTTCAATAATTACCAGATATTAGACAAATCCGCAAAAACACCCAGCATCACCTATTGAATGATAATTTATGTTATTATTGATAATTAATAACTATTATTGTTATTGTTACGCATTTAATAAATTTTTCTTACTTCAAAAATTAAACAGACCAGTTAGTAAATATAATAGCGGAAGCAGCATCGTTTACAACTACGCAATATCGACAAATCTAAAAAATGTGGAAAATAAACGTCTGATATTTCAAACATCCTCGAAAACAAACACAAACAATAGCAACAGCAACATCCACATACAGAGAAGCTTATCCGCTGATAATGTCATAAAAACTCGCGGATTTAAACCATCTGACAGACACGATCCAATTAAGAGAAATTTTCTCGAAAATCTTACCTCTAAAATCTTACATTTCGATATGGTGAGTTCTAAGGTTGAATATACAAATAAAATTACGCTTCGCTTGCTTTGCGTGTAAAAACTGCAATCATATTCGCTAGCTTTTGCCATGATACATGTTTATTATTTCTTCCCCAGAATTCGAAGCTAATTATAAATTTTTATTTCATCTTTTATCAGGACAGCGGACAGAAGACTATCCCCATAAATTTACAGAAGCTTCTCACTCCTGCAATGGATTCTATCGACTTGCAGACCAGACACAGTATGTTATCTTCTATAATTAATTCATTTCAATTATTGTATGCGAAACAATACAATCAAAATGAAGTTAGCAGACATCTGACAATTTTTAGAATTTTTTTAAAGAAAAATTTATTACAAAAACATTAAAAAAAATTCCACGTGTAGAAAATTTGAAAAACAATGCGCGTAAAACTTTCAAAATATTTTATTAGTTCTAATTTAATTAATGAAAAAAATAAAAATTGTGGAACGTTTGCTAACTTTAGTATCATAACAATGTAACATAATCATAATGATGAACCAGAAATTAACCGCCACCCACCACTTTTTTGATGAAACATATATAGAAGTATATCTTGCTGTAAGAAATTAATTGGAATACCCTGTAATTTTATTAATAATAAAATTTTGAAAAATACTTTAATAGATTTTGTCATTTTCTACATGAATATTTTTTCAAAATTAGAAAATTTCAATTTATAAAACAATAATATGATTCTAAAATTGACTGACATTTGACAATTTTAAGGATTTTTTTTTATTGAAAAAATTCAAAAGCAAAATTCAACATGTAGAAAATTAAAAACAATTATAAGCGCAATTTTTTGAAAATATTTTTTAAATTCTGATTCAATTGATAATAAAAACTAAAAATTTTCAGATTTTAGTATTATAAAAATAATAGGGTATTTTAATTCTTTAAATTTATTAATAATATGAATACAAAACTTCAATTCACTATGATTTTTGAAAAAATTATAATTTTCAAATTTTGAAAAATACTCGAGTAGTTTTTCCATTTTTGCATGAATAGTTTTTCAAAATAAAAAATTTTACCGTATTAAAAATTACAGTGAGTTTTCAATATGTGATTTATTTTTAAAAAATTACAAGCGACTAAACTTCTGGCTCATATTTTAATGACACTAAAATTAGCAGACACTTGAGCATTTTTAAATTTTATGCGATAAATAAATTAATTCAAGTTATAAAAAATTATTTTTAAATAATTGCATTTATAATTTCTTAAAATTTTTATATGCGGAATTTTTTAAACAAAATTTTTTGATATAAACTATTAAAAAAAAATTAGAAAAACGGTAGACCCTAAAGGCCATCCGTGCAACTTCCCGCTAATTTCATACCTAGGTGCTTAAAATGGCACTACACTGAAAAAAAAGTTTTCTACGTTTCACTATCCGTTGCACGGAGCTTAGATAGCTCTATCTAAGCTCCGTGATCCGTTGTATCATGAACAGCATATCGCTATAATCAGGGAACGGATCCTGACGGTTGCGATCTAACCTCGAAGCGCCAGTTTTTCGGCGTAAGTTCCTAACCTCATTTGTCATTGTTTATCGACAATTATTAAGTGCATGGTGATTATTGTCGTAATTATAATTACTGGATAAAATATTTAAAACGGCTTCAATCAAATAAATCATTATTTAAAACGTCAATAATAAATTATGCAAAGTCAGTTTCTCCGTCACTGCTAGGTGTATTCAATAGATAGCTAAATTAGCAAAACGGATAGTGACCATAGCGATCCAGTGTTTCGTAACGTGCGTATGGTGACAGTAGCGATACTGTATCCTGAAGCGTAGAAAACTTTTTTTTCAGTGTAATGATGTTTTTGAACTCTCTGAGCTCAAAAATACAATTTATGTGTTATTTTGAGCTCTCTGAGCTTGAAGGGATAGCTTTTCTATACTTTTGAGCTCTTCGAGCTCAAAAGTCTGATAGAAGTTTGATAAAACACAATTTTTCAAATTTTCAAACTGCAATAACTTTTGAATAAATGAATCGATTTTTACACGGTTGCCAGCGTTTGACGCAATTTTTTAAGCCCCATGAAGAATCTGTAAGTTTAGTTTGATCGAACCAGGAATTTCGGAGTAATTCTGAAAAAACACTTTTTTCGGTTTTCTTTCGTTCACGCTATCTCTCGAACGAATCAACCGATTTTGACTGGATTAGCGGTGATCGACGTGGTTTTTTAAGTTGAAGGGCGGATTAGTTTTTGGAGTTGATCGATGAAGCCGTTTAAAAGTTAATCCAAAAAAACCACTTTCAAAAAAATTTTGCTTCCGATTTTTTTTTGAGATTTCTCAAAATTTCTCAAAATCTATCGGTCCGAATCGATTCAAATTAACAGGGAATCTAAGTTTGGCGAAGCTCTTCCGAATGGCACCAACCGCGATGAAATCGGTTCAACCGTTCAAAAGTTATAAGCGATTCACATACTTACACACACACACACACACACACACACACACACACACACACACACACACACACACACACACACACACACACACACACACACACACACACACAC
>CAJNRD030001114.1:6665938-6687208 GCA_905319865.3 Cotesia congregata
ACACACACACACACACACACACACACACACACACACACACACACACACACACACACACACACACACACACACACACACACACACACACACACACACACACACACACACACACACACACATACACACACACACACAGACAGACATACAGACATAGTGACACCCTCGCGGGAATAGTCAGGGAAGCTTCCTAAGACCTCAAAACGTCGAGATATGATGAAAACTCGATTTTTGCAAAACGGGGTGAAAACAATAACTTCCCGATTTTCGAAAATCTTCGATTTTCTTAGCGGGAAGTTAAAAATGATCAGATTTTTCTCAGCTTCATTATTATTATATGTAAATAATTTATCTTGCTTACTTCAAGAAAAAATGTACGCTTCATCATGCTTTTACGGTCCTACTCACCCAACCGTTGAAGATCAAGTAGAACTCGCTCGCCGGATTTCTTATTCGCTGAGCGACGTTAAAAATATGAAGAGCAAAGGCCAGTCCATGTATGTCAACAGGAAGAAACGATCTGTCAAGTGGATCCATGATGGAAATGGCGATGAGGGAGAGGAAGAACCTCAATCCCTAGTTCACAAGGTAATAATATTGTTATTTTTATTTTCTATAGTTACAACTTACATTGTTCATTGTTTTTGAATAATTTTTGAACATTAATTAGGACAAAGTACCGCTGAAATGCGTAATGAATCCCAATGGCAAAGTGCTGGATCTTACTGGCATTCAAGCGTTAGGCGAAGATCCTAACATTGGTACGAGTCCGATAAATGCTGAGAAACTTTTTGACATTGTTCGTGATCTTAATAACCAAAAAGGACGTGGTAAGTATTTATTGTACAATGTACATTGATAAAATGATTTAAAATTGATCTATTCTAAATCTTGTTTCAGGCGCTGAAATTTTCGCCAAGCGCAGAAAAAGGTCGGAGAAGTGGGTCGTTGACAAAGATCATTCCTCAACGCCCTCAACTCCTAATTACAATAAAGTACCTAGTTATCCAACTAATTTGGTGAGTTTATATTTATAAAGATGGCACACGAAAAACGACTATTTTCTTATTCTGCGAGTTTGCTTTCATCAGCTCGATAAAAAATTTTTAGGGTTCGCTAAAGTTTTTTTTAAACATTCAAAGTACAGCAGGTTGATGTAATTTTGATTGGTTTTTATTGATATTTGTCATATTTTTGGTAGTATTAGTTATTATTATCGTAAACAGTAACGATAGGAATGAAGTTAGACTGCAAAATTGTTCATAAATAAATAAATTATCAATCATTAACTTTGAGAGTGAAAGAAATTTTGTTGTTTATATAGTTTGGTAAGTTTTTTCTGCTAGCGAAAAGGCGTAGTCACCTAACGGTGAAATCAAGAACTATGTATTAAATCTAATTATGTTTGAAAACATTTTAAAAATTAGAATACTTTTTCAAACTTATCTAAGGTAGTGCAAGAAAACCGACTATATTTATTTTTCGAGTTGACTATAAAAATAAGCTATAGTTTATAACGTTTCAAGAGCTCTTAACAAAAATTTTTAGAGCTTGCTCAAGATTTTAGTATCGATATTAGTATCAAGTTGACACACTAAACAATGTAAATAAAAATTTCGAATTTTAATTTTCAGAATGTACATCATTTTTAACTTACAAAACAGACTGACGATGAAAAATATTAAAAGCAAAAAAATTCAAATTTTTACATGAATTTTAAAACTCTTGCTGATTTTTTTAGAGAACTTTTAAGAAATGAAAAACTAACTTATTTTGATAGGTTATAACCCAAATAATAACAATGGTCGTTTTTTTTGCGTTACCCTAATATTTATCAAATTTGCTCAATGAATTGATTTTAATTTTTTCAAGGATTACGGAACGAACGAGAACTCAAACTTTACAAATTCACCTCTACCAACCCCAGCGTTCCAAAAAAACGACACCAATTTAAAACCACTCTTCAATCCATTCGCCATGGATTTTTCAATAGACAATACACTACCTTCAAGTAAGTACTAATAAAAATACCAATTAACAAAATACCGCTTGCATGCTTTACGCCTCAATTTTTCAGAGCATGAATCTCGCCGCAAGCATTCTGAATTCCCAAATAATTCACGCAAGCACGCAGAACCAGAGGTTAGAAAAATTTATCTGAGAGAGGTCGCTGTTGGAACTGACTCTGATCTGACTAACGGCAAAAATAACAATAACCACACTCACAACAATAACAATACAAATCATCATAATTATCATCATCATCATCACCAAAACAATCACAACAATGGGTACGAAAAGTACCGACTCCCCGAATCAGATCGCTACCAATCCCATCAGCGTCGCAAGCCTCAACAAAATGACTACCGCGACTCTCGTAATGACCGCCATGGTGATTACACTCGTCAACACGTCAATCAACGACAGCAGAAGCACCAGAAACATCAGCAGCTCCAACAAGAACCAGAATTTGAAGATGAAAATGACTATACACCAGTTCCGGTGAAGCAATTAATCCAGGAGTTTGAAAAAACTTGTCGTCCTGTTTTTCAGTACAAGCAAACTATCCCAAAAGTTGCTATTGTTCAGCAGCATCCGCCGCTTGATGACATTTCGCGGTTCTTTGATGCTCCGAACACGCGAATGTCTAATAATAATTCTAATTCTAATTCTAAGAAAATAAACAACCACATGAATGGGGTCAGTCTCAACGGTAACCAGGTTCCAATAAATGGAATGCAGATGAATGGCGGCCAAGTTACCAACGGACATCAAATGGCCAATGGAAACCTCAACGGAAATGGCTACCAGCGATACCCGAAGATTGGATACCAATCAATGGGCGGCAATGGCCTGAGATACGAATACGATTCGACAGACGACGAGATCGGCGACTCTTTTGGAGAGTCAAGCGAGTCGATGGACAACTTGAACATCGAAGACTATGATGGTGGAGGAATAGGGAACGGTTCGTCGAGATATTCCAACGGAACTAGAATGTCTGACACCATCAGCAACAGAATGTCGGGAATGAGCAATAGGATGTCGGGGATGAGTAACAGCCGGATGTCATCCAGTGATTGCGACTACAGAAGACAATTGTTCGATGCTGCTACTGATCAGCTGTTCGAAGCACCTGCGGGGTTCAGGAATGAAGATATGGAAAGTATCAACAAGTTCATTGATAGTGAAGCCGAAATCCCTATTCAGATTAAGTCCCTCATTCTCAAGGGCATTACTTCACAAGAAGATATTATGGAGCAGATCAAGCAGCTACGCAGGACTCCTGTTCTTGAGAATCTAGTACCTGGACCGCCGATTGATAGTAAGACGCTTCTGCTTTGCTTTTTGGCTGATAATTGTTGATGATTGAAGTAGTTTTTAAGTTAAGTTTTGTGTTAGGGTAATTTTTGGGTGGAATAATTGAATGTGACTTTTTTAGGTACTAAACTGTACGAGAGTACTTACAGCGGGCCGAAAATAGCGAGTGTTCAGACTCTGGCGAACTACAACACGGCACCACGTGGTTGGGACCAGTCCCAGTCATTCTACCGCCCAGTGACATTCGACAAGCCGGCGGAGCCAATAACTTACTCTGATTTTTAAATTTCTTAGATAAGAAGAAATAATAATTTAACCTGCTTATTTGAAATTGTTGTACTTTTCATTAATTGAAGTTATCCGCTGTCCAATAATTGCGACTTTTCATTTAATTTAATCCCTGTGAGTATTTAATTGTAGGTATTTTAGGGTTATACGCAATTAAAAGGTCGGAAAGAGAGATTTTTTTTAATGATTCTGAAGAGGTTTTTCGATTGATGCATTAAAAAATTTATATACGAATATTAGTGACTTTAAACTTTGATCATAAGTCATATTCTTTTGTAATTGATGATTTTTTTAGCTCCTGTAGGTTCTTTTAGAGGTCCTCTAAAAAAGGTGTCTTGCGAGGAGCACAATATCTTCAGTTTTATTCGAAATTCAACCATTCAAAAATATTCTGGTATTTTAAGATAATATCTGGAGACTATAATATAATGATCAAAGTCATTCGGAAACACAAAATCAAAAACTAAAGAAGTATTGATTCTGTTTTTGTCAAAAAATCAATACGAAATGATGAAATCTTAAAAATCTTGCTTGAATACTAAAAATATGGAAAAATAACAAGTAGAAAGATACTTTTTTTTGTCGGAAATTTCATTCACTACCAAAAAAGTTCTCATACACTTCCATCAAAATCTTATCATTTAGTCGGAATTTCAATATTAAATTTGATTTCAATCGTCTCCGATTAGATCACGTATTTAGAATTTTTAAAATATAAATTCTGGTTTAAATACTGAATATACGACAAAGTTGTAAGATGCTTTTAATGTAGAAAATTTTATTTTCCATAGAAATTGTTCTCATCAATTTCTCCGTATTTCGTGTTTTTCAGCTAGCATTTGAACTAAAACTGATATCTTCATGAGTCATCGAAATTTGAAAATCAAAAAAAAAATTCCGTTGATGAAGAATGTTATTTAGTAATTAATCAAAGAAATTATAAAAATGTTTTTTTTTTAACAAAATTTTAGCCTTAAATTGTTTATAAAAATTTTCTGTGTATATGCTTAAATACATTACAAAAATGAAAAAAAAAATTCTAAGTCCGTATAATTCAATAAAAAAAAAAAACACTTCAGATTATATTCTGGTAAATATAAAAGCTTTTCTATTACAGATCATGAATTTGATTTCCCTTTGCCTGTGAATATTATTAAAATTATAAAATTATTGTTTTGCTTCTGCCTATTATTATCCGATTATTATTTTGTTATTATTTATTACCATGTGCTTCGTGCCTATTCCATTCGTCCTCAATATTTTTTGTTATATAAGTACATTTTAAAAATAAGAAATATTAATATATATATATATATATATATATTCTATTATATTATTATTCTTCAGATGTAAATTAAGGAAATAATAAAATTACTATTAGAGTTGTTAGTAA
This sequence comes from Cotesia congregata, assembly GCA_905319865.3. Lineage (NCBI taxonomy): Eukaryota > Metazoa > Arthropoda > Insecta > Hymenoptera > Braconidae > Cotesia > Cotesia congregata. The sequence goes on from CAJNRD030001114.1 coordinate 6,670,938, forward strand.
TAAACGATAAGATGAAATACTGATGATTGTTATTTCACCTCGACCTGGTTGATAATTATTTTTAATAATTTATAATTAGTCGTATATTATGCGTGAACATGAATGATGAATTTTATTTGTTTGGAAAAGTATATAAAGAGGATGTTGACAATCACTACTAAAACCAAAAACGTTAAATAATTCTCAAAATGAATTTATTTTTGCTGCTTCTCGCTTTTTATGAGGTGAGTTTTTAATGAATTAAATTATAAAACATTTTTCTTTGAAAAATTCATTAATTAATTAATAATTATAATAACAATGATTTTAGATTGCTGATGGCGTTGAACGAGAACCGAGATTCGGATACGATCTCGCAAAAGACCTGTACAGCAATTTCTGTCAGCGAATCTGTGGTTCTAAAAATCGACAATTTTTGCAGTCAGAACTAATTTGCTCTATAAAATGTCCGAATTTTAATATCCAGGGACCCGGAACTGTCAGTACTAATAAACCGGAAGAAACGACAACAAATAAGCCGGAACAAACGACAACAAAGTTGCCACCGAAAGAAGAACTGAAACCGTCTGTTGCTGATAAAATTGATGAATCAAAGCCAGAAAAAAAAGACAAAAATAAAGAAGAGTTAAGTTTTGAAGATTCATTAGAATTTCATCCGACAAGAAATGGAAACCGCAGAAAAATAGGATAACTTTTACTTAAAACTGATTTAAAAAATTAGTATTGTGATGTTGATGTTCATTGAATTATGGTTATTGGTCGGTAGTTATATTAAGAGAAAAAAAGTGTTGGATAAAGAATATCATTTAAAAATAAATGGTTATATTAATACATTGTTTATATTCCTTTTATTTTGACCTGTTTAATAAGTAAATATTTTGCGGAGACACGAATTTGATAATCATAAGTATTACTTGTTAGAAGTATATATAAGTAGGATAAACATGTGAAGTAATCATTGTGAGTGTTCAAGATCTACTATGATTTTTAAAATAAATTTTGTTTTAGTTTTTTTGCTGCTGATTTTCTATGGGGTAAGTTTTTAAAATTTTATTACACTGATATTAGAAGGATTTGTTAATAAGCTTTAATAACGTTTAATATTAAAATTATTTTATATTAATTAATAATTAACCCTTGACAAGCACACAACTATATCGTATATCTCTTTAGGCATTGAGGGTGAAAAGTACCCAACATATTTCATTTTCAAATATATTGGTTTCTAATAAAGTTAGAGAATTTTTTTTTTTAAATCAAAGCTCAAAAAATTCTCTATAAATTAGATATAATATTAAATTAATTAGTGCCAATTAAAATAGATAAATATACAATTGAAGTTTAAATATGTACAAAAAATTATAACGAAATAAAATTTTGGGGTGGGTACTTTTTACCCAGTGTGCTTGTCAGGGGTTAATCAGATATTTGATAACTGATGATAGATTCTTTTCTAGCATTAAATGGTTTAAAAAATATTTATTGACAGTTAATAAATCATTCATTAAATGAGATTTATTAACAGTGTAACGTTCGTTTATAAACAGCAAATAAATCATTAATTAAACACAATTTATTAATTGTAATTAAATATTTTTCTGTAGTCAGTAAATGTTTACCAACTGTTAATTGATAATTAATAATTGTTAATAAACGTTTGTTTTAGACCCTCGAATGAAAACTGAGTAGAAAAAGTAAACTTTGAGACCTTTTTTTAACTCCATAACTTAAATAGATAATTCGATTAGACCAGAATTATTAATTATTTTTGAATAAAAAAATATCAAAAATAACATCAGTAATAAAATGGTTGTAATAAGTTACACAATTTTCATTTGTGGTGAAAATGATTAATGGATTGTATCTTTATTGAAAAAATTATGGCATTATTTGTTTATGAATGATCTTTACATCTTACCGTAAATAAAGACATAATCACTCAGAAAAAATTAATTGACTATTAATAAATACTAGACGACCCGGTGAACTTCGTATCACCTAATAAGCGCTTAAAATTGCACTTATGACGTTTTTGAGCTCTTCGAGCTCAAAAATATAATTTATATATTATTTCGAGCTCTCTAAGCTCGTAGAATTAGCTGTTCTAAGCTTTTAAGCTCTCCGAGCTCAATAGTCTGATAGAAGTCTAATAAAACAGTATTGTTTGAATTTTCAAACTGCAATAATTTCTGAATGAATGAACTGATTTTCACGCAGTTGACAGAATTTCACGCAGTTTTTTCAGTTTAATAATATACTTTTAAACACAAACTGATCGAACCGAAAATCTTAGAGAAATTTGAAAAATTCACTGTTTCCGAATTTTTTCGCCAACGATAACTCATACGAACCAATCAACCGATTTTCACGTTCTTGGTGGGGTCGATGTGGTTTTTTGGACTCCAGTAATTATTCTATTTCATCGAAAACGATTCAAAGAGAAATGTCGAAGTTATGTGAAAAAAACACTTTTTTCGAAATTTTTCGTTTTCGATAACTCTTGAACGAATCAACCGATTTTGACGGGACTGGTGGCAATCGACGTGATGGTTCTTCAAACTTAGGAATGGATTAGTTTTTGAAATTGATCGGTGGAGCTGTTTAGAAGTTATTCCAAAAAAACGATTTTTTGAAAATTTTATTTTTGAGATTTCTTAAAATCTAGCGAACCGAATTAATTCAAATTTTTACGAAATTTAATATCAATAATACTCTTTAAATCGCCACCTATAGATGTATAGAAGTATAGAATTATACTTCGATCCGATCGGCCGAGCCACACACACACACACACACACACACACACACACACACACACACACACACACATACATACATACATACATACATACAGCCGCACGGACACCATCGCGGCAAGAGTCAGGGAAGCTTCCTGTGACCTTAAAACGTCGAGATCTGATGAAAACTCGATTTCTGCAAAACGGGGTAAAACCAATAACTTCCCGATTTTTGAAAATTTTCAATTTTCTTAGCGGGAAGTTAAAAATTTTTTCTGTTAATGAAATCTACTTCCATTTCAGCTGTCAAATGGCCTTATTTTAATACACTGTAAAAAAAGCGGTGTTAAAATGGACTCATTTTAACACCGCTGTGCAACACCGGTCACTTAACACCGGTGTTAAAATGGTTTTCGGCGGTGTTAAAAATTCGGTGTTAAATCGGTGTTACCGGTGTTAAATCGGTGTTACAGCGGTGTACAGTAACTCCGTATCGGTGTATTATCAGTACAGAATTTATGAAACAGTAAATAATATTAGATATATAAGCTTTAGCCCGGCGAAGCGGGTTGGGTTTGCTAGTAGTTATATATAATTATACATAATTAGATATGATTATATTTGGCCATTTTTCATATATAATCATATATAACCAATTTATATATAAATATATATAATTATATATAAATATTTTTTCTCGGGTTGTTAGAAATTACAATTAAGCAGAATATCAGCTGCCCTTGAGACCTTCTCAGCTTCCTTTTTCGAGCCACCTGAAAATCCCTTATATTCAAGCTCACTCTCTTTTTTCCAAACTATTGAATTTAGCGTCTAATGCAGCCTGCTTAGATATAATATCATCTACCTTTGTATGTAACGACGCCTGATGAAGTTGAGATTATCAACGAAACGTTGCAGAATTTGATATAATTTAGACATCAAATAAATTACGGATCTTAAATAACCTGAGCATTTATTCATTTATTTGTTTGTAACTTTTGCGCTGACTTTTCAAGGTTATCCAGTTTATCAAGTTTACTTACAATTAGCTTGGGCAAGTGAACAGCAATCGATGTCAATAAATTCATCGAGTTTGTTTCTGAACATGCAGGACATTGTTCATGTACCGCATCTAAAGCATTATGATGCAGCTGCGGATTCAAAGTTGTATCTAAGCTTGACACACGTGAAAACGTTCTCCCTGTTCTTCACTATAGTCTCCATAATTGTCAGGGAATAAGTGGTCAAAATGAGAATCTAAAAAGTTTAATTTGACATTCATTAAACAACCCAAATTCTGTAGTTTTCCAGCAATGCGTCAACTAAAGTGCTGTAATCCTCACTTCTGTTATTTTCCAAAAAGTTTTGTGAAACATTTTTTAAGCTTACCGCTGCTTTTTCTGTGTCGTTCATTGTTCCTTCAAAATTTGCATCCTGAAATAAAGATCTTATTTGGGGTCCATCAAAAATTCCCTCTTTCAATTCTGCATCACTTATTGCAGGGAACTTTCCTCTCAAGTACGCAAAACAATCACCATCTTTATTCAGAGCTTTCACGTACTGTTTTATGAGTCCCAACTTGATATGTAGTGGTGGCAGCAAATATTTGGAAGGCTGAATTAAGGGTGGTCGTATAACGTTATGGGAACCTGGATTCAGTGCAGATTTTGATGGCCATTCTTTTTTGACATAGTGATTTTTTCGGTCTCTGCTATCAAACAAACATAAATAGCAAGGATATTTGGTGAATCCCGATTGCTGACCTAAAAGAAGTGTTGCAGTTTTGAGATCTCCACAAATTTTCGAGTTATGTTCTGAATATTTTATTTTTCCCAATACAATCTGTAAATTTTCATAAGTTTCTTTCAGTTTTGTCGAATGAGCTATTGGAATCGGCGCAAATTCATTCCCAATATGAAGCAAAACAGCTTTAAGACTTCGTTTCGATGAATCGATAAAAAGTCTCCACTCATCGTCCTTATACGTGTTCGGTTTCCATTCATCAACTAAAGCTTTAACATCTGAACAGTATACCACCGAATTTTGATCGTCGTTCATAAAAAATTTCCGAAATTTTTGAAGTTATACTTCTTTTGGCGCGTTTGGATGAGAGTGAAATTTGTGAGCTGCGCGCGCATGATGTCCCAAAAAAGCGACATGATGAAGTTGGCCATCAAACATAATTAAAAATTATAGAATTCTTTTACTGACTAAGTTAACTCATATACAAGCTAATCGCAAAGTATCCAACGAAACGTTGTTATTTTTAAATTCGATAGAAATGCCATTTAATATGAAAGATATTATTCATATTAATAATCAATTCTAAAAAATGGTCAATTGAATATTTTATTTGATTGTTTAGTTTTAATTCAACTTGGTAATAATTTCTTTTTAATTTATATTTTTTTCAAAAATAATAATAATTTTATGAAATAAAATATTTAAACTAATTAGTTTATTAGGAGCTATCTTTCCTAGCTTTCTTGATAGCAAAGAATAAAGCTATCTAATAATTTTTTCTCGCATATTCTATACACTCACATTAAAAAGTTCCTCTCCACAATCCTTTCTCAATCCTTTCCTACCAATTATCCTGTTACGTAAATGTTGGAACGCTTCACGTAATAATTATCCGTAACTCCTATTCTTTCCCGCTTTACAGCATTATTTATATTTGTTAAAAATGCTAGCCGTAAGATGGTCGGTGTGGTTTAATGTATATAGAATAAGTGAAAGGAAATTTAGTATAGACCAGATAGCTCAAATGGTAGAGTAGCCGACATGTCTTCGGAAGGTTCTGGGTTCGAATCCCAGTCCGAGCTATCTAACAATTTTTTTTTCTCGCATATTCTATACACTCACATTAAGATGATCCTCTCCACAATCCTTTCTCAATCCTTTCCTACCAAAATATCCTGTTACGTGAATGTTGGAACACTTCACGTAATAATTATCCGTAACTCCTATTCTTTCCCGCTTCACAGCATTATTTATATTTGTTTTTATTTATATTTATATTTATATTTATATTAATTAAATATAAAAAAAAAACAAGTTTATTTCTAATGTATATATAACTCAAATTTGTGACAAATACAACAAATTAACAGCAAATATAAAATTTTTAATGTTATGCTACTAATTACACTTACAATACACCCAGATGTGCTTACAGAGCACTGGGTAGAAGTAAGGTAAGCTAGGCCGAGAAGCACCGCTGTCCACCTTACAGCAACAAAGAAAGTTTATTTCTAAACCTATCAAAGAATAGATAGTTTACGGTCCTACGCAATTCTGTGTAACCGATCAAAATGCAAAAAAAATATCTAGATCTAATTTTATGGCTATAACACCAGTGGTCACCCATCCAACTATTAACCCTGCTCAATGCTGCTTAACTTTGGTGATCTCCGTGCGTCTTGAAATTTCTGTTTTTTTTTTTTTTTAAAAAGAAGTTTATTTGCTTTATTTTAATTACATAGGTTTTACAATAAATATTCGGCTGCAAATCAACTTAAAAACTAGCCATTATATTATGTTTATTAATAAGATATTAGTCTCCGTGTGTGGAGCTACTCATATCTATTGTATATGTGGATCTGAATTATTAGAACCTAAATATTTTGTTAATTAAATATGTATTGAGAGGTATCCAATTAGGATATATATTCTTGTTAGTTGAGGAGCGGTGGGAAAATTGCAAAAACCCTCGCTTAGCTTATTAAAAAAAATTAATAGTGAAAAAAGAAAATAAAAATATTAAAGTAAAAAGATTATAGCTTAAATCTATACATATATACAAATATACATATTAACACTTCACCACGTCGCCGACCAGCCGTTGAGCTTTCTTAATTTTAATTTTATACGATGGCAGGAGTCCTCTAGCCACCAGTATCTTTCATCAAGACTGTAGAAGTCCATTTTATCTCGTTCTGGTAAGGCCATTGAATAAACTGGATCATATTTATTGTTAGCAATCATATCAGTTGTCAAATTAATTCTTTTGTTTGCTACATTTCTGCCCCAATGATATATTGTTGGTACGTTGTTGCTGTCTTGTATGATGCCTTTTTTGTCAAAGTAGATAAACGCTTGGGGTGGTAGGCAAGCTGAGTTGTGGTTCGTGATGTAGATCTGTTGCTCAGGTGTTTCCAAGATCTTTTCAATTTCTTTATTCTCAATTGAAGAGAGTTTCGCAAAGTAATCTCGCGTTAACTTAATTATAAAATTGTCGATCCGGGGTCTTGAAATTTCTGTCTGCTGTGCTGCTATCTTAGACAATAATGATTCTATGATCTACTTAATGTATCATATGAGTTTATCATAAATATAATATAAAAATTGATTTTATAACATATTTGGATAGTCATAATTCATAATTTATTTATCTTACCGAATTTCATTATAATATAACACTTATTTAAATAATAAAATAAATAATGATTTTACTATTACGTAGTAGCAGAGCAGACAAAACATCTCATAGGAAATGTGATAAATTTTGTATTTCAGAATTATTTAAACGTAATTATAAGCATCATTTTACACTTTTTGTGATTACCAAAAAAAATTTTTTTTTCAAAGAAAAAATTTTTATGTATGTTAATTATATATAAGCATATATAACTATATATAATTATATATGGGACTATGTACAATCTTGCATAGCTGTATATTGCTCCATATATAGTCATATATAATTATATATGATTATATATGACTTCATATACAATTCCATATATAATCATGTATGATTATATATAACTATATATAATTATATATAATGTTGCTTGGCTCTATATTGCTCTATATATAGTCATATATAACTATATATGATTATATATAACCTCATATACAATTCCATATATAATCATGTATGATTATATATAATTTTATATACTTATATATATTTGTATATGGAACTATATATAATCTTGCATGGTTGTATATCGCTCCATATATAGTCATATACAATTATATATGATTATATATAATTCTATATAATTATATATGTGATTCCATATATAATCATATATGATTATATACAATTATATATGATTATATAGAAACATTTTTTCTCGGGAAAATATAAATATTTTAGTATTTATTATATTTAGGTATCTTTTTATTGTGTTCATAATTTTTTAACATAGATTTTTTAATATAGACTTAAGGTAGTACCTCCACGAAAAGCATATTTCAAAAAACTTATGGAATTTTTTTTATCGAAAGATAAATCTTCCGTACCACTCGAATGATGCAAATAGATTTCATACTAACTTTACCATTTCTCTATACCTCTACGTGTAAAAGATGCAATTTCGAAAATTAATATTAATTTTGAGTTGGCACGCTTTCCCGCTTCACAGCATTAATTATATTTGTTAAAAATGCTAGCCGTAAGATGGACGGTGTGGCTTAATGTATATAGAATAAGTGAAAGGAAATTTAGTATAGACCGGATAGCTCAAATGGTAGAGTAGCCGACATGTCTTCGGAAGGTTCTGGGTTCGAATCACAGTCCGAGCTATCTATTAATTTTTTTCTCGCATATTCTATAAACTCACATTAAGATGATCCTCTCCATAATCCTTTCTCAATCCTTTCCTACCAAAATATCCTGTTACGTGAATGTTGGAACGCTTTACGTAATAATTATCCGTAACTCCTATTCTTTCCCGCTTCACAGTATTATTTATATTTGTTAAAAATGCTAGCCGTAAGTAACAAAAATTGAGTAATATTACTTAAAAACGGTGCGGTGAATTGATCTGAAATTTTTATGGTGAATTATTTTATTTATTTATTCATGATAAATGCTAAGGCACAGGCCGAATGGCAAGGAATTTAAATTACATTTGAAATGTGTATGAATATGAGTATACATTAGATTATTTACAAAGTTACTTAAAATTTTATAAAATACAAAATATAGATAGATAAAAGGCTACATTAAAATATTCAGTCGAATAATTATTTGTAATATTCGGATATAAGTTTTGGTTTATAGTTATGAATATTTAAATATTGAGATTTTTTGAATTATTTGGTATACTAAAATTTTGATTTATTAATATGATTTAGATAATAGTCAATAAAATTTAAACATTGAGATTTAAACAAGGCCAATTATAATAAGAATACGCTTTTAAAGTCCTTGAGTTAGAATGATTTAAAATAAACTATATCGTAAATTATAAATTAAGATTTAAAATTCCATAAGATTTATAATTCCATAATAAATTCCATTATTAATATATATATATATATATATATATCTTTCGATAAAAAAAATTTCATAAGTTTCTTGAAATATGCTTTTCGTGGAGGTACTACCTTAATCATTTTGTTTATCGAATTTAGTAATTCTATCGATATCTTTTAAAATGTATATTATAGACCATTTTAGTAATTTTCCGAAATTTTATTGGAAACAAAATCTAGTTTTGTACTACAATATTTGTAACTCTTTTAATTCATGTAATTAATATTCCTTTTGAAAAAATATTAATTAAAAAGATATTATGACTAGGTTAAAAAAAAAATAATGAACTATTATGAAAGAAACATATATTTTAAATAAATAATTAAAATATTTTATAATTATCAATTGTAAACTGTTAATACTTTACAACTCCAAAATTAGTTGATTCAGAAAAATCGTAAATAATATTGAATTAAATTCATATGATGATTAATGATTTTATGTTTATACAATATACCAAAATTTTTACTATAATAAAACATTTTTGATTGTTTTTAACATTTTTCTTCGATCATTTTTACATTTTTTTTTCTTATGCCAAATAAGTATAACTTCTGACGCGTGTACATAAGTACACACACCATTTTTTTTTTTACCCTATTTCGATAGAATGTCACTGATACACCTTTAGCCAACAAATGTTTTTCTTTCAACCTTGACGCAAGTAATTCAGCTCCATCTTTCGGTAAAGCCAAGTCTCGAACCAGATCATTAAGTTCTTCTCGGCTAAACGCTTCAGGGTCTTTTGTTTTTCCGCCAGGTATATACTCTTCATCTTCTGAATATTCTTCTTCCGAACTTTCTTCAACTAGCGTATCGTCTTTTTCTACATCCATTTCTTCAACCGTATTAATTTTCTTGACAACTTCTATTTTTTGTGGCTTAATAGCTGATAAAACATTGGCGTATACAATTTTGTTTTTTGTATTCCAGGTGAACCCGGTAGTATCTGTCATACAGAAATAACAATTCTGTAAACCAGTTGGTGAAGACCATATCATTGGTATTGTGAATTTCAAGTTGTCCTGTTTCTTGTTTTTTTCCCACCGGGTTAACATCATGTTACATCGACTACAAATCGTATGTGGAACCCATGCTGAATCCAAATTAGTAATTTGGAGACCAAAACATTCTTCATAAATTTATTTGATCTTATCAGATAACGATCTTCGATTCCTTTCCAAATTGAATTCTCCACAAATGTAACAAAATGAATCAGGAGTTTTATTACACAGATGAGAATTACTTCTTGTAATAGTATACTCTCCAGTAGCCAAGTTTCCCACTTCTGAAGAGCTGCAGTCGCTTGATGACGACGCCTGCGAGCCTGCTTTCTCACCCTGACCAGACGCCGATACTGGGGCTCCGACTCCCTGCATCGTAAAGTACTTATCACTAGTACCTGCCATGACGGCACACACGCCGTTAACCCAGGGACTCTGCCAGATGGTTCTGTTGCCCACCGTCACCACGTGGAGGTGCCCTGGTTACAGGCACAAGCAATTAAGTCTTCAAAAGTCAAAAACGAGAGTAAAAAAACCAAAAAAATTACTTTTTTCGGAATTTTGGAGGATTTGTGTGATTTTTTTACATTTAAAATGGCTCGTGGTCTTAATAAAGTTTCGATTCATATTCAGTGAATCGAAATATATGAAAATCACGCTTAGTTTAGTTCCAAAAAATTTTTTTATCATTAAAACTGTCGATTTTCATCATTTTTACGGTTTTCGAAGTTTTCTCGAAATTTCGAGGGTGTCGGGGTCAAACTGACCTCGAATTCGGATTCAGCGGACCAAAATACGTACTCGTTGGTAGGTCCAGTCAAATGCACATTCTACTTAATTTTTTTTGTGTGCCGGTGTTATTGAAATCAAAGTATTTAACAGTAAATATAATATAATATATAATATATTCAATGAATAAAAATATATTATATGAAATATAATATATTTTTATTTGGTTATGATTAATTTCAGAATTTAAATCAGTTAAATCGGAGTCAACAATAAAACAAGATATTTTTAAGTTTAATCCATCAAACGAATATTGTAAAACTCTTTAAAATTTAAGTGTTAAACAGTAAATTTAGTTTCTAATTATCTAATAATCAATAATTTTAATAATTGAAGTCAGTTAAGTCACATCAAAAAATAAAACAATAATTTAATTTAGTTTTTTTAAACCCATACTACGAAAATGATTAAAATTTAAGTATTTTGCATTGAACTGAATTTTTTCTACTCAGAAAAAGTTTTTATAAAAAAAAAAAACAAAAAGAAATTCATTTTTGGAATTTTGAAATTGAATGTTTATTCGAAAACCCCCATAAGTCAGTGGCTTATTAGGGTTTCTCAACTAAATGAGATTTATATCGACCGATTAGTCTTGAACACAGATTTAATATTTTTTGGTACTGGTGTAAGTGAGGGGAAATTCAAAGAACCAAAAAATAAAACAAACCTGATTTCGAAAAAAATATGTCTTATGGGGTTTCTCAAATAAGCGATTCAAATGTTATAAACATTTTTAGGTTGTTTGTAGTGAAAAAAAATTTTTTTATGCACTTTTTTGGCTCTGCAAAGCCAGAAGAGCGTAGATGTTGATATGCGCCTATTTGGCATTAACAATGCGATATATGTTTTTATTTCATTTATGAATATAATTTCTTAAAATTTACTCACCGTTTCGAAGCGTAGAAAGCAGTAGGTAGTGTTTTAGACAAACAGTCGAAGATAAGTCCGAATAACTTTGGTGCCAATTTATATACTGTGCTTATAAGGAAAATATTATTATTATCATTATTACGTATAACTGACAAGGCACATTCGTTGTTTTGTGACAATCAAATAATTGCACTGGCCTACTATGACTAATAATTGATAAATATTTTTTCCTTGTAATTATCGAATAATTGTTGCTCATATTTTAAATAATGAGTAGCTATAAACTAAAAGTAGATAATACACGGAAAGAAAATTGTACGAAAAATTACGATGAAAACATCGTAATTTTTAGTATAGGACATTGTAGTGCCGGACCAGAACTATTAGGGCTTCTAAACGTCGAGATCTGTTGAAACCTTGATTTTTGCAAAACGGGGTAAAACCAATAACTTCCCGATTTTTCGATTTTCTCAGCGCGGTTAAAAATTTCAAAAAACCAAAAAAATCGGGAAAATTGCAGCTATAAATATGAGAAAATAAAATCTATAAAACATGATTAAATACTTTTCTTGTATTTTTTTGCGCATTAAATATAGGTCAAGAATCTGAAAATATAAAAAATTTTAATATTTATAAAAAATGACGTATAACTAGAATAAAGAGAACAATTTTCTCGAATTTCAAACTGTTCTTCGTTGGTATCGAACTCTTTTGTTCTCAAACGATCTACGCAGTGAATTTTTCTTCCGTTTGTTATTATCTTGACCGATTAGTCTTGAACACAGATTTAATATTTTTTGGTACTGGTGTAAGTGAGGGGAAATTCAAAGAACCAAAAAATAAAACAAACCTGATTTCGAAAAAAATATGTCTTATGGGGTTTCTCAAATAAGCGATTCAAATGTTATAAACATTTTTAGGTTGTTTGTAGTGAAAAAAAATTTTTTTATGCACTTTTTTGGCTCTGCAAAGCCAGAAGAGCGTAGATGTTGATATGCGCCTATTTGGCATTAACAATGCGATATATGTTTTTATTTCATTTATGAATATAATTTCTTAAAATTTACTCACCGTTTCGAAGCGTAGAAAGCAGTAGGTAGTGTTTTAGACAAACAGTCGAAGATAAGTCCGAATAACTTTGGTGCCAATTTATATACTGTGCTTATAAGGAAAATATTATTATTATCATTATTACGTATAACTGACAAGGCACATTCGTTGTTTTGTGACAATCAAATAATTGCACTGGCCTACTATGACTAATAATTGATAAATATTTTTTCCTTGTAATTATCGAATAATTGTTGCTCATATTTTAAATAATGAGTAGCTATAAACTAAAAGTAGATAATACACGGAAAGAAAATTGTACGAAAAATTACGATGAAAACATCGTAATTTTTAGTATAGGACATTGTAGTGCCGGACCAGAACTATTAGGGCTTCTAAACGTCGAGATCTGTTGAAACCTTGATTTTTGCAAAACGGGGTAAAACCAATAACTTCCCGATTTTTCGATTTTCTCAGCGCGGTTAAAAATTTCAAAAAACCAAAAAAATCGGGAAAATTGCAGCTATAAATATGAGAAAATAAAATCTATAAAACATGATTAAATACTTTTCTTGTATTTTTTTGCGCATTAAATATAGGTCAAGAATCTGAAAATATAAAAAATTTTAATATTTATAAAAAATGACGTATAACTAGAATAAAGAGAACAATTTTCTCGAATTTCAAACTGTTCTTCGTTGGTATCGAACTCTTTTGTTCTCAAACGATCTACGCAGTGAATTTTTCTTCCGTTTGTTATTATCTTTTATTGTATTTCATGCGTGAAAAAATACAAGAAAAGTATTCAATCATGTTTTATAGATTTTTTTTCATATTTGTAACTGCAATTTTCCCGATTATTTTGGTTTTTTGAGATTTTGTTTAATTTTAAAACGTTAACGGGGCACTGCGCTAATTAACGTTCAGATTTAGATTCATTAAATTAAAATGCACACAAATCATACTTGATCTGGGTCCACAAGAATTTTTTCATTGCTGTGACTGCAGTTTTTTGCATTTTTTTTGGGGTTTTTTGAATTTTGCTCAAAATCGGAGGGTGACCGGGCCAAGCGGACTTGAAATTCGGATTCAGTGCACTGAATTTACCCATGGCTCAATATTAGGGTGTGCCAATTTTAGGCGACTTTCTTTTTTCAACGATAAAACAGGCTGAAAACTTGCATGAAGGTGAGAACAGAAGTCTGTTCAAAGCGGAGCTCTTAGTATCAATATTTAGAGGTGTCTGTCCCTAATTTTTCATTTCCCATTTAAATAACATGGGAAAAAAAATTTTTTTTTTTGTTTATTTTTCTAGCTCGGCATACGCACCTCATATAAATAAGTCCATAGCATATTCTTGTAGAGAATTTAACGCTCTACAAAAATGGTCTCTTACACTTTTATCATAAAGACAGCCGTTCTAAAGTTATTCAGACGTAAACTTCTAAATGTATAAAATTTTGATTATTCAAATATTAAACTGATACAAATTAATTTATTACTGTCTTAAAAATTATTTTTATATATAAAGTTGGTTCTGATGCGCTAACATTTTCATAAAGCTAAAAAAAAAATTACTCATGTATCAAATTTTTTTCTTCTTTATTTCATTTACTGTAAGAAAATCATGACCCGAGTTGAATGAATTAAATTTTTAAAAAGTTTCACGAAATTATCAATTTATTACTCTACACGGAGAGAAAAGATAAGTTTGGAAAATCAGAAAAGTGTACGTCTCATAACGCTCATTTATCACAAAAAAAATCTGGAAAACGGTTGACCCTAAAGGCCATCCCTGCAACTTCCGCTAATTTCATATCTAAGCGCATAAAATTGCACTCATGAGGTTTTTGAGCTCTTCAAGTCAAAAGTCTGAAAAAGTTTCAAAGAACACTATTTTTTAAACTTGACAAGGAAAATAGGGATTCATTTATATATATATATATAGAATTAGCTATAACTGTCAGTAAATACTTATTAACTGTTAATAAATATACTTTTCTTCTGAAAAATATTTTTTAACAGAAAGAAAATATTTAGTTATACTTATTGAGTAAAAGAACAAATAGTTTTCAAATAAATGAATTCATCAAAAGTTACTAATTTCTTCTATCAGTGTAAAAGTATTAATTAGATAATTATTTATATTAATTGTGATTAATAATTACTATAGATAAGCGATGGTGCTGAACATGATTCAAAAGGATATGGATTAATTCGCCAAATATTACGAAGAGAATTTTGTAAGGATGTTTGTCGCTCAAATCAAGCGCAATTGTCAATATCAAGGAGAATTAAGTGCTTAAAAAAGTGTCCCTCAGAGATGCAATCACAATCTAACGGTTCAACAGTGCCACATGATTCAAATCAAAAATCATCATCAGAAATGGAAAAAAATGAAGGATCAGAAAAAGGAAATCAAATTATGCAAGAAAAAGACAAACTAAATATGTAACTAAATATTTGTTAACTATAAATAAATATTTTTTAAGAAAAAAGTATATTTATTTAAAGTAAATAAATATTTATTAAGAACTAATTAATTTTTTTTAGAGTAAATGTATCTTGTTAGAGGTGCAATGTGAAGATTACTCATAAACAAGTAATGTTATAATCTTTTATAATAAAGATCCAATACACTATAATTTCACTGCTAAAAAAACTCTTTAGCTTATCACAACCATTGTTTTATTATTTTTTGTAGTTACATGAATTTTTTTGCATTTTCACTTTTATAAAATTCTTATACAACTTTTAGTGAGTTCTATAAAACTTAGTTTTTCCAAATTGATCCAGTACATGTTATGTTATTAATTAAAGAATGTATCCGCCTCGCAGATGCACTACTATATAGTGCCTACATGACTCAATTACGTTAAATCGCACTGTGAGTCATTTTTATAAATTATTTTAAGCGTATCAACACTATAAGATAATTTGAACAGCTATGAATTATGCAAATTAGGAGTGCAGGTATGATTAAAAATTATTGTAAGACCATGTAATCTTCATTTAATAATAATTTTTATTATACTTTTTATTTAATAAATGATTCTTTACTATTAAATTAATAAATATATATTAAAAATATCGAATTAAAAAAAATCATTTATCAAAAGTTAATAAAGCTTATTAAATACTATCAAATCCGTTTATATAGATATATCAATGCATATAAAAAAAAAGACTACTCGGCCGCCGAAATACAAGTAGATTTCACAGTGAATCCAGCAACTACTAAAATAATCATTTCCGAAACGAATGTAAGAGTAAAATTCCATTAAATAGACAAAGAGAGTAAGTAAATTTTGGCCTAGACTGATGGTGAGGTATGAAAATTAAAGTTTATTTAAATTAATAAGCTTTTAGATGCAATTTATAAAATTTTTACAAGTTATCGCATTCAATAGTTATTTCGCTAAGAAACAATAAAAGTGCCAATTTTTAAGGATTTTGAAGAATTCAAATTTCTGTCATTCCTACTCTCTTAAAAGGAATCAGTGGAATTTCACTGGTTCACCAGTGGACGTTCACTGATTCCAACCAGTG
>CAJNRD030001114.1:6696618-6729169 GCA_905319865.3 Cotesia congregata
TTTTTAGTAGATTTCACAGACATCTAACTATTGCAATGGTCTTCATGACGAAAGTTTTGAAAAATTTTGCTATATTCCGACATAACTCGACGAGCTGAGTGTGAAAATACATATGGTTCAAAAGTTTATATATGTATATATATACACGATATAACGCCGCTTGTCCCCACGATAGCGTCGCCAATTTACTATGGATCTTTATCAAACTCAACATACTTATTCTACAGATAGATACCGAGGTCAAGTTCGAAGATGAGCTTAATCGGTCAAGTAATTTAGAAATGCCATGATTTCAAAATTTTCAAAATCATAAAAATTACCATTTCTCCATTTTCGTCCTTCAATAACTTTTGAATGGGATAATTTATCGAATTTCTGTAAATTGCATCTGAAAGCTCTTTAAATAAGCTTCAATTTGAGTACCATATCATTTGTGTAGTCCCAAAATTATGTCTTATTCCACTATGCCAATTATAAAATTTGCTATTGCACTCGTTTTTTTTGTTTTTTTTTTTTCTTTAATGTACACCAATAGTATGTAAACAAATAACGAGTTAGGGTAAAATAAAGTTTTAATCGCCGGTTTACTAGAAATCCATTATTTTTTTCTATTTATGATGAAATCTACTTCCATTTCGACTGCCGAATGGTCTTTTTTTAAATTTAGTAATTACAATAACAATAATAACAACAATAATAATAATGTATTTATGAAATCTATATCACATAACAATATTCGTGTGAAATAAACTTATTAAGACACTTAATATGCATAATAAAATATAATCCGCATCATTTTCACAAACATCCTTCACTTTAAATTCAAATAAACCATGCAAGTGAAAGCATACAAATAACACACTGCAATTTCTCAGAAATCTCTTGTCCTCACACAAATAATAAATAATACACCTTAACAATTGATTTTCACACCTAAAACCTTTTTCAGTATATAAATATTACAATTTAAGTATACATATTAGCCGATTCAACAAAATAAACAACATATTTTCGCGCATATATACAAACACTTACATAATATATAACCATTAATCATTAATTATTCGGAGACCTGTGGGAAATGATTATTATTTATAAATTTTAATCCACGCAAGAGATGTCATGGTGATCCAATGATAGACAGATTGACTAAAAAACTTTCTAGATCACTATTTTTGAGTGCCCGATAAAATTGATTTGATTTATTAACGTCTGAAAAAAAAACGATACGACAATGTTTTATACAGATTGATTCGCGATTATGTTCACACTTTCACTCGTACCGTGAAACCGCGAAATAATTTTTCAGTCCACAATTTTTTACTTTCGCAATTCAAAAAATAAAACAAAAAAGTTTTCCTTATTTCAGATTTGTGATGATAAAAATATGTATTGTGGTACTGTCGCTCTTCGCACCGAACAATGGACTGGATCATCAATTGCAGGATAATTATTACAATGAAGAATGCGCGCTAATTTTACACGGGCCAGGACGGTCCAGTTTTTACGACTACACGTATAATCTTCTTCGAGGAGCCTTGTAAGTAATTTAATTAAAAAAATTTTTCTTCTTTATTTGTACACTAAAAAAAAAAAATTAACTTGAATCAAGAGAAAAATTTTTTATTATTATCAATTATGATTTATAAAGATGAAAAATTTTTTAATAAGTCTATTACCAGACAAAGTATTAAAAATGTAGAATTATCGTCACGAAATTTTGCTTTAAACCGATTTTGGTAAAAGTTGCTTTTTTTCGTTCTAATAGGTCCCTAAATGTTGGGGATGTAAAAATTGACGGAAAACGTGAGAAATGAAATTTTTTTCAGAATTCGCCGTTTTGGCTTAAAAAAAAAATTCTTAAATTTGAAAAGCGTGTAGAAACAAAATTTTAAATATTTATTCTAATTCACAGCATTATTTATATTTGTTAAAAATGCTAGCCGTAAGATGGACGGTGTGGCTTAATGTATATAGAATAAGTGAAAGGAAATTTAGTATAGACCGGATAGCTCAAATGGTAGAGTAGCCGACATGTCTTCGGAAGGTTCTGGGTTCGAATCCCAGTCCGAGCTATCTAATAATTTTTCTCGCATATTCTATACACTCACATTAAGATGATTCTCTCCACAATCCTTTCTCAATCCTTTCCTACCAATTATCCTGTTACGTGAATGTTGGAACGCTTCACGTAATAATTATCCGTAACTCCTATTCTTTCCCGCTTCACAGCATTATTTATATTTGTTAATCTAATTTGTTATTCTAATAATAAGAGATACTTAAGATGTCGTAATGTCAAAATTAAATTATAAAAAAAAAATAATTCGGCCATAGTCGATATGGAAAGGTAGATTTATTCTTAATTTAAGCATATAGTAATAGTTAAAATATTTGAAACTACCTTTAGAACGTTCACATAATTTATAAATTTAAGGGAAGTTATGGATTTAATAATGAATATTGTAATTTATTTTATAAGCTATAACATCCATTTTACGGAATTTAAGAAAAAATTAGCTATTCAGTACTTATTCGAGGATAACAATAAAATAATTAGTTTTTATACTTTGGCTGATTTTAGAAGCTGTAGAAGAAACAAAAAAATGTATAAGATAAATTGAAACTAATTACATGAATTTTAAAATTCTATTGCCAGAATTTAGTTATCAATTATGGTTTTAAGTTATTTCGGAAAATTTCGTGAGATTTTGATTTTTATGAAAATTATGAAATTTATTAAAACACTTACAACCTCAGAACTAATGAACCAATTTAGTCCATTTTCGTACTTGACCAAGATGCTATTTTTCAGTATAACTCAACAGAATAAAACATATTATGGCAAAATTTTATGTAAATTCCAACATCAGCAGAGTACCTCAGCACCAAGCAGATTTCTAACGAATGTTTGATTGAAAACTTTCAATTTTTGAAGCAAAAAGTCAGAAAATAAAAATAAAATTATTCTTTATGTACACCCTTTTGGCTTTTAGAATTTTTTTCTCAAAGCCAAAAGGGCGAGTCAAAAGAATTTCTTTTTCCTTTTTTCCCACAGATTTATGCATTAAACACATTTTCAAGTTGAATATATAAAAAAAAAAATTTATTTATACGGGCGTATAATTTGAGATACGCCCTTTTGGCATTACTAACGTGATAAATAAGTGACTGATATTGTTATCATGGAAATAATTTCACAGCGAATTTGCTGGGGGCTTGAATTGGCTCGCGGGTGAATTTGAATCAATTAACGTCTTGCGCAGTTGTTTATAAAATGTTAAATAAAAGCAAGAAGAAATAATTCATACACTTACTAATAATATCTGCCCTGTAGCGGATATATAATAGCTCTATACAGCGTAAATATAATAATAATATATATATATATAATAATAATCATCATATATAAAGATAACATGAGGTCCATTTGATAACTTCAATCTTTTTCTTAGTCTGTTTTCTTTTCTAATGTTACTGGTACGGTGAAAGCGTATTAAGTTACCACCCATTGATACAATGTACAATGTATAATATACAACATAGATCGATACACCTATTCTGCAATTATAATGCTTACTTATAAGTTTTATACTATTTGATTATTTGTAATAATTAAGGTCAAAGAGTGGGTGGCTATTTGAAGACCATACGTTTAAAACGATAAGTTAATATTTGATTATTAGTATTTTTACTATAAAGATTTTTTTTTAATAATAATAATAATAATTTCTTTGAAAAATTGGATTTTTTTATTAATAATATTGTTAAATCAAAAATTTTAATCGAATATCAAATCATTATCTAGTCACGACAAAAATGGCCGTAGCTCCTAAAGTGTAGATTTTAAGAGAAAATTATAAGAGATCAAAATTGTATCTTAGTAAATTTTCGACCAAAAACGTCTGTACAGTATAGGCCTTTCCTGAATAGTTCCAGAGATATAACTATTTAAGTAATGCTCACATGGCGCAAATTAAAATATCATTATCTAGTTACTATAAAAATGGCAATGACTTCTAAAATATTGATTTTATGATAAAATCATAAGAGATCAAAATTATAGTTGAGCAAATTTCCTACCTAAAACGTTTTTATACTATGGCTTAATTCTTGATATTTCCGGAGATATAGTCACTTAAACAGAGCTCACATAGTGAAAAATGAAAGATCGTTATCTAATTAGCTAATTACTATGATTATATTTGGTGATGAATTCGAAAAAATTAATCTTAAGAGAAAATCATAAGAGATCAAAATTGTACCTTAGTAAATTTCCGACCAGTTGATAGTTAAAATTTTAATAATAATATCCAAATTCTATTTTATCAATTTTAACACAAAAATTTTGAATTTCTCGTCTCACAAAATTGTAAATTGGGTTTTTAAAAGAAAAAAATCACATTGTTATTATTAAATAAATCGATCGCTTAAAATATATACTTCACGTTTTACCGATAAAATGGTATAAATATATATAGTAATTAAATTACACTTAACGGGATAATAACTGTAATATGTGGTAAATAATTCTCAACGATAGTTTAATAAAATAAAATAAAATAAAAATCATACGTTTTTTGTAATAACACAATCTATGAAACGATTTAACAAAAAATTCTATGTGATTTATATTTTATTCATAAAGAAAAACGATTATTGGTATCGGTAAAAATGTTCGCATAAATAGAAAGTCGACATTTCGAATTATGATTAGAGATTTTTTTGTTTTAAATATTTTTATTATATAAATTGTATTAATTATGATTAATTTTTGATGGAAGTAATAATTTGAAAAATATGACATAAACTGTATAATGATGGGAATTTAAAGTTTCACAATTACTTTCTTAATATCTCGAGCAGTAAAAAATAATAATTAATAGAAAAATATATAGTACATAACATATAATAAATAATAACACAAATGTTGAGATTTGTACATCCGTGTTTATTGTTCTAATTCTCATGGTATTAATAAAATATAAACCGCTAAATAAAAGAGCGATCCGAATGCATTTATTGATCCACTCGAGATATAAATGCGAGTTTTGTTTTTTATTTTATTATTGATTCAATTGCCTTTCTAGATCTCTCCGCCTACAAACTATCTTTTTAATAAAAGCGAGAGAAATTTTTTTTATACCTCCAAGGTTCCGATAAGTAATAACAGCGATGGTTAATTTTCAGAACACCTTCGGCGGGCTCGTACACTTGTATTACTTACGAGGCGGTTAATCGCGCCTACTATGACGCTCGTCAGCGAATTAGTAAGTCATAACTAATAAGTAATAATAATTATCATAATAATTAAAAACAAGAATTTGATGTGTAAATAATAAATTTCTAAGATGTCGCCCAACCGAGTGACGAAAAATGGCGACCGGAAGATTTGGCAACTGTCGGAGAACTACTTCTTGATATTTCTTCATCCTTGGCGCAAACGTAAGTCCATAATTATTAATTACTAATTTGATATTTAATGTATTTTATAAGCTGTTAATGAATGTAATTTTCTTAAAAAAATTTATTATTAATAGTTAAAAAATATTATATTTGATAAATGAACAAATTGTTTCCAAGTAAAAGAATTTATTATAAAATAATTATTACTAAATTTAATAATTTAAAACAAAAAATAAAATAAATTAAATTGAAATCTTAGTTCAAAAGTTTCCGCTAGGTGACTGCAGTTCTCGTAGTAAGAATTTTTAAATTTGGGTATTTAAGTTTGCTAAAAAATTTTCAGAAGTTCAGGGTTAGAATCCCAGAGTAATTTTTTTTTAAATACATTAATGGAATGATTTGTTTATAATTAATAAGTTTTTTCAATTGGTAGTAAATGAATTTTTAAATCATTTAATAAATATTTATCAAGTGTTAATAAATATACTTTTCTTCTGTAAAAAATTATTTAGTTGTATTAATAAATGTCCAAATTGTTTTCCAATAAATGAATTGTTAACAGTTCATAAATTATTTTATTAGTGTAATTATTAATTATTGATTACTAAATCTTAATATAAATATTTCCAAAGATATGGGCTTACAAAGGACCAAATTGAGAATGAATTACCGCTGATAGACACCTCGAAGACTCTCATTCAAGAAGTGTGTCCAGCATTTCTGTCGAACGTGGAGTGTCGAGCGGGTAAATACCGTCGTTTTGACGGCCTCTGTACTAACATCGATCACCCGAATTGGGGCGCAGCCCTTACCCCCTTCAACAGGTAATTCACGAAATCCATCAAAATTTTATTTAACAACTTGGCCTAAATTCGTTGTGACTTTCACTAGTCTGATTTAGACTCATAGTTCTTAAGATTGCAAAATCTTCCTGTTAAAATTTCATTATTTTTTAGATTAATGCCTCCGGCGTTCTCTGACGGCATCAATTCGCCGCGGATATCTTCGACTGGAGGAGATTTGCCTCTGTCTCGTGTAGTTTCAAGGACAATGCATCCTGATCAAGGATATCACGACCACGCAGGCACTGTCATGGTGATTGCATGGGGACAGTTCATGGACCACGATTACACCCTCACAGCGACTCCGTTGGGTAAAATCAAAATTTCGATAATTATCGCATGCTTCATAACGCGAAGCGGTTAAGGCTAGTGCAGTACTCTCGCTTTACTAAAATCAAACAACTTCCCGAAGTAAAAATGTCTCTATTTTTCTCATTCATAATTCACTTATAGAATAATATGAATACACGTATGGAAAGAAAAAAAAATCGTTTAAGCAACGCATGGGTGCTCGGTCAAGTGTTTAGCGATGCGCTTACACCCAATTTTTTTCATCTGAGATGAAAATGGCGTGAAATATTTGAATTTATAGTTAAAGCACAATTAGTTGAATTGTCCATTTATTAATACGAATAACTCAGTAATATAATTTATTTTTTTCTTAAAAATTGAATGAGCTTTATGAGGCGTGCACTTTTGAATTTTCCAAATTTTTTATTTCTTGTTTTATAATTTATTTTTCAAAATTTGGAATCAGATCCTTTGAATCGAAACGATCCTGAAGAATGTTGCGACCGTCCTCCTCATTTGAAGAACCCGTACTGCTTCGAGATCGAAGTCCCAGAAGACGATTACTTCTACAGGTTGTTCAACATCCGCTGCCATAACTTTGTTCGCGCGTTTCCTGCAGTGAGACCAGGCTGTCGTTTGGGGTCCAGAATTCCTTTCAATCTTCTGACAGGCGTCTTGGATGGAAACACTGTATATGGAATCAACGAACACTTTTCTCGGTATGTTAATTTACTAATATAGTTAATTATACGCACACGGAAAAAAATAATCGGTAGATGCTACCGATTTTTTCGGTAGATTCTACCGATTTTTTCGGTGCAAGCTACCGATTTATTCGGTGCAGGCTAGCGATTACTAATTTTTGAAAATTTCTTATCTTCTTAACGAGAAGTTAAATTCGCACTTCTAAATAAATAAAAAAAAAAGGAACTTCATTTGAGATACAAATAACGCTTACTCAAATACAAAATATTAAGAATGAAGAGTATTTATTATTAGATATTATCGAAAAAATCTATATAGATTCTGTTTAGAAACTAATCGAGAAATATCATCCAAGTCCCAAAAAATTATTTTTTAAATTATTTTGTATGTGAATATATACATATATATGAAAAATTGATGTGGGTACTCAAATGAAAGGTCTCAATGAGTTTAATGTCGGGATGAACTTATATCTTTAAAAAAATCAATAGTTAACGGTTTGCTGATTTTTGGGCCTCAGACAATTCATCTGCGACAATTCATCCCCGACAAATCATCCTCACGACAATTAATCCCCGCGACAATTGATACAATAACAATACATACTCGACAATTCATCCTTATTACATTAAATACAGTTTTAGTTTATAAGATAAATAATGAACAAGTATTTACCACAATTAAATCTAAAAATATATATATATATATATTTAAACGAACACACTAGACCAACACAAACGCGGATAATCGTGTTGCGCCCTTTTAACATGGTTTTTTGTGTGTATTTATTTGAAATTTGACCATCACAAACGCGGATAATCGTGTTGCGCCCTTTTATCATGATTTTTTGTGTGTATTTAAGTATAAATTTATAAAGGAAATCATTACTAATATTACAAATAATAAACAAATAAGCAAAAAGCGAATAATTCATCTTGGGCCCAATAATCAATAATCTGATTTGTCGCTGGGATGAATTGTCGGGGATGAATTGTCAGAGTATGAATTGTCGAAGGGATGAGTTGTCGGGGATGAATTGTCAGGGATGAATTATCAGGGATGAATTTTCTGAGGCCCAAAACGCGTCACACCATAGTTAACAAGATAAAAGGTCATTTCTTAATTATGTGTCTAGAAATGGAGCATTTTTGAATGCAGCCTAAATACTTATCATGATAAATTTAATAACGATGAGAATGATATGAAACCTTGCAAAGGCGCAAATTCAAGTCAAGACCTTTGCAATGACAATAAATTTCACAAAAAAAGAACCGATTTTATCATATGACTATCCTGGAGACAAAATTTTTGTTATTCTCTTAATAATATAAATATACTTTTTTCAATACTCACTCTTATGTCAAACATTCGAATGTTATTAGTTTCTGACTCTAAAATCGAAAAAATTTAGTTTTTTACACTTCTTGTGTAGTTTTTATATAATTGTGGGAATTAATATATATTGATTGTACTAATTACAATCAACGGGTAGTTCCATTTATCATCTTAACTTTGCAAAAGTTAATAATTATGCTGAATAGTAGAAGCTACACAGAAAAAATAATTAACTTGATTCAAGAGAAAAATTCTTGAACCAAGAATATAATTTTGAAGAGAGTAATTGTCTTGAATCAAGACGAAAAATTCTTGAATTAAGTAAAATTTCCTTAAATCAAGAAAAATTTTCTTAAATCAAGAATTTTTCTACTCAAACCAAGAATATTGAGCTCTTCAAAAATGTATACTTGATTCAAGAACATTTTTTTTTTCTGTGTACAAAATAAGGATGGTTACCATTAACATAAAATTCTCTCCGTGTGGTAATCTGTAGCCTGCACCGAAATAATCGGTAGACTCTACCGAAAAAATCGGTAGCTGCTATCGATCGCCAATCGGTAGCATCTACTGATTATTTTTTTCCGTGCACTTAGAAGGCCATAAAATTGATTTTTTAATCATTTTTTAAAAAAAGGTTTTTTAATTGATTAAGGGGCACACCTAGTGTGACAGCCTAAAAAAAGGCGATGTTTGAGAATTAAAAAAAAAAAAACTACTGTATCAATTGTTTTAAAATTTTAAGGGTATATTTATACATTTTTTAAGAATACACAGTAAATTTTTTGATGAAATAAATTAAATATTTTTCAAGTTACAAGCGATCTCCGACGGTGCTAAAAAAAGGTCTAATTAGAAGATATTGCCCGTACAATGACCTACGGCCGAAAAAAAATGTCAAAAATTGACAAAATGGCGGCGTTTTAAAAAACAAAGTTGAATTTTACCCAAAATTTTAGTTGTTTTTTGCCTGCCAAAATTCGATTTTTGATCAGATCAAAAAACTGGTAGGTCATTGATTGGAGAACTATATACAGAATATACAGAAAAAAATTTGATAGTGATCAGATCATTTGTCTCCGAGTAATCACTGCAGCAAATTCGAAAAATGCTGTTTCGAGAAAAACGCGTTTAAAAATAAAATGATCCTATTCTAACTGCCGAGCGGCTATTCTAGAAATAGCTGTAACTCGAAAACTATTTGAGATATCGATTAAAAATTTTCGTATGTTATTTTTAAAGGTATAATCTATCGAAATATGAAACAAAAAAAATCGATTTTTTTTAAATTTCACATTAGATGTGCCCCTTAATATAAAACTTTATGTACGGATGGGAGTGACTTTAAACTTTAATTATAATTTTTTTTTCTTTTTTTTTTTGGAAACAATGATTTTTCTGGCTCCTGTAGACGATCTTCGGAACGTTCTCTAAAAAAGGTGTCTTGTGGTCAAATTTATTCGGAATCATAAAGTCAAAAACTAACGAAGTGTAAATTTTGTTTTTGTCTAAAAATTAACACCAAATGATAAAATCTCAAAAATCTGGGTTAAATAATGAAGATACAAAAAAATTCTAAAAAACCTTTTTTCTAGGAAATTTTACTTTCTATAAAAATGACCCAGGTCAGTTTCTCCGAAATTCTCATTTTCCGGCCGGAATTTTATTTCAAATAGATATCTTAAGTTTCTGTCATCAAAATTCAAAAATCCAAAGGAATAATCAAAATACCTAACTTTAACAAGTTATTAAGAGTTGAAAAAAAAAAATATTGATTTTCATGAAAATTTCATCCTTAGATTGTTTATAAAAATATAAAATTTTTATCAGAATCATTCATTTTTGGATAAATTATCGAAAAATATAGTTAAGAACAATAGTTTAAAAAATAAAGGCAAGCTTCAATTAGTCTTTACACATATCCGTATAACTTTGGAAATTCTTATCTGATTGACATTAAAATATGCTTAAATATATCTACATTAGAAAAATAAGAAAAATTTCAAGTGCTTATTTATAATTTTGACTTTTGATCCAGTAAATTACGGTCAGGCTTCGCCGGGTTGCTGAGAATGAACCCAGTATTCGCCGAGTACGGGTTGAAAGATCTTTTGCCGCTGAAACTGGATATACCCGACGAAGGTTGTACAAGACCAAACGCTTCGATGTATTGTTTCGACGCAGGTAAATATCAATCTTAATATTGTAATACTGTAATACACGTGTTGTGTTGCGCGTAAGACGTGTGACTCAGATATTGCGTTGATAGTTGATACATCGCTGTTATGAGAGAGTTCAATTCGCCCGCGGTTATTTAAAAACAGGGTTAACGTAGTTTCTAGTCTTTAGCCTTTATGTACCACGTAGCATGTCCCAAGTAACACTCGCTACTTCTTAGCGTGTAGTGTGATCGTGATTATTTATCGCTTTCATTATGCAATCCGCCGGTCGACAGCATTCTTACCCTTGTACGTACTTTTTTTTTGGTCTACCGGTTTTCAATTAAGAAACTAGCGGTTAAATAATTGATTCCTAAGTAAACAGACAAAGTTAGTTTGGATTAAGATTTAAATAGAGACCAAGATGTATTATTATTTTAATGATATTGTGTGTGATAGTTAAAGATAATAACATAATTGGAGTATACTTACACTGATAGAATAATAATTTATTAACTGTTAATCAAAATTCATTTATTTCGAAACAATTTGTTCAATTTGTAAATATAACTGAATATTTTTTTTTATAATTAATAAATATTTTTTATGAAAAAAAGCACATTTATTGACAGTTAATAAATATTTATTAATTAGTTAACAAATATTGAATAAATGATATATTAATTGTTAATTAATGATTTATTAAACCACCAAATGATAAAAATCAATGGTTAAAAGTTAATAAAGCTTCTTCAATATTAACAATTCCTTAGCGGAGACTTTTTGATCCAATTCATTTTACTTCTCACTTTAAATTGTTAATATTATTTCCTATCACACTAATAATATAATTTATTAGTGTGAAAGTATATTGATTTACAGTTAATATATTTTTTTGGAGTAAATATGTGTTCTGAACGGCAAGGTGTAAAGATCTACAGTAAACAAATAACGCCGAAACCTTCTATAATAAAGATACAAAATACTATAATCATATTTTCCCTGAAAAAACATTCTGTAACTTATTAATTTCACCATTGTTTAATTATTCAGTTTAATTTTGATATTTGTTATTCAAAAATAATTAATGGTTCTAATCTAATGAAATTATCTATTGAAGGACTGGGGTTATAAAAATTCTCAAAGTTTAATTGTTTTACTTACTTTTTATTCAAGAATCTAAACCAATGTTTAATAAATATTTATATATGTTTATTAACCATAAACAAATGCTCATTAATAGTTAATAAATAGTATCTAACAAACGATTTATTAACAGTTAATAAAGGCTATTAAATATAAAAAAAAATTTCTTACCATATAAAAATATATTTTACTGTTTAACATTCGACAGGTGAAATTCGTGTTAACGAGCAGTTGGTATTGACATGCATGCACACACTGATGGCGAGAGAGCATAATAGAGTTGCCAAAGCCCTCGGACTGGTTAATCCGCACTGGGACGATGAAACGCTCTTCCAAGAAGCCAGGCGTATTGTTATTGCCGAAATTCAGCATGTTACGTACAATGAATTTCTGCCCATGATCCTCGGGCTGGATACCATGGAAAAATTCGGGCTTATTTTGGAGAAATACAATTACTGGGATGGTTATGACTCCAGTGTCAATCCCAGTGTTATTGACGCTTTCGCGGCTGCTGCTTTTAGATTTGGACACTCTTTACTGCCGACTGCTGTTGAAAGATGGAGCAAGGCTCATAAATTTATTGGTAATTATTATCATTGATAATTCTAGTAGAAAAAAATTTAATACTTTAATGATCATGATTTTTTTTACAGCGTCAAAACGATTGTCGGATTTGATAAGAAGACCATGGGACTTGTACCGAGCTGGTGTTATTGACGAGTATTTTATGGGATTGATGAATCAAGTCGCTCAAGCCATGGATGATTCAATAACTTCTGAAGTAAAATTCTAAAATAAAATAATTTTATTGACAACAATTTTTTTAATCATTCAAATTTATAATTTTGTGAGAAGAAAAATTTTTTTAATTTTGATTAAAAGAAAATATTAGTTTAACAAAATTTCAATTCTATTATTACCGTTAATATTATTATTAAATATTTAAATGGTTTAGATAAAATTTGATTGAAAAATGTTGTGAAACTTTAGCTGCCTTGAAATTTTTTAACTATTAATAATCATGATAATGATAATGGTAACAATAAAAATAGAATTCTATTTTTTTAATCAATTTCAAAAAAAAAATTTTTTTTTTAATTCTTCACGAGCTTAAAAAAAAAAATTCGATCGAAAAAATTCTTGCAAAATTTCAATTTTTCAAAAACTTTTTAAAATAACAATAATAATAATTATTATCATGATAAAATTCAAATTTTTTGAAAAAGTAAAAATTTTATTATTAATTGACAGTTTAAAATTTTAATGGCAATAATTATAATAATAAAGAATGTTAATAAAATAATCAATTAATAAAAATAATTTCTTAGGTAACGAACCATTTATTCAAAAAAGTTGGAGCTAAATTTGGAATGGATTTAGTGTCATTCAACATGCAGCGTGGGCGAGAACTCGGTATACCCAGTTACATGGAATTTAGGAAATTATGCGGACTACCTGTGGCGCATACATTCGATGAATTGCTTGGTATAATGCCAAATGATACTGTATTGCGTTATAGCTCTATTTTCCAGTGGGTGTTTTTCAGATAAATCATAACTGATCTCAACTGGCTAACATTATTATTACACCAATAATTCTTCTATTTTTATTTTTTAGAACTCCAGCGGACATTGATCTTTGGTCAGGAGGTGTCTCGGAGCGACCGCTACCTGGGGCCATGTTGGGACCCACATTGTCGTGTATTATTGCCACACAATTCGGCAATTCGAGGCGGGGTGATAGATTTTGGTACGAGTTGCCTAATCAGCCGTCGTCATTTACGCTCGGTAATTATTTTATTTAACAGTCTTTATTAAGTATTTCTTATTTTTTTTCTTTAATAATGAGAAATTTATCTTTAAACGATTTTTAGATCAATTAAACGAGTTACGTAAGGCAAGACTCGCTAGACTTATTTGCGATAATACCGATCTAGTCGATACAATACAACTGTATCCAATGGTTCTTGCTGATCATGAAGTGTAAGTCATCAAACTTAATTATTAAATATAAATTTATTATTTACTCTGATAGAAAGATTTTTTAATATTTAGTAAGCATTTTCAACTATGATGAAGTTATTTTTTAAGATTAAACAATTTAATTAATATTTATCAAGAATTAATAAGTTCTTCTATTAGTCTGTTAAGATATAAATTTAATAGTGTAAAATAAACTGGATCAAATATTTTGTTAAAAAATTAATCACTATGTGACTACAATTCTCATAGTTAGAATTCTAAAATTTTGGTATTTAACTTTACTGAAAAAATTTCGAAGGTCCAGAGTTCGAATCCTAGACAAAGTCATTTTTTTTATATGCACTGATAGAGGAAATTGTTATTTTTTAATAAACTTTATTAGTATAATATATTTAATAGTTTTAGAATATTTATTAGTAGTTACACGACAAAAAAGTTATAGGAAATATTACAATTGTAACATCGTAATCTAGGACTAGACTTTCAATACGGTCACTTTGATAATTTCACATTTAAAAATGTACGATGTTACATTGTTAAAATGCCTATAAAAGTAGGAAATATACGAATTTTTGTATACGAAATCGGTAGTCTGCTTTGAGAACGAAACTTGGCGCCAAACTCTACCTATTCTTTTGATCCGAATAATTGTAATAAGTTACAGAATTTTTTCAGCAGTAAAAATAATTAGTGTATCGTATCTTTATTATAAAAATTTTTTGGCACTATTTGTTTATAAATGATCTTCACATCTTACTATAACGCTAAGAAGAAATATTCATTTCAAAAAAATTAATCAACTAAGAAAGAATATTTGCTAACTATCAATAATTGTACTTTTGTTCAAGAAAAATATTTATTAATATATAATAAAAAAATATTTAGTTATATTTAATAAATAAACAAATTGTCTCCAAATTAACTAATTTATTAACAGTTAATAAATTTTTCTATCAGTGTATAATTTTATAATTGTAAATTTACGATTTTAACTTCGTTAAATTTTTCCATAGAAACCCTCGAGTTCCCTGCAAGAGTGGTGTCCTATCAGGAATCGATTTCAGCAAGTGGGCCGAGTTCCCAACGAGTCACGTGACTCAATACGTGAGTAGCTTTGCAGAATTCAATCAGTGGGCAAAGTAACTCTAGAACACGTAAAAATAAATTAGAAAAATCATTAAAAGTATGCACCAGCAGAGCAATAAAGTAAGCTTCCAGAATTATCCATAAATAAAAAAAAAAATATTCTTAATGTGTCATAAGTACATTTAAATTTAATTTAATAATATAATGATACTATGATGTCAGAGATTAATTACCGATTACGTATTTTCCACAAGATTTATTACAATAACAAAAAGTAATTCTCAGTAGCAATTAAGCTATTATTTTGTGACGTAGAGATATTTTTTAAGTATATTATTACTCACTAACTACACAGAAAAAAATATATCTTCGCTTATCAAATATATTGTTGGTTCAAGAAAACTTTTAGGAAACTGACGAATATCTTGGTTCAAGTAAATTATTTTCATTAAAAAGTTACAAATGATTCAATAAAGTTAAATTATTTTTCAGGAAATTTTTTTTTTTTTTTCTATTTAAATCTCTCGAAACAAGAGGTATATTTAACTTACTCCAAAAGAATATAATTAAAATCTCAAAGATGATGTTCTTGGCTTTAAAGAATCCGATAGCAACGCTGCCTTTAAATCGCTGCCAAAAAAAATATTTCAACAGATTAGAGTCAAGTACTCGATCGTTTTGTTGGCGACGAATTGGTATCACTCTTTTTCCATAGCAAATACCGATCAGGTTTCAAGTCCGGTCTCGGGTTAAATTTATATTATTTTTAGTTCAGAAAAAAAAAAAATATTCCCAACCTAACAAAATTTATATGATTGAGATCACTAGTTACTTCTTCAACTCAGATAATTATTTCTTAAATTTTCAAGTTTTGTACTTTTTAATGAAAATCAAGTTAACCTTTTTTTCTATGTGAAGGTAAATCGTCAGAAGTTAATCAAACTTTCAATTTGTATTGACCCATTGTAAATATACTACTAACATTTGTACCTAGAAAAGTTTTTTGGTAATATGTATTTTTATACTTTATGTAAATAAATAATAAAGATTTTTATGCTTTGTAGATCCAGCTTTTTTTATCTTTACATAATTATTATTTTATGCTTTAATAATTAAAAAATTTTCTCAGGAAAATTTACCGGAATTAAATCAGAAGAATTTGATTAAGAATTATATTTTTGGTGGGAAAAATCGAAGAAAAAGATCTTCGAATATTGATAATAAAAAGTCGTACACGAAAGTGTTCAAAGATTGTAATAAACCAGAAGCTTCTAAACTCGTTAATTCACACCCACAATTGAAATACGACCGGATTATTGTATCTGATTACCGAAATAATGATGATGATGGCAAAAAATTGACAGGTGAGACAAAAGCCGGCTCAGTTTTATTGAGAAATAAAAATTATATAAATATTCTCGAGCTACAGGCAGATAAAAACAAGAACGATCCTAAAAATAACTTTGAATTAAATAATGATAATAATAACAAAAATAATAATAATAAAATAGTGATACCATATGTCGAGGTACAAGATTATGAAAAAGGTAAGGAAAGTTTGGGCGAAGTCAGAAAAAAATTAACCAAGGAGAAACATAAAAGTGCGAGTACTCGCGGAGATATTGACAATGATGCCGTTGACCCTGGTACACCTTCAAATGAACAACAAGAGAAGGGAGCTGATGCTGGTGATGATAGTGAAAGTAAAAATCCAGATAACATGTCCGAGTATATTGACCGCAAGACGCGCGGTGACGGTGACGGTGACAGATATAAAAATCGTGATGAAAATGAGTCTGATGACGATGATGATGATGACGATTTCAAGTTCTTTGATACAACCGGTTTCGACTTTGGAAAAATCAAAGAGCCTTTTGATTTCGATAAATTTTTAAGAGACGTCTTTGATGATGATCGAGATGACGACAGCGGAGAAGAAAGGAAAAAAAATGAATCCATGGAGTCAATTTTTGATAATACATCAGCGTAAATGGGAAAATTTATTAGTAATTGTTGTTTTTTGAAAAATTTTTGTAATTTTTCTATTTTTTATAAACTTTAAGGGATTATATGCACTTAAAATTAAAAAAAAAAAAACCAACTTTTCAAAGTTCTACGTATATTTGTAAATTGAATGCCTGTTTTTCAGAAGCAGTGAGCAAAATTTTTCAAAAATGAACGAACCAATTATTCTTAAATTTTTAGACTAATTTATTAAGTGTATTTTTTAGTAATTGATCCAAGGATCAATAATTCCGATAAATGTTTTATATTGTAATAACGTATGCAAGGCTAAAATTCTTATCGAAAGAAAATCATTTTTTTGTCTGTCCGTCATTTTGATTAAAGTAGACATTTAGATCATTTCTCCGATTAATCACTAGATTATATCTTATAAATGTTTTGATTTTTAAATTTCGATGACTTAAACTGAAGATATCAGTTTAAGTTCAAATTCTGATTGAAAAATGAGAAATACGGAGAAACTGATAAGGACCATTTTTACCATTTTTATAGAAAATAAAATTTTCTACAATAAAGGTATTCTATAATTTTTTCGAATCTTCAGTATTTAAACAGAATTTTATATTTCAAGCTTTCTCAACAGTTAGCTGATCAGAGACGATTGAAATAAAATTGAAATTCTGGTTAAATGATAAGAGATAGATGAAAATTGATAGACTTTTTTGGTAGAGAATAAAATTTCCTACAAAAAAAATTATATTATTATTTTGTTATATCTTTAGTATTTAACCTAGATTTTTAAGATTCGATCATTCCGTATTGATTTTTTTACAAAAAGATCTATAATTCTTCGGTTGAAAACTGAAAATATCTTGTTCTCCGCAAGACACTTTTTTTTAAGAATTTCTCGAAGATCATCTAGAGGAGCCAGAAAAATCATTATTTGCAAAGAAAAAGGAACTTATAATTAAAGTTAAAAGTCACTACTATAAATATGTCAATTTTCACATTAATCAATTGAAAAACCTCTTCAGAATTATTAAAATCCTTTTTTCGGCCTTCTAATTGCATATAACCCCTTAAAGAAAAATGATTAAACAATTACCGATTAATTAATAAGTAAAAAAAAAAAAAACCTTACCTTATTTTTTGTAATTATAGTGACTTGAGAAAATCGCAGAATAAATATATGTATTAATTCAAGGTAGCGATTAATTATTTCTTCTCAAAACACACAACACTAACTTTCCGTCGAATAGAAGCGTATAATAAATTGAATATTGTAGCGTAATTAAATGTCTCGCTCAGTGAGACATTTCCTTCGAGAGTGGCCAGGAAATCGAAGAATCGAATTAGACAATCATAGAAATATAATTATAGATCTATCAGGTTTTTCCAAGATTTTTCGGTATAAAAGCCTCAGCATCCAAAATGGATTCGTCAGTCAACATTCGTCAAACAATAGATCCATTCACTTCAACCAACTGAAACTTAGTCGGTAAGTCTTGATTCAGATTCTGAAATCTGAAATGTATGATATATAATTATATAAATAATAATAATTATTGATGATTATTACAAAGATCGGTTTATAAATAGAATGTATGATCGTTATAAATCAGTATCTACCGATATGGACATTGGATGCCTCAAAAAAAAGCATAAAAAAAGTCTATCCATATTAATTGAACGGCAACATACAATGGCAGGTAAATGGTAAGGTGAACACGGAAGCGATGTTGAGATTCCGGTTATAAAAGCGTGGGACAAAACGTAGTGATCATTGCTCGCGAAGAGATGTAAGAAGCTTAAGAAGATCCTTACAACTTTTATCTCGTTTTATTATTACAGTTTTTTTTTTTTTTTATTAATCATTAATAATTAATAATTATTTGATGTGTTTGTTTTTATAAAACTGCAGATTTTTCGGCTGCCGATTTTCGTCTTCTACAAAAAAAAAAAAAGATGTCAAATTTAACTATTTTAAATAAATTTTTAATATGACTTATAATTATGATTAATGATAACAAAGTGAAAAAAAAAAATGAATGTCAAGTGACTTGTAGATAGTTAATTATTAAAAATAATAAATGATATATTTGTATGCCTAGCCATGAAGATTTCAAATGAGTTGTGTCTATTGTTCATTGTTGGAATCATCACGATGGTTATCGCAATGCCAGCTGATGGAAATCGTATCGGTAAGAAGAAGAAATAAATTATTTTAGTGATGAGCTTTGTGTTATATTAATTGATTTATAATTATAATTAGGAACGTGCATAAGAAACTGCGCTCAGTGCAAGAAAATGTTCGGGCCGTACTTCGAGGGTCAATTGTGTGCAGACACATGCGTCAAGTTCAAGGGAAAAATGATTCCGGATTGCGAGGACGCCGACTCTATTGCACCGTTCATCGTACCACTCGAGAACGAGTAGTTTTATTTATAACTTTTAACTAAATGAATTTACTTTTTATTTTAGTTATCAGGATTTTCTTTTGTCTTGCTATATTAGCTTCGCTATTTATTTATTTATTTATTTTTTTTTGTATTGTAATGATAATTTTGATCGACGGATTTGCCTTTTTAAGTTCCTCGTTTTTAATTGTCGACGCTAAATTATAACGTAATAGCTATGCATCGTAGATAATTTATCCACGTACTTTGTTGTGATTGTGACTGTCATACGTAAATACTCAGGGAATTTATTTTAATTGTTAAGTTTTCTTTCTTTGTATTCTCAGTTGTCAGTTCTTTTTTTTCTTTTTGTGTTATAATTATTTTTTTATACGAATTCTTTTGACGATGATGAAAAATGTCTGATATGGTTGTAAGAAATATTGAATTTAATAAAATGAGTCATATTAATTATTCTTGTTATTTCTTCCTTGTTTCTGATAAAATTTTGTAACATAAATTTTGATTTTTAGATGTAATTATGAAAGTTATTCATATTTCTACGGAAATAATAATAATAATAAAATTCCTAAATAACATAAAAATGCATGTGTTGTATATATTTAGTAAATAAAAAATATTAAGTGGTAATTTAAATTAATCATAATTAAATATTGAGCGACTAAAATAATACTTTGCTGATTTAAATTTCACTGTCATTAGTGAAAAATTTTATGACGTCACGGCTATCCCAATCGCTCCCGTAAAACTGTCTAAAATTTCTTTAATTAAATGTAAAACCTAAAAAAAATGTTTCATTAGTAAACAACAAATTTCTTTTAATAAATTATAACTACAATAATGAAATATAATTTTAAAGTATTTTCAATTTGTCATAATTTTTTTTAATTGTTTACAATTTAAAGTTATTGATCAACAATTTTTATAAAAAACTAATAAATTTTCTCTGTGTAAATCAATAATTTAATTAAATACTATTGACATAAATTTTATCAATACTTAAATACTTCGCAGCTGTTATAAGTATTGTATATAATATATATATATATATATATATTTGTTGATAAATGAAACTATTAAATAGCTAGAACGAATTAATAATTTATATATCTAATATTTCCGCCTGTGTAAAAATGTTATTTAAAACAGCACGTTCTCTAATCTAAAAAAACATATTGTCGTGAGATATTACGAGCCCGTACGTATAAACTTCATATCTACACTCTATCGTCTCACGTTTGAAAATCAGCATACTCTGTTCTATTCGTTAGTCTAAGTTTTCATACCAGTTAGCTAACATGGCCAGTAAAGTCGTATCTGTTCTCTTCTCTATTATTCTAGCCACCATTTTGGTAGCTGTGAATTCTGCCAACGATGGTATCAACCGCGAAATCCAGTTCTGTGTTAATCATACAATGGAGGTTAGTAATTAAATTGAATAAAATTAAATCAAAGTTACCAATAAATTAAAAAAATAAAATAAAAATTTTCAGTGTAATCCCGAATTAAGTGAACCATGCTGTGATTCAAGTAACATTTGCAAACTAATAAACAATGTCTTCAAGACAAACACAGTCAGATTTTTCTGCTACAAAACAAGTAAAATTTTTCAAAGATTTCGAACCTAGCCTAATTTCTTCCTTCTTCTATGTTAAATACATTTATCTATTAATTACTGTAGTAAATATTGGCGAAGCGTGTGGAGATGACGACTTCGACTGCACTGAAGACAACTTTGCTCGCTGTAACAGCAAGAATATCTGCGAGTGCGACAATCGATTCACGAAAAACAACGAAACTTGCGAGCCAACTTTGTCGGCGTACTGCAAAGAGGACAATCACTGCAGAGTAGAAAATTCAAACTGTCGTGATGGTTTCTGTAATTGCAAACCCAGTTACAAACCAAACAAAGCGTCGACAAAATGTTTACCAGATTTTTTGTAAAAATTTTATTTACAAAATATTAAAAAAATTGTATTGAATTATAATTATTGCTAATTTTGTGTTGGTGAAGGCAATTGACACTCGGGAATTGTTGATAAAGTTTGTTTCATCTCAATCTGATGAATCTGAAAATAAAAAATTATCAATCAATAATTATTATAATTATTTCTTAAGCATATTTTACGGCTAGATTTATCGATTATCGACAAATTGGGAGAGGAAAAAGAATGGATAAAAGGGAAAGGGGGGACTTACTTACTGGATATCACTTTCAGTATCTTAAAAAACTTTTCTTTTTTTTTTTAAAAAAAAGAAGATTCATTAATAGTCAATAAATATTTATTGAATCATCTGATATTAATCATGATCATGACTAATATGCCTGATTAGAAAAAAAATTCAAAACGATTGACAATGCTCTCTTCATAAGAGAAGAAATTCGAAAGTATTGTAAGTATTCAGTAAGTATTCAATTCGTTTTTTTAATATTAAGAAATTCTTCTATCAGGGCATAATAAAATTACTTCGTCTGGAATTCGAACCTTGGACTTCTGAAAATTTTTTATTGTACTTAAATACCAAAATTTTAGAATTTTAACTAAGAGAACTGTAGCTACCTAGCGGTAACTTTTTAAATTTCACTAATAATTAAAAAAAAACCCTTCTATCATTCTATTACCATTATTATAAAATAATGTCCAATTAAAACTAATAAATAAACTAAATTACTTACACGCTGTCGGAGAGCTTTCTCATTAATAGCAGCTCTGGTAAGAAGCTGCTTAACTTTGTCCAGCAGTTCCGACTTATGAGCAAGCTGTTGCTTAAGAATATTAATCTCTACAGAAGTGTCTTCCTTATGCATATCCTCAAGCATTTTAATCCTCTGTTCAGCTAATTGTAAATCAGTCTCCAAAGCAATAACCCTTTTCTTGGCCTCTTCATACTGCCGCTTCAAAACAGCCATTTCTTCATCCTTCCTCTTCCCATTCCCATTCCCATCCCCTTTAAACACTGTCTTTGCAACCCCCCTATTATTCACCACTCTGTTACTATTCTTCGAGTTAACCCTCAATCTCTTGTTCTCCGCCTGAAGTTTTTCAACAATTCGCTTCAGCACAAATATCGTACGTTCCAATTCCAACGCCGACTTCTTAGAACTCTGCTCATGATCTTTCTCTGAGGAACAAGCCGAAGAATCTGGCGACTTCTCTATCTTCAGCAACTGAACATACTTCTCCAAATGCTCAACCTTTTCCTTCAACCTAGGAGTATCATTACTAACCTTCTCAATCTCCATGTGCAGTTCAAAGTTCTCGCTTTCCAACTTAATATTCTTCTTTTCCAACGCGGACTTAGCAGCTTCCAAAGCTTCCAATTGATCAACAACCGATAAGTTACCTTCAGCAGCTATTTCCAAAGCAGCGATCCTCCTTTTCTGCTGTTCAAGCAACCCACCCAGTCTTTGGCAGTCTTCAGTTTCTAACCTATCAGTCAATTCCTTAATCCTGTCCCTCAAAGTTTGGCACTCTCTCTGAAGATCTTCAATGACCCTCAGGTTAAAATCAGGTCTCGCAGTCCCACAGTCTTCTGCCTTTATTTTACTCCTCAGGAACCACTTTTCGCGTTCCATGCAAGAAACAATCGACCTCAACTTCTCATAATTAACATTAAGCTTCTTAATCTCCGCCTCCTTGTCCTTCAACTCTCGCTTCAGTTTTTCCGACAACCCTTGCCACTTTTTTTGCTTTTCCCACAAAGAAAGCTCTTCAGCAGTTTTGATCCTCTTATTTTCCTGGAACCTGTACTCTCTATCGAGCTGAACTCTCGCTTTGTTTAACTCTTCCTCCATCGACTTCAGCTTTTTCTCCAACTGTGCCTCTCGCATCGACGTTTTTCTTTCCTCACTTTTCTCAGCCATGTATCTGCGACTCAACTGTTGCTTCAAATCAATAATCTGTTCCTTGTACATCTTCTCTTTCTCCGCAAAAGACTTGTGCTGCTTTTTCAACAAATCTAACTCAGAATGGCCCTGGCTCTGAGGATTTTCACCAGTGCGGTTCAATTCTGTGCGATCATAACTGTGATTCACATTTGAATCATTATTGAATTTATTAGACTGCTGCGATGATGGAGTTTGATGATGCACAAATTCAATCATCTCGAATTCGCTTTGAAGCTGCTGATAAGCCACCGTCAGCTCTTCTATCTTGTTATCTCTTTCCTGGAGCTCTTTTGTCAGCGTGATATTCCCTTTGGTTAATTTGATCCTATTATCCGACAACTGTTGACGCAAAGCGCTAGTTTCCAATTGCCATTTGTCTATTTCACGGCGATAACTATCTAATTCATTCTTATGTTGCAATTCTAGCTTGCTGCGAATCTCATCTACATGCTCGAGTCTTTCTTCTGCTAACCTTCGCCATCTTTCATTCAATTGACTGGCAATCTCCAGGTCCGCTTGCAAATTCGAAACCTGTTCGGTCAAACGAACTATTTTATCTTCTGAATCAATATCAAATTTCGGTTTAGTGTCTTTCAATTCATTTATCAAGTCTGATTGATCCATCTTATCTTGCTCGTTTTTCATCCCATCTATCTGCAAGTTTAACTTATTGATTTGTTCCTGTAGTCGAGCAGTCGCTTTGTTATACTCATCCCGTTCCTCTTTAAGAAGATTCTGATATCGCAAAATCGTTTCTTCCTTCTGGCTGATTATCTTCTGCAAGCTATTGGTCGTCGATTTAAGAGTCACTTTCTCCGTAGCTTCTTCACTTTCAATATTTTCTGAAGATTTTCTAGCAATAACCCGTTTTTGTTCTATCAACTCACTGTCTTTGTCTTCTAACGAGCGATTCAGAGCATTAATTTTCGCCTGGTACTCCGTAATCTGTGACTCATATCTGATCAACTTTGCAGAGCGATCTGACGCCAAAGTCAAAGCTTCTTTCAGTTGATTTTCCAAAAACTCTGGAACTTTTTCTTCTGCATTTGCTGTTTTATTCAACTCAACTTCTTTTTTTGACTCTTTATTGAAATTAAGATCAGTTTGAATGCCAATCACTCTAGTGCAAACATCAATTTGAGTTGAAATCGATTTTTTCTCCATCACTTTTTCATTTTTTTCCGTCTGAGATTTTTCGACCAACGACTTAACCGGGAATTCTTCGCTCTTTTTCTCAGTAAGCTTTTCAAGATTCTTTCGAGGACTTTTTATCCCAAGATTGTCAAAATTCTTCCAAGCTTTTTGATTGCTAACCATTTCAATCTCCATTTCTACTATAATACCTTCATACTCGCTCAACTTATTGATTTGCACTTGCAGCTCATTTTCCAGCTGACAAATCTTTCTTTTGTATCTGTATTCATTCAAAGTGCTCTGCGAATTATCTGAAAATGTCTTGATAACATCTTCAACATTCGCACTCCCGATTTGCTGTTCCAAAATATCCTTTAGCCGCTCCACAATTTCAAGTCTATTGGTCAAAGTTTCCTGCTGCATTCTGGCCTTTTCAAGAGTCTCTTTAGCTTCCTTGAGCTGTCTTTCAACCTCAGCTCTATTTCTTTTCAAATCAGCCACCAGATCTTCGTACCTTAGCAGTGAAGTCGCAGAAGTTGATCCCGAGTACTGATTCCTCAAAAAGTCAATAATCAATTCGTAATTTCTGGACTTTTTATCACAGTAATTCCGATGCTCCTCCAACCGCGACTGAATTTCAGAATACTTCTCCTCAGAAACTTCAAAATCCTTCTTAGCTCGCGCAACTTCGTTCTCCAATTGAGCTTTGTAGATGTTAGTTTCCATTTCTACAGCCTTGCAAGTGTTAAGTTCAAATCCTAACCTAGCAATCGTCTCCTTGTCTTCACTGACTGCCTGCAAGTCGACTATCTGGTGCCTCAGATTATCAACTTCGAATATTTTCAATGAATTCGTTAAATAATGCTTCTGCGCTTCGTCTCTAGAAATCTCCAAACTCTTCATCAAATTGTTATTTTCATTTCTTAGCTTTAAAATTTCTTCCTTCATTTCAAATGGATTTTTATCACCAATTTTGCTTTCACACTCGCAGTTTGATTTTATTTTTTCTGCAAGCAAAGTCTGAACGCTAGCCAACTGTTCCTGCAACTCGGCATTGATTTTTTCAACACCCTTAAAATCTTTCTCATTCACGCTCAACTGAACTTCGTACAACACTCGATAGCGCAAGTGCAGCTGGTTGTACTTTTTATTCAATTCATCGAAGTCGTCGCGGCTGACAGTATTCACGAAATTCTTCTCTAATTTGGTCACCTTTTGTTCCAGTAATTTTGCGCCTTTCTCCAAATCAGCGATGGTTTTTTTGTAAGCGCTTTCACTGGCAATCGTCTCCTTCTTAAAAAAATACATTTTCTGCAGCTCGTCGTTTAGCAAAGACTCCAGAAGCTTAATTTTCCTGGAAGTTATTTTCTGAGACGTCATCAATTCTGTGAACTCTTTGGTGCGAATCGCAAAAGCCTGATTTATTTCATCCTCGCTAGATCCGAAGACTTTTAAATCGTTTTCGTAAATCTTTAATTGGGTTTCCAGCTTTTCTTTCAATTCCGTCAGATCACTAATTTTCTGGGTGAGAGTTTCTTTTTCTTTTAGCCATTCGTCGAAATCATTTTCATAGCGTGTTTGGATCTTTTCCATCTCCAACGCGTACACTTTGGCTTCTTCAGTCTCAGATTCTTCGGAATTTGTAACACTGTTCTGGTAGTCATGCTTTAAGGCTACTTTTTTTAAGATATTGTCTTTTTTCTGGATCTCTTTTCTGAAACAAAAAAGTAAATTCCTGTTCAAAAATTGAATGATATTGAAATCAGCAAATAGTATATTACATACCTAGGCCAGTAAAATAAGAAAAGTCTCAGATCACATGTAATTGTTGGCCGAGGCGAAGCCGAGGTTGACAAACATGTGATCTGAGGCTTTACTTTTTACTGGCCAAGGTGTGTATACTATTTTTCTGCTCGACGTAGTCGGAATGTGGCAACTTTGTTTAGCGCAGCGGCCAGAAAGTTGCCACTTTCCGGCCGGAGGGCAGAAAAATTTATTTTGATTTTATTTAAAGGATAAATTAAAACACATATAAGAATTTATTAATTATTAACAAATTCAGTTATACGGAAACAATTTGTTCTTTTACTAAATTGGCTAAATATTTTTTGTTAATAAATATTTATTGATTAATTCTGCTAATTATCAAATACTCGTCAAATCATTGAATGTTAAAAAATCATTTATTAACAGTTAATGAAACTTATTAAATTTAAAAAAATTCTTCTATCAGTGCAGATAAAAAAAATTACTTTGTATGGGATTTAAATCCTGGATCTTTGAAAATTTTTTAGTGAAGTTAAATACCCAAATTTTAGAATTCTAACTATAAGAACTGTAGCTATCTAGCGGAAACTTTTTGATCCAGTTCATTCGACTTGTTATTTTGAATTGGTCAATTAAATTCTTTGCACAATAATAGAATTTATTAAGTGTTAGTTAATTGATTTATTTGGAAACAATTTGTTCATTTATTCAATAAAATTAAATCATTTTCAACTATTGGTAAATGTCGATAAATATTTATTAACTCATTTAATGTTTAAAATCATTTATCAACGAATAAGACTTAAAAAATCAGTAAAAAAATTTTTTTCAATTTAATCAATAATTTTTTTTCATTCCTGTGAAATTTAAAAAAAAA
Source organism: Cotesia congregata (assembly GCA_905319865.3). Lineage (NCBI taxonomy): Eukaryota > Metazoa > Arthropoda > Insecta > Hymenoptera > Braconidae > Cotesia > Cotesia congregata. The sequence goes on from CAJNRD030001114.1 coordinate 6,723,620, forward strand.
ATTTTTTTTATAACTTATTTTCAAAAAATGCTAAAATGATCAGATAATTATTAATTTCAGTATTATAAACCTTCGACTTACCTCAATTGCTTCAATTGTGACCGCAACTCATTGTTGCTTCCCTGAATGACATTCAGACGCTCTTGCAGCCTCATTGCAGGATGATACCACCCAGCCAAATGCCTGACATCTAGTGTCTCGAGCAGCCGTTCCAAAATGTCCGATTGGATTTCAATAGAGCTTTTGCCTAATCAATAATCAATAAAAATTTTCAATCTTCCAAATCCCAAAAACAAGAAAATAGAATAGAAAGAAGAAATCAGTGCATGCAAAAGTGAGAAAGACTGAAAATGGTGCATTACAGTACCATTAAAAATGTAAATTCACCGTCTTGATCGTGAATGCTGTCTAGTATTTCATGCATTCCCTTTCTAAGAGCCTCGTTCTCTTCAACAATAATCTTCATGTTTTTTTGAACCTCATCGTACTCGGATTTACGCCTCAGAGAGATGAACCCTTCATCGGTCCAGTTTATTGTCGAACTATTGTCCTGATTTTGCTTCTTATCTGGCGAATCACGGCTACTTATTATCGGCTTATCACTAAATTTACTTAACTTATATTTTAACGCTCGAATCTAAAAGTCAATCAAGCAGAATTAATAAAAAAAAACTCAAAAATTTAAGATTGCACACTAAAGCATTTTTCAATAAAATAACATTTTTAAATACTTACATCAGATTTAAAATCTAAGTTTTCTTGTTCAAGCATCTCAGCGTGTTTTAATAATTCATTTTTAACTCGCGCTTCTTCTTGGTATCTCGATTCGACCGCTTCAACACAAATTTCTTCATCATCGGACATTCCCAATTTTTCTCTGCAAAAAAAGTTCATTTTGTATAGTTTGTTAGTATTAATCATTACCATCAATATAAAAAATACAATGATAGAAGGATTTATTAATATTTAATTAGCTTTTCATTTCAAAAATATGTATTTATTATATTTGACAAGTGAAAAAATTGTTTGCAAATAAATTAATTTATTAAGAATTAATAAATTCTTGTATCAGTGTGTTAGGACTTGAAATTAACTATTTAAAAAAAAAAATTAAAAAAAAATTGGATTGAAAATTTATTTAAAAAACTCTCCGCTAAGTGGCTACAATTCTCGTAGCTAAAATTTAAAAATTTTGGTATTCAGATTCACTGAAAAATTTTCAGAGATCCAGGGTTCGAATCCTAAATAAAATCATCTATTATATAGACTAATAGGAGGAATTGTTACTATTTAATAAGCTTTATTAACTGTTAAAAAATGAGTCATTAATATTAGACGATTTAATTAAAATTTATCAACGATTAATAAATGTACTTTTCTTCCAAAAAATGTTTATCAATATAGTTAAAAAAATACTTAGCTATATTCAAAAAAATAAACAAATTGTTTCCAAATAAATGAATTATTAACAGTTAATAAATTTTTCTCTTTATTGAGAAAAAAAAAAATTACCTTAATGCAATAATTTGAATCTCTTGTCGCGAATTCAAAGCCTCTAGTTTATTAACAACATTAACCAAATCCTGAATGTGATTAGTTTTAGCTGTCAATTGCTTTTTCAGTTCCTTGACTTCGTTGATAGTTTCCGTGAGTCCTTGATTCTTGTTTTGATACTTTTTCAACGAGTCTAAAACTTCACACAGCTGCTGGCTTTTTGCCATTAAATTATTCTCACTTTCAGCCAACGAAGAATTTAGAATCGAAATTTTCTCATTGGCATCTTGAATTTTCTTCAGCAAATCCCTCTGCTCCTTCCTCTTACCACTTTTCTCCATTTTCTTCAAATCCCCGTTTAACTTCTCAATCACAGCCGCACTGTCATTGATTTCCGCAGCAGCCTCGCCCAATTTGAACTTCAGCTCCTCGATGATCTTATCTCGCTTGTCTATTTCTTCGTTCAAATACACGATCTCCGCAGTTACATTCCTGCTGGTACTCGGACTGATCAACGACTGGGACAATTGCTCCTTTAGTTTGAAAATTTCTGCGTCTTTGCTGTCCAAAATTCCCTTCCACTCGGAAACGCGCTCGTCTATCGCTGCTCCGAATTCGTCAATCACTTTGTCACGTTCGAGTTGCGCAGCTGTCATTTCTTCGATCTGGTTAAATAATGCTGCTTTTTCTTGTTTCAAATTAGAAGCTTCTTCTTTCAAAAGTAGCAATTTTCCATTTTGGTTGTTGAGTTCCTCCGTCATTTCGTTCATGCTTTCAATCGCGTCCTCCATTTCTTCTTTTAGATTTCCCAATTTCTCCTTTAGTTCCTCATTTTCTTTTTCAAATTCCTACAAAAAAATAAATAAAAATATGACTAATACTTCATTACTTTCGGATTTTTTTAAATAAGCAAATTAGTTGTAGAAAATAATTTTTTAAAATCTTGCATTCATTGATTTTTGCAATTTCTCCGTGTAGAATTTAAAAAAAAATTTTTTAACCATAATTTATTAGTTAAAAAAATTATAATGATAATAACAATAAGTTTATTATTTCTCGGACAGTTATAAAGTCTATAACAATTATATAAAAGTATATAAACAAGTCTAAAAAAATTATAAAAATAAATAAATAAATAATATAAAACAATTAAACTAATTACAACTAATTTTGTATAATCAAAACCAACCTTCAGTTCATTCATAAGTGTCTTAATTTTTTCATTTTTGGTCCTTAATATTTCTTCATAATTATTCGAATTCAAATCACTTATCTGAGTGACACCATTGTCTATGACATTGTTTTTTTTACTTTTCTTAGGAGTTAAATTGTTTGATATTTTAGTCTTTAATTCATCACATTCTAATACTAATGATTCCACCTAAAACGAATTGATAAATTGTTCGTAAATTAATTAAAACACTGGTACAAAAAAAATTGACCATTAAAAAAAACAATCTTGAACATAAAACCATTTTGGAGTTTTTAAATTTTTATGTCATCGAAATTAGCAGACATTTCACTGTATTAAGATATTACTTAAAAAATAAATTATTTTTTAAAAATTATACTTTAGAAAATTTCACTCATCGATTTTTGCATGTGAAATTTTTTTGAAAAATTTATTTATTTTTTTTTTTTTTCAATTTAGTTGTTATTAAAATTATAAAATTCTATGATAATGAAATTGAGAGACATTTGATGATTTTTATGATTTTTTAAACAAATAAATTAAAACAAAAACAAAAAAATCACCGAAAAATTTTTAAAAACTGTAAATCCTATTTTTTTTAAAAATATTTTACTTGTTAAATAAACCCTTAAAAATGATCGAATTCTTTGAAATTATATTTTTGGTTCAAGATTTTTTTTCTAAAATCAAATTAATTTTTTTATCAATCTAAATGTCAAATTATAAATAAAAATTATTTTACTTGATTATCTTTATACTGCAACATTTCTTGTGACAATTTAATAAGAGCGCGTAGATTATGAATATTATCAACTTGCTCGGTATCACATCCAATTACCATCGGGAATAAATCTTCTATTTCATCGTCTGTCAGCGAAACCGCTTTGACACCGCGAATCCTATCCCAATCCATTTGCACCATTTTAACTTTTATTAATTATTTATATCAATTACAATATGAACAATATAATATTATAAATCAGATCAGAGCAGTTACTTATAACTGAATATATTATGTTACGCTTTATTTTATATTTTTGTATATATTTATGCCAGAGCGCAATCACCTGGTCTGTTTGTGTGTCATGTTTACGATTGTTGTCATGGATACGCTATTAATAGTAGAGGGGAATTATACATTTTTTAAATCGTGCTCTAATGGATATTCTACTTATTTTCATAAATATCACTATATTATTTTCTCAAGTAGCAATTTTTAGTGTTTCAAATTTTTTGATTGAAATAAAATGTTCCTTTATTAAAAACTTGTTAGACATACTTTTAAAAAATATTCAAATTCTGTATAAATGTAAATTATTTCATGAAGGGGTCATTCTGATTCATAGAAAAATTTATTAACTATCAATAAATTCATTTATTTGTGGAAAATTTTTTCACTTGTTAGATATAACTAAATATTTTTTAACTATTATGACAAATATTTTTTGAAAGAAAAGTTAATTTATGATTAGTTAATAAATATTTATTAAATCATCTGGTGATGAAGAATTTTTTACTAATAGTTAATAAAACAACAAATATTAACGAATCTTTCTATCAGTGCATATAAAAAAAATAACTTTGTCCGAGATTCGAACTCTGGACCCATTAAAAATTTTTAGTGGACACACGGAAAAAAGTAAACTGTAATAAATAACAGTCGATTTATAATAAGTAATGATCAACTGCTAAAAATGACCATTTCAAACAGTAAAATCGTGATTTTACTATTCACTTTATAATATTTACCATTTAAACGTTACAATTTACTCTTTACATGGAAGAAATACTATTTCAAACAGTAATATTTGCTATGTAAATGTCTAAAATGTTTAAGTATAATAATTAAGAAATCAGACTTTGATATTTATCATTTCGTACCTAAAAAATGATCTTATGATATGTAAAAAGTATAAAATAAAGTTAGTAAATTTCTTATACAAGCAACGTCAATATTTACAAGGTAAAATGGTAAATTTTAAACGCAACGCTAAAAATCAAACTGTCATTATTGACTTGCTTGGACTGGTAAAATGTAGATTTTAAAAGTATAATTTTTACTGTTTCAAATGTTAAATTCTCCCAAAGTGAGACCCCTTTCTCTTTCATCTGAGTTCCCCTTCTCCTTATAATATGGACTATATATTGAAATGGCAATTTTTACTGTTTGAAACTGTAATTTTCTAAGATGAAAGAGTCGTTATTTACTATAGTGACAGCTACTAATCACTGATTTTGGATATTAAATTATAAATTGTGGTTTTTATACTTTCTACATTAAGTTCTGTAATATTTAATATTTTGCCACCCCGATGTCCGCTTTACTGTTTGAAACTATAAAAACTAACCAGAACCCGAGTGAATATTACAGTTTACTTTTTTCCGTGCATAAATAATCAAATTTCAGAATTCTATCTATATATAATAAGAACTGTAGCTACCTAGTAACGACTTTTTGATCTAATTGATTTGACTTGTTATTTTGAATTATTAAATTTAATTCTTAACACACCAATAGAAAAATTTAAGAATTCATTACCCGAGAAAAAATTTTTCTATATAATCATATATAATTGTATATAATCATATATGATTATATATGGGGCATTCCATGCCAAATCGACCACTTTTGACACCGACCCTTTTCGATTTTTCTGAAATTTTGGTATCTTTCTCTACCCTATTGAAAACAATTTTCAGAATTTTTTCAAATTTTTTTACCCAACCAAAAAAAAGTTACGAGTTATTACAAAAAAACAGCTTTTTTTTTGTTAAATAACCATAACTTTTTTGAAAATTGACTTTTTGAGATGTTTTTTTTTTTTGAAATTTTTGTCTTTAAATGTACTTAAAAAAAAAAAAAA
>CAJNRD030001114.1:6730616-6749630 GCA_905319865.3 Cotesia congregata
TCGAAAAGGGTCGGGGTCAAAAGTGGTCGATTTGGCATGGAATACCCCATATGGAGCAATATACAACCATGCAGAATTATATATAAGTGTTAACTAATTCATTTATTTTGAAACAATTTGTTCATTTATTAGAGATAACTTAAGATTTTTTAACTTATAAAAATATTTTTTTAAGGAAAGTACATTCATTAATACTTAGCAAATGTTTATTAATAGTTAACAAATTTTAATTAGTAAATAATTTATTAACTATTATAAAATATTTAGTAAATCATCTAACATTGAAAACTCATTAATTAACAGTTAATAATGCTTATTAAAAACTAATAAATCCTTCTATCAGTATAATAATAATAATGATAATAATAATAATAAAATAAAAACCACTACATTAAGAGGTCAAATGTGAATACAAGTATTAAAAGATACCGTATGTAAATGTATACAAATTTTTATCACAACTAAAACTCGAGCGCAGATATAAAATAAAACACAATTAATTACAAATACGAATACTTATTACTCATACATATGTAAATACTGTAAATGTAAATACACATGAGATTATCAACTGGGCACTTGTCAGACACTAGTATTTTTCGAGCATGATTCCAAGCAAGTTGTACGCGTATAATTACATGAGCTTGCTGAGCAATTTATTAAGAAAAAAGTCTCATAATTCGGTTCGTAGTTTGCATTTTTCGTTTGTACCAGACAAAAAATCCTACGATGGTAATTCAAAACTTGTTGTATTGTATTTATTATTTATAAATGATTCATAATTGATCATTAATTGTTATAATTTTGTCTAAGGTGAGACCAAGAAGATTAATATGTACCAGGCGATTAATGACGCGCTGGGCATTGCGCTTGAAAAAAACTCCAATTCAGGTAAAACAGAAGTTCAGTTAGTTGAAAATGAAAATTCTTTTAACCTTCGTTACTAATTAATTCTTATTGAAAATATTGTAGTAATTTTTGGCGAAGACGTCGCATTCGGTGGCGTGTTCCGTTGCACAGTTGGCTTAAAAGATCGGTTTGGCAATAGCCGAGTGTTCAACACTCCGTTATCTGAGCAAGGAATCGTTGGATTTGGAATTGGACTCGCTAATCAAGGTGTTACTGCGATCGCCGAAATTCAATTTGCTGATTACATTTATCCAGCATTTGACCAAGTAACTATAATTAAAATTTTAAATAATTGTTATTATGAATTTTTTATTGGAGAAAAAATTATATTAATTGATAATTGTTGTTGAATATTTACAGCTGGTAAACGAGGCAGCTAAAATCCGATACCGAAGCGGCAATCTCTTCGATTGTGGGAAGCTAACAGTACGAGCACCTTGTGGAGCTGTTGGACATGGAGCTCTCTATCATTCGCAGAGTCCAGAAGCTTATTTTGCCCATACACCTGGTCTTAAGGTAAGTATTTTTATTATTCCCCCAAAAATTTAAACAAAAAGTTAAATTTTCTTATTATTTAATTAAAAAATAAATTATTATAAAAAGAATTACTTATAAAAATTCGCACTTAAAATTTTTTTAATATTTATTTAATTAGTAAAAAAAAATTAAAAAATTTTCAGATATCTTTTAATTTCAATATTATTAAGATTTTCACTATTCTCGCAATTTTCACATTCTGACTGAACCTAACTGTTTTTTTATTTAAAAAATAATTTATTTCAAAGAAACGTTTTCAAAAAATTGCGTACTTTTTTTTTGTAATTTTCATGAGTAATTTTCGAAAATTTTTCTTATAATAATTTGTTAGTTAGAAGAAATTCTAAAAACTGACAGATGTCTTTTTCTTTTTCTTTTTAAACAATGTTATTGATAGTTTTCAATTTTAGATTTTTAATTCTTATAAAATATTTATCATGTGATTTAAAGTTGATAGTTGATCATTCTTTGCTTGGCTCAACTATTTAATACTTAGATTTATTTTTATATATTTGATAGTTTTACTTTTTTATTTTGTTTCTTATTTATGATTGATCCATGGGTTTTGGATTGTTTTGCCTACGTTTTGAAAGATGTCTAAGTGACTTAATATGTCTGTAAAGAATCTCGTTGAATGTTCTTACACAATTCATTTTACTTCCGGTGACAGATTATTTTTTTTTTAATCGTATAAATTATTATTTCTAACTACCAAGTCTCAGTATTACTCAACAGATGGTGCCTCTGACTGAATTATTGTTATAAAATTTACCTGCAGAAATCAGATGTTGATTGTTAGTTATTCCTTGCTGTTCATTGCCATAATTACTGATCATTGATCAATGATTGATGATTAATCATTATGATTGATGATTAATGATTTGAATAGTCACAAGTATTTATTGTAAATAGATCGTAGTTCCTCGAGGACCAATTCAAGCAAAAGGTTTGCTACTGAGCTGCATCGATGATCCAGATCCTTGTTTGATATTCGAACCAAAGGCTCTCTACCGCATTGCCGTGGATGATGTTCCTGTAAACAGCTTCAAAGTGCCCATTGGAAAAGCTGAAATCGTAAGAGAAGGTAATTTAATGTGAGATGTAAAATGTAAATAACTAATTTAATAAATTAGATATTAGATATCCCATCGAGGCAATTTGTCAATGCATGATTGTGATTGATCAGATAAATTTATGACAAATGATTAATGGTTTACTCTTAGGTGATTCAATAACGCTGGTTGGATGGGGTAGTCAAGTGCATGTTCTACTCGAGACTGCTGATATTGTCCAAGAGAAACTCGGCGCTTCTTGTGAAGTCATTGATCTCATGTCTATTCTTCCGTGGGATATCGAGACTGTTTCCACGGTAATTTTTGTTTTCTTATAACTTATTACATGACTATCTGATGTCTTATTGAAATGTTACAAGGTATAACTTTTATTGTTCTTTCTTCTTTTTAAATGCTACTGACCCTGCGTAGATCGCGTAATGAGTGCAGCGTCACCTTTTTTACATTTCATTATTTTTTTTTAACAATATTTTAAAGGAAAGTTTTGAAAAAAAATTTAATTCTTTCTTTGAATATTTCTAAAAATTTGAGTCTAATAAACATGTCCTAAAATGTTCTAGAAAAATTTATCAGAATGTAAAGGATATTTATGCATTGATAAAAATATTTATTAACTGTTAATAAATTGATTTGGAAACTAATTATTCATTTATTAAATACAACTAAATATTTATTTTTCACAAAAGTACATTTATTAACAGTTAATTTATTTTTTTGGAGTGAATATGTTAATAGTAAGATGTGAAAATTCATAATAAATCTATATATATATAAAAGAGGATGTTTGTATATATGACATCGATAAACTCAGAAACTATTTGACCGATCATTATAAAAATAGGTAGGTATATGTATTTTTCCACGAAGAAAATGAATATGCTTTGCCCATTGATGTCACTCATCATTAGGTAGCGCTGTAAAGTACCGATTTTCGTATCGTTCAACCGATTGTCATGAAAATTAGTACATATGTAAATGTATATTTTCATGGAGAAAACGATGATGCTATCCCTATTGCAATGTATAGACTAAAAAATAAAATCTATTAAAAAAGTAAATCAACTAACTTCACATCTGTCATCTGTCAACAAACATAAAATAATCACACGAATAAATAATATCAATAATGTGAACTACTTGATGATGTTGAGGGAGTATTCGGATCTGTTTATTATAAAATTTCATGAACATCAGGTAGAATATAAGTTAAATTAATTACAAGTTCGTAATCAGAATTAACAATTCAAAAAAACTTATCTCTTCTTTGTTCTTATTGATAAAATTTTCAAATTATTCACATTTACAACGCTCAAGCCGTTGCTTCGTACTTTTACCGCTGACATTAAGATAAGTCCGATATGCTTTTATATAAATAACAAAGTAGATGTTGTATTAATCGACATGTACATCAGTGTAGGTGAAGAATTTTCTCCCGAGGGAGAAAAGAGTGGAAGAGAATGAAGATAAAGATGAAGACTAAGTAAGCTTTAGCCCAGCGAAGCGGGCTGGGTTCGCTAGTTCATTTATAAATTTATAAAGCCACAATTTTTTATGATGAAGCTTATTAAATATTATTAACAAATCTTTCTATCAGTGGATAAAAAGAATTACTTTGTCTGGGATTTGAACGCTTGACCTTTAAAAATTTTTCAGAGAAGTTAAATACCCAAATTGAAGAATTTTAACTACAAGAACTGTAGCCACCTATCGGAAACTTTTTAAATAACTTCTTAATCCAATCCACTTAACTTTTTATTTTAAACTGTTATTTTTATTTCGTAACACATTGATAGTAAAATTGATTAACTAATAATAAATTCATTTATTTGGAAACAATTTATTCATTTATTAAATATTAATAAATATTTTTCGAAGAAAAGTCATTTCTTCAGATAAAAAAATTTACTCTCGGAAATTTTCAAAAATATACGTTCTTTTGTCAAGAAAATAAATTTTCAATAAAAAGTGTTTTCTTTCTCAGTAGTGTGCATTAAGAATATAACTATTCTCTTTTCTCCATATAATCAACAATCGGATTGTAAATTAGCATTAATGGTGATTGGATATCGATGCATATGATCTATGATTTATGATTTATATATTTATATATACTTTGTATTGAGCATTAATGCAAAGTGCATTCTTGTAACGTACAGTTGATCCGCGAAAGTAACTTCATCGAATAAAAAATACATTCGCAAGTACCAGCTGCTAATAGTCAGTGTTTACAATTTTATATTATTATTGTTCATTCTGTCTACTTAATCATTATTTATTAAACTTTTAGTCTGCGAAAAAAACTGGACGAGTTGTTATTGCCCATGAGGCGCCACTCACTAACGGATTTGGGAGTGAAATAGCTGCGACCATCCAGGTATTTTTTTCTTCTATTTATTTTTATTTGGTTTATCTTATTTATCTTGTTTGTGTTTATTATGTGAGTAATAATTATTTTTTGTTGTTGTTGATAGGAAGCTTGTTTTTTACATCTCGAAGCTCCCGTTCAAAGAGTAACGGGTTGGGATACTCCCTTTCCTCTTATATTCGAACCGTTTTATCTTCCTGATAAATGGCGTTGTTTTGACGTGATAAAGAAGACTTTGAATTTCTAATGTTTTTCCAAAAATGAGAATCTAGTGAAAAAGAAGAAATGTAATTTTTATAAATAAATTACTCATGGAATCGATATTATGAATTAAAAAGTTTGGAAAATCCAAAAGTGCACAACTCATTACGCGCATTAAATTTTTAATAAAAATGTATTGATAATAGAAGAGTAAAGTGAAAAAGAATGAAATTTATTAGTGGAAATTATTGATGAAATTTATAATTCAAATAATTCACGGTATTTTTCGAACTCAACTCAGCTCCAGCTATTATTATAACGCGCATGCGCATTAGGAACAAAGGAACAAGAGTGTTAAAAACAATGACGTAAATGATGGATTTTTTGTAAAATTATCGTATCTTCAAGCTAAAATATTTTTTTATTGTGAAGGTGGAAACAAATTTGGGAATTTGTTTTTATGGTTCTGCTCGATTTTAGAACATGGGATGAATTTTTAAAAGTTTGAGAGTTAATATTGATTGAATTATCTGTTTGATGGTACACAAATTATCTTGGTCTCCGTGAACTAATAATAGTATAACAATGAAAGATTTAATTTTTGATACTTCCAAAAATTAAAATTTTATATTTCCGAAAATTGACCTTTGATAATTTTTGGTATTTTAAAAAAATAAATTTTTTACATTTCTAAAAACTTGAACTTGATATTTCCAATAATTGAATTGTTGATTCTTCCAAAACTTAAACTTTGCAGTTCCAAAAATCGAATTTTTAATTATCTTAAGATAACTGAATTTCAATATATGATACCTTAAAAAAATTGAATTTAATAATTCCAAAAGATTAAATTTAACAAATTTAACTTTTGATTATTTTTAAATAATTAAATTTTTATACTTTCAAAAACTTGAATTTTATAATTTCAAAAATTGACTTATTTATCGTTTCGTAAGACTAATTTAAACAAATTCTAGTTAATAAGAAATTTTAATTTTTGGTATCTTAAAAAATTGATTTTATTTTCAAAAAATTGAATTCAAAAAAATCCAATATCTGATATTTTAAGATTATTGAATTTTTAATATCTTTAAAAACTTAAACTCTATAATTCTAAAAATTGAATTTTTGATAACATTAATTGTTCATCCATACTAATTTCTTCCGAGCCAAAACGAGTGAATTAAGAAAAATGTCATAAATAATGATTTTTCATAAAATTATCATGTTTTCCAGCTACGAAAATTTTTATGTCACTTAACAGGACTACATTTGTTGTTTTATTTTCCTAAATTTCTATTCTACTAAATAATTTTTTGTACTATCAGAATTAATCTTGATTGAATATCTGTATCATGGCACAAAAATTATATTGGTTCCATGGGACTAACAAGAGTATAACAATAACAAAACTAGTTACAGGGAGGAGACGAGAGAAATTTTTCGAGCGTAGACTACTCTCTAATGTTTCGCAGCATGAGTCGTGTAATAATAAGTAATAATAAGCAATAATAAGTAATAACAAGTAAGATAATTGTGAGACTGAAAACGAATAATTCGAAAGGTCAAGGTATTTTGATGCTGGAAATTGGCATAAAATAATTTTATTAAGTTTATTCAGTGGTAAATTATTGCCTGGGGCTTGCTTATAAAATCACGTGTTCGATACATGGATATAATAATAACAACGGGTTGTGTTATGTTATATTACAAGATATAAGAGAATACTTAATAAAATATTGAATAAAATATCTACTCTCAACACTACGCCTTAGTGTAACGAAACTTACACTATATAACATATATACTATATCCACCACCGACCATGGCCTAATTTTTCATACACTAGCCATTTCTATGTAAATAAATCATGCTCAAATTCAATAACTAGATGTATTATTGATTATCATGTTTATCATTGAATATCATCTTGCATTTCGTATGCATATGGACATAAATATGCAGCACGTTTTTTTTTTTTTTTTTTACTTAAAAATTTATATTTATATATATATAGATTTTTGATAGAGTGCGTTTTTAAAATTAATAATTACAAATCTCGAGGACAGTTGTCAGTACCCTCAACTGAGTATTTTGTAATTTGAAAGGGAAACCACATTCTTTCTCTATGTGTATTATGATACGTGAAAGTTGGCAGCAGTGTATATATATATATATATATATATATATATATATATATATATATATAAAGGAGACTGTAGTGTGCAGTGTCTATAAGAGTTAAATAAAATGCGACTATCTCTGATCGAGAGGTTGTTACAATGGCATAAACTATATCGAAGGTCGACGAGTTGTTTCGTTTTTTTAGTTCAATATTTTTACCAACTATCAATTTTAATATTTATTCACAGTCTGGGTTTTTTTAAAGATTAAAATCGAAATTTGATCGTCTAGTGATTAGGGAGAGGCTGTTTTATTTATTTTATGGATGTATTATTGAAGACTAAACGTAACATATGGCGGCATTGCTGGACTTCCCCGGTGTTTCAATGGCATCAAATGACCGTCAATTGTGAAATGTTTCGTTGAGTAGTTAATAGGATTTATTCAATTTATTTAATTTTTTTTTTCGTTTACTACTTTTATTTCTTGTCACTATTACCCTTCTATTACGATTGATTACGGTTGGTAGCGTTTCAGGCAGCTTCTGACGACAACATTGATTCCTCTAGTGAATCTGTTTGCATTCTCTGGTTCAGGATCCTTTCCAACTTCTTCAATTCTAAGTTCTTCAGGCATGGAGACTAGGGGTGCGTTCCACTAAGCACTCACAACGATCACGCTCACAACCACGGTTTTTGCCGTTCCACTTGGTTCTGGGCGTCACAATCATTAACTCAAGTGGAATGGATTTTGGAGCGTTTTGAGCGTTTATTTAAATAATACAAACGGCGCGTCTGAAAAAAACAAAATAAGAGGTTGGAGACGTTATGGTAAAATTTGTATGTGGTATCATCAAGTTTTATTAATTATTGGTTAACTTGATTTATTTAAAAAAAATAAAAAATACATTTATACTTTAATTTTAGAGGAGTATTTAACTAATTTATGTTCACATATGATAAAAAAGGCTTTTACGGCGACAATTGGAAATTTGTTGGTACGTCGAAATAATGCTCCACAAAGTACGAGTTATAATCTAGCAAAAATATATAATACGAAGTGGTAATTAAAAACAATATTTAACATTAATTTCTAACTGTTATTTTTATTATTGGTTGTTGTAGAATATATTCTTGAAATGAAGGATATCAAAAAAATAATAATAACATCTAAATACTATCAACTCGTTCTGTCATTGCCGGATTTGCTGTTATGATCCTTTTTAGATTCAAAAGTTTTTTTTAAGCTTTGTAGCTTAGAAGAGCATTGAGCCTAGTTACATTGTATTCTTTTTTATTGAGCTCCTTTGCAATTCTTTCCCAAATTTTTTTTTTTGGGAGAATTTCCCACTACTAAAGTATTTTTCCATGGTTTTGTATGTCTCTAATAGTAACAAAATACACAAAGTGGATTCCACCTGTATAAAGAAGCTGGGAAATGCAAATATGTTACTGACATCGTCATACATTTAACATAAACATCAAGATAATTGTATAATTTATTACTTCTCCAGATACCTTCACTTCCGTGGGTTTTAGAGTTGAGATCATCTGTAACTTCCCTGAATAAAAAAAAAGTATTGAGACAAAGAAAAAAGTATTGAAAAATATTGGATTGACTAAAAAACCAATTCTTTTCAATATTTTTCTCTTTGTCTCAATAATTTTTTTTAATCAGGGTTCAGCATTAAGACATTCTTCATGGCTAGAATTATTGTTAAACGTCATTAGACAAAAAAAGATTGTCATTATCAAAATTAGTGGATGTCGAGTGCGGTGATTGTTGATTTAAGACTCTGAAATCAAAATAAGTTTCTTTTGACAAATAGATTTTTCTTGATAATTAACGTTGTTTGTTTATTCATTAACTTAGATATGTTGTTGACAAATGATGAAAAATATATAAAATTGCGATAAATTATAAACTGCAATTATGCTTACTAAGCTTCATTTGACAATAATATTTACCTGTTAAAGCACGTTGAGCATCTGCAGGAGAAAGTTTGAGATCCACAACAGTATCACTTTCGGCGCAATAGAACGATATTGTAGTTGTCGCCATGTTTGCTCCTTTAAGTTTTAAAAATTGCGCTCAGTTTCTCAAAACGCTCACATCGACCCACCTCTTGAGATGGGTCGTCGTGAGCTAGGCGTGAGCATAAGTAATGACGTCATTAATGACGTTTTCGCCGCGACCACAACGATCGCGGTCGCCATGTGGAACGCCTGAATGAGTATTTTAGGCGTTGTGAACGCTTAGTGGAACGCACCCTAGATAAGGAGCACGAACTCCATGTATGCAAATAGGGCTACCAAAATAAGAGGGCGCTGGTGCTCGACATGTACCAAAGCGGTGGGGGGATGAGGCGGTAGTTTCAAATAGAAATAATAATTCGAAATTATAAAGTAAAACATTCAAGTTTTGTAAATGAAAATAATTAAAATCAAATAAATAATAAATTAATAGTAGTAAGAAATCAATATTTAAATGATAGTAATAAATTAAATTAAATACAGATTTGTGTGAAGAAATAGTATCAAATTTAAAATTAATTTATAATAAAATTGAGTCAGGTAAAGAGAATGATTTTTGTATTCTTTCAATAATTTATTATAATACAAAAATAAAAAAGTATAATTAAAATACAAATACAAGTAGTTATTATTTATTTTATCAGATAGAAGATCTTATCAATTAACATTTAAGATGGGTTTCTCAGGTTTATTTCAGTAAGATTTTTTAGGTCACTAATTTCGAAGTTTTTTTTTAAGTTTTCATTTTTTCTCTTTTTAATTGATTCCTTTTGTTGAAAGTTTTACCCAGAAAATATAGTCGCATAGTTATATAAAAATCGATGATATCTTTCGTTATTTCGAGCTGATGGATCCCACATCCAACAAACGATAATTGTGGTAGCATACTTTCAATTCTATCCAATATTTTATTTATTGTGCCACGGCTTAACCCTACTCTGCCAACAACATCTAAAAAAGCAGCTTCTAATTGCATGGTGAGTTGAAATAAATTGTCAGAAGCCCTTGATAGTCCTCCATATTTTTCCATCAAGTCAATAAACCGATCACGACAATTCGGTTCATCGTTAGATGATTGAAGAGTATAGAAGCATGATGAGCACTTACATTTATATTTCATTTTTCTTACGATATACCCAGCCATATACGCTTGAACTTCTCGACTAGTAGACACAACATCATAATCATGATGTTCGAGGGACTCTAGAGTTGTTTGAATCCTCGATGTTGGTTCAGTAGTTAATGATTCAGAGGCGTTTAAATCAATCGAACTTACAGAACTTTCATTTGCATCGTTGGATGAATTATCGTTCCAAATATCACCAATTGGTACAGCCCTTTCCAGCATCTTGTCAATTTTTTCTAACCACTCCATTCGTGGTTGACGAGACATTTTTAGCGAATCTTCTGTTTTCATCAGAGTTTGAAGCAGTTCAACTCCAGTGACATTTGAGCCTTTTGGAGGCTTAATCATGGTATTGCAGCAATATAATCGGAAAACTTGACCAAACTGCTGGGGTGTTGGGTGATCATTGGCACCACAAGAATATCTCATAATTGAAAATAATCTCTGTAAAATACACAATTATAATTATATTATTATTATTAAAAATGGTAATACAAATCTGCGAATTGAATACTTCTATTAGGCCATTACCTCGAGATTGTCTTGAGTCAAACGTGATGTTATGAGATAGTCATATCCATAGTTATGGTGTAACTCTGATAAGATTTGTAGTGCTGCTCGTAAGGTGACTTTAAAACCGGATATAGTGCTAGCAGATATTGGAAAAGAATTTTTTTTTGATGTGGATTTAGGAGTTGCTTTTTTTGAGATTGTATTTTGTGGAATTACTTGATTTAAAGTTGAATTTTTTGATATGGATTGTCTAGGAGTGATTTTCTTAGAAACTGTATTTTTTGGAGTGGAATTCTTTGGAGTAGAAGCATTAGGAGTTTTCGTGTGAGTATACATTTTTTCCCAATCTTCTAAAAACTTCAATAAAGTCCGAATTGCCTATGTGTTACAGGTAAAAGGAAATGAAAATTTGGAAAATATTTATGTACGGAGAAAAACATGTAAATAAAAATTGATAAAAATGTTTCGAGGATAAAAGTAATAATTGGAAGCGACATCAAAATAATAAGCAACTATTCTACTTGGATATAAATTTAGAAAAGCGTTTAGGAATTAGTAATGCGAACAGTAGTGTAATAAAGTGTTAGTATTGTTTATAATTTATCATCTCCAGCCAGCATCGATTATGGGTGATTTTTGTGTTATTACTCATCCAATTTGTCTTCTTCAGTTTTTCATTGAATAACGAAAAGTTTGAAAATCCACTGAAAACAGGAAAAATGATTGAATAGATTGAATATTGCTTCCTTGGTTTTAATGATTTTGTTGATTGATTCCTGATTAAGTATTCACAAAAACAGAATATAATCGAAGCAGTCAAATCCGCCATCAGCTGGAATAAATCTGTAAATTATTGAAATTTTTCTCAATTAATTTGTTATTTGAAGTTAATAATTGGTTAGAAAGCAAAATAAAAATTAGTAATAGTTATTAAAATTTTTATGAAGCAGCTTAAAAGCGGAAAATAATAAGTAACAAAAAATTAATTTGAGCCTGAAAGCAAAATAATACTTAAAGGTTAATGAAAGCATTTCTAAATATTTGTAAAAATAATTATAATTAGTAGTAAGTAATAATCATATATTATTAGTAAGTCACTATATTTTTAATATTATTAATTATTACTTATTAGTATATTAAAATATGTAGATAAAAGTTAAAAGTATAAAAGTTAGCCAGAAAAAATTTTGAAAGCTAAAATTTTCTAATGTAGTATATATTAAACTATTTACTCGATTTTTTCAACTACCCATGAAATTTTATAATTTAAAAATCTAGTTATAAGTAAAGATCAATACTATATAAAAAAAATTTAATAAAAATTATCCCATCGATTGAATTCACTTCATAATTAAAAAAAAAAATATAGAACACAAGTAGTGTCC
This sequence comes from Cotesia congregata, assembly GCA_905319865.3. Classification (NCBI taxonomy): domain Eukaryota; kingdom Metazoa; phylum Arthropoda; class Insecta; order Hymenoptera; family Braconidae; genus Cotesia; species Cotesia congregata. Next base: position 6,742,883 of record CAJNRD030001114.1, read on the forward strand.
TCAATTTTTTTCAACAATGCCATTAGTGATAGCTGTTAATTTTTAGAAGTTAATTACTCTTTTGTTAATTGGTTAGCAAAAATTGTTAATTTTGAACTAAAATTCTTATGTTTATTGCAAATTCTGTAAAAACCTCATTTTATTAATTATTATAATTATAAATTCGTATATCATGAATTAATTTATTTTGCCAATAGAATTATTTTTTTACCATCGCAACAATCGACATAAAATTCTTAGGATTTAATAATATCCATAGCAAAAAGTTATCGTTAAGCAAATAATTTTGATTAATTTTGTTAATAAAACAATATTTTTTATATTTTTCATTACCTGTTGCTGTTCACAAGTATCTTTAAAATACAGAGCATTTTTAGCATCATGGGAAGTCATTGCTTGAATACCATCATCAATAATTTTAATAAATTTTTCAGTCGGTTCTGATCCTTCAAATTTTTCATTGCCATTTTCTCTTAATACCGTCATTGCGCAACGAACTTCCCGTGAATATAACTATTGATATTGAAATTTATTTAGTATTATTCGGGAAATGGAATAAAAAATTGTAAATTTATACCTGATAAGCCAAAGGAACAGACATCTTTTGATATAGTTTAGGATCTAAGTGGGCTGGTGTGAGTTTGTAAGCCATAGCTAAATTTGGCTTTTCAAATTGTTCTACTAGTAAAAGATTTTGCCAATATTTTTTTTTAACAAGTCCAACAGGTGTCTATAATAAAAGAAAGCTAGCTAGTTAGATTAATGACATTTTAATTAATGTACACTGATAAAACGATTTATTAACTATTAACAATTTAATTTATTTGGAGACAATTATTTAATTTATTAAATCTTAATAAATATTTTTTAACATTCAATAAATATTTGTTTGGGAGAATAGTACATTTATTAATAGTTAATAAGTATTATCTATTAACAGTTAATAAATATTTTATTGAGTGAATTTATTTCGCTTGCAATGTCATGTAATATGAAGATTGCTTATAAACAAAAATCATCTTTATAAATTATTTGTATCAATTATATTACATTATGATAAAGTTTATTGTAAAATAGCAAATTCTATCACAGTTCATAATTATCTTTTATATTTTTAATTATAAAAATCGTTAATTTATTTAGTGAATTGAATTATTATCATGTATTCCAGCTATAGGGTCATAAAAAGTGTCAAAAGAAAATTGCTATTTTTGTTTTTTATTTTAAATAAATATTTGTTAACAGTTAACAAATATTTATTAGCCATTAACAAATATTAATTAACAGTTAGTAAATTGTACTTAATAAATTACTTATTTACTGTTAATAAATGTTTGTTAACTGTTAACAAATATTTATTAAATCGTATTTTATAAATAATTTTTTAACTGTTAATAAATACTCATTAAACCCTATGATTTTAAAAAATCATTTATTAATAATTGCTAAAGCTTATTAAAAATAAACTAATCCTTCTATCAGTGTAGAAATTATTGAGTCTATTGTGAAAAAAATCTTTACAGAATTATTAAAAAATTTCTTAAATAATTACCTCAAATTCCTCCAATTCAACCAATCCATTTCTAAAACATTTTACTAAATGTGGAAAATCGGATATCACCCATAATCTACAACTAGAGTCACATGGATGCTCACAACTGTTGTTATTAGGTCCGACTCCTAATTTCGTCCAAACACCTCTATTCCATTGAGCAGCATCAGTTACTATCAAATTTACGTGAAAACCAGCATTTTCAACAAGGATAATACACTCTAAAAATAATTTATGAAGAACTTCACTCGTAATTGAATTTTTAGTTATGAAACATCCCAGAGGTTGAGCAGAACTACCCCGATATGGTACAAACATAAAAACAAGAGCATGATCTCCAGCAACATCTTTATCAGACTCAGTTGTATATTTTCCGAGATCAACAAAACCACTGTACTCAGCAATTTTTTTGTTGTACTCTATATTTTCCATTAGCTTCACCTCATCAGCAGATATTTGACCTATTTTTTCTTCAGGAGCCATTGATGATGCTTTTTTTCGAAGAACTTCAAAAGTCTCAGGCAGAAATCCAAAAATCGACGAACTTATCTTTCCAATATACTTTGATAATGTATCAATCGTTGGCCAAGGTATTATATTTCTTGCTCGTATCATGTTGTAAGTACACGTACTTTTCATACGAATTAGAAGACATTCGTAAATCCATTCTACTTCATATCGTTTACCAGTTGGGCCTTTTTTATTAACATTCTCAAAACACATCCTTACTGTTATTTGCTGCTGTTTCGGTAATAAAGAAAGTTTTTTATTAAATTCACCTTTATAAATGGTTTTGGTTTTCCTTTGGATATCACGTAATTTTGATGAACACGATTGTAGCTAAAATAATAAAAAATAATAATTAAAGTATTCCTCAAATAATGAAAGCTGTATTATTTATAACTTTTTAAACAGTTAAAAATTTTGAAATTCTCAGTAATAATGCAAGCTAGTAATAAAAACAAATATTATAGCGATATAACAAAGAACTGCATTTGAAAATCAAAAAGTCATTCAAAAAATTAGTTATACCTGTTTCTTAATGCGCTTTGTTTTTTTAACAAGTCCTAAATTGATAGCTTTAGAAGTCACTTCTACCTTGTCCGCGATATTAAGATTTTGGCCTTTTTTTAATTTGAGCAACCTCACACGAAGTTTCCGACACTCAGGACATCGTGGTGTTGCTTGGCTTCGTTTATAAATATCGCTCACATCACCGTGACATTTTAATGAAAAACTGTAATAAAAAAATTGAAGAATAATTAGTTAATAATTTTCACTTTCAACTCTTTTAGTATTCAGTTCGAAAAAAAAAAAAAATAAAATAAAAACTATTTAAATGAAAAGAATACTTTTTTAAATCATATCCTGTCCCAGTGCATAACGTTTTCAACTCCATACTCTTTATAAAGTTAATTAAATCATTGACAGATTTTATTTGTACGTCAATTTTTTTTTTATAATGCTCTGAATACGTTACCTATAACAAAAAAAAGTTAATTATAAAAGAAAGTGATAAACTGTTTCTTTAAATAAATCATATAATTATACTTATTCTTACCAAGACAGACTGATCATCATTTATTATTAGTCTTATTCGCTCATTTAATTTGACACGATCTAATTGAATGGCGATCAATTGATTAATACCAGGAACAAAGGTCCAAGCAATTGGAAATTGTTCGTTCAATGTAATGATAATACTCAGAACTTCCGCATCATTACTACGGTTCATCTAGAATAATAAAATCGCATGTGATTTTTTTGTGCTAATACTAAAATTTTATGATAAAAAAAAACTTACTTGACGGTTACAATCTATCTCATGCTCAAACTTTTTCTGACGCTTGATTGTTACATTATTGTCAGGATAACTCAATCTTCTCTTTACAGCTAATCTAACCTGATCATTGTCATTACTTAATACTTTTGCTTGCCTTGTGATTTCTATACTCATTTCATCGTTAGTAAACTGTAATTCAAATTCTTGTTGCTGCTGCTTCTGTTTATGCTCTCCTATTATCTTAGTATTTTCTAACAAGCCATTTAAAGATTTTTCCGGGTGTTTTCCGATTACTTGTTGTTGCTGTGGCTGTTGCTCCTATTGATGCTGCACTTGTTCATGTTCATGTTCTACAAGTAATTCACAATTATTTGACAAGACATTCGAAGATTGTTCCGAAATGAGATGCACAATTGTTTGCTGCTGTTGCGGTTGCTGCTGATCTTCTTGACGGGGTATCTGTTCTTGACGGGGCATCTGTTCATGCCTGCATGGTGAGCCGCCTTTTCTACGCCGTGCTGTTCAACGCACAGTGCACATTTAGCTGGATTTTTACAATCAGTAATTTTGAGTCCTTTTTCGCCCCTTATGCAGTGTTTAAACCGGTTGACTTCGCTTTTGCACTGGGATCCGAAGTGCCCAAAGTGCCAGCATTTGAAGCATTGTATGGGTCTCTTCGTTGTTCTCATTCGGCAATTGACCCAGCCGATCCTTATTTTGCAGTTTTCCTCCAGTAACTTTTGTACTGCAGCTGCTGGTAGTGACACTGTGGCTGTCTGCGTACCCCTAAAGGCTTTACGGATCTTGATTGCCTCTAGTGGGATTTCACATCTTTCTCTAGCTTCCCTCTTTAGAGCGGTCTGAATATGCTCTTTCATCGTGTCGTCATCGACATCTCGGATCTCGATGGTCTCCTGTGGTCCTTTGCAGATCACTTTGGCCTCCTCCTTAAGGATGTCTGCGATCGTCTTTTGGAGGGCTTGGCCTTTGTCAGTGCTCTTCCTCGAAATCGTAATCAACAAGTCGCCACTTCTGGTCTTGTTGATCTTATCTACCGTTGAACGAACCTGCTCATCTGGGACGTCCTGCTTTATGCGATGCAGAATCTCGGCATACTTTGTTTTCTCGGTCGGGCGGATGATCAGTGCGTCGGGTCTGATCCATTTGCGTGGTTTTTTCCGCTTAGGCTCTGGCCTGGGCTCCCTCCTTCGGCGGCTGCTTTGAGAGTTGCTCTCTAGCTAGCTTCCTCTTCGCTTTCTTAGACTGTACTTTTTTCCAATCAGTCACCTTCTTAGGTTCGTCGTCCTGCCCTGCCAGTTGTTGGGGAGGGCTTTTTTTCAAGTCCTTCTTTGTGACTTTGTCGGTTGGCTCTGGCGAATTTCGGTCCTTTCTCTTTCCAGGCCTTGTGTCAGTTTCACCCTTATCCTCAGCAGCAGATTCGCCGTCACCGTCGGCTCCAGTGTCCATTGCTTCTTCCGTCTCAACTTCAGTTTGAATGCGTCATCGTGATAACTGCCATTCCTCGTCCAGTTTCTTGAATCTTCCAAGAGCATTGACTACACCGGTTGTCTTGGTCTTTATCTCCTTGTGGATATTGACCTTTGTTTGGACAAACTCTTATAGCTCAATGGTCAGCTTTTCAAGACGCTCCAGCGCTTGCGTTCTCTTAATTTCAGCACTTGCTTCAATCGCTGCTTGTTGGGCATAAAGCCCGTTTCCACTCTTGTTTGTTTCTTGTAAATTACTCATACTTTCTTGATTTACTAGCGCATCGTATGGAGTGGAGCGGGTTGTCATAACTAGGAACGGGTGTACCCTTGAGATAGTACTCCTACCCCAGTTCCCTGAGGCCTAGCCGACACTTAGCCAGTCCCGGAATACACGGACAGACTAGACTCGCTTGGGGCGGTGAAGATTCCGATCTCTAACACTCACTGCGTACTTCCTGATCAAGGCCCGAAATGGCTGGCTCCTGATCCGCTACTGCAACTTACACCTCGGCAGAGCAAGCTCACATCAGCCGTAGCCCGTATCGTCGAAAATAATCGACACGGGTTCCGGACACTCCCAGTGAGTTACAGCAGGGAACGATCGTCTTGCTAGGTCAGTTAGTGTGACCAACCCATTAAAAGGGGGGAGTTTTGTCCACGGGAGCGTATTTTATTTGGCTCCTACCCTCTGTATCTCATCAACTAGGAGACCTAGTGTCATCCAAAGACAGCGAGCGTTCTCCCATCCGCTACGGGGAGACGCGCCTGGTAGCAGCTTCTCCTCTGCCGCAGGATGTGTGTGTGTGTGTGTGTGTGTGTGTGTGTGTGTGTGTGTGTGTGTGTGTGTGTGTGTGTGTGTGTGTGTGTGTGTGTGTGTGTGTGTAAACCTCTCATGACTCTGAACGGCTCGACCGATCGGGACCAAACTTTGACATTGTAAAGAGTATCGTTCCCTGGCGGTTTCAGCAGCACGGTGAAAGCACGGTCGCAGCACGGTCGCTTGACAGTTGTTTCACGGTCGTTTCACCGTATAAAGTTCGTTCTTACCAAGCGATCTATCAGTCAGCATCGGATACCGTTGTGAACGATGTCTACTATTAATTTATTGAATATATACGGTGTATACGCAAGTGAATCTACGATGTTATGATCGATGCTGTACGCTCAATATACTGTCGAAATACGGTGATTTTACGCTACTGTCACGGACAATAAAATAAAAAAAATTAGAAAAACGGTTCACCCTAAAGGCCATCCCTGCAACTTCCCGCTCATTTTGTACTTAAACGCTTCAAACTACACATTACGTTTTTGAGCTCTTTGAGCTCAAAAATATTATTTTTGTGTCAATTTGAGCTCTTCGAGCTCAAAACTCTAATAGCAGTTTAAAGACACAATTTTTTGAATTTTCAAACGGCAATAACTTTTGAATGAATGAACCGATTTTCACGCGGTTGGCGGCAATCGACGCAGTTTTTGAAGTTTCATGAAAAATTTTCAAGTTTAAATCGATCGAGTCATGAATTTCGAAGTTATTACCAAAAAACACTTTTTTCGATTTTTTTCGACAACGATATCTCACGAACGGATCAACCGATTCTGACGTTTTTGGTGGCGATCGATGGGAGTTTTCAAGGTTAAGAGCTGATTAGTTTTTGAGACCGATCGGTTCAGCCAATTCGGAGATATTTAAAAAAAATAAAAAAAAACAACTTTTTTTTCACTTTTTTTGCATTTTCTCGAAATCTACTGGTCCGAATCGGTTTAAATTTTCAGGAAATCTAAGTTTGGGCAAGCCCTTTCAAATAGCGCCAACCGCGATCAAATCGGTCAAGCCGTTCAAAAGTTACAAGAAAGGTTTACATACATACACACACACACACACACACACACACACACACACACACACACACACACACACAC
>CAJNRD030001114.1:6751929-6767947 GCA_905319865.3 Cotesia congregata
AAACTTTACCAGTTAGGCTATCTGCGACGTTGCACGTAAGATCGATTCAGTGACATGATAAGGTGTCAAAACCAAGTCATTTTTTTCATTGTACAGATAAAAATAGCTTAAATAAAGTTATATTTTTTCCATGACTTCAAAATAATAATCGTAATAAATGATTAAAATTTTTTATGATTACGAAATTCTTGATTTCGAAATTGCGGTGAAATTATTAACTGTATAAAAAAAGATCTGAAAAAGAAATTGCTAAAAATTTAATTGTTAAAAAATCTCAGAATAATTTTTCTTGATAACAAACAATTTTTCCGTAATTTCGTAATTAAAGTTTTCGTCTCTAAAAAAAAAAAACTCAAATTTTTAATAATGGATTCAAATTTTTGAATTACGGTGAAAATATTTGACGTGCAGAAAATATGTTTATAGTTAAGTTGAAATTAAATTATAATTTATTAATTAATTATTGAATAAAATATCCCCCAATTAAAAAAAAAAAGAAAAACAATGTTGATTATTTAGATTATTTAGATTTATTAATGCCAAGGCACAGGCCAGATGGCAACTATAAAATATTACATAATAATATAAAAATATATAGCGATCATAATTTATAATTTATGGTTTGAGTATTTTTATGGAAATAAAATAAAATAAAATATTGTCAGCAATTTTTCTTCGTTGACTAGTAAAACATTCCTGACTTACCGACATTATACGCTCGTTTCACTTACAAACTACCGTGCAATGACAGACGATCGATCGATGATCTACGATTTTTACTTAGGTAAAAAATCGAAGAAGTCAAGTAAAAATTTGGTTTTTCGAAGAGTGAAGTATGATAATTATACAGAATAAAAATCATAAAGTAACAGTGAAAAACTTTCACAATGATACTCGTCGTTCACTGTCAACCCTGATTAAAAAAAAGTATTGAAAAGTATTGAAAAAGTATGTAATTCAATACTTTTTCAATACTTTTCACACACTGTATATTTATATATACATACAATATAGATATACAGTTGCATGGTTCAATACTTTTTTTAAATCAGGGAAATGACGGCCGTTCGACGGTCAAGTGACGGTCATTCGACGATCATTTGTCGACACTGTGAATTCACGATACATTCACCGTCGTTTCACGATCATTTTACTGTGAACTCGAATCCGCCAGGGTTGCCATTAAATTTCCTAAAAATTTAAACCAATTTGGTTGGCTAGATTTTGAGAAATCTTAAAAACAAAATTTTCGAAGAATCGTTTTTTTTGGAATAACTTCTAAATTGCTTTATTGATCAATCCCAAAATCTAATTAGCTTTCAACCTTGGAAAACCACATCGATCGCTGCCATACCGGTCAAAATCGGTTGATTCGTTCGTGAATTATCGAAAACGAAAAATTTCACAAATAGGGTTTTATTTACATAACTTCGACATTTTTTTCGGATCGTTTTCGATGAAATAAAATTATTATTACTCAAAAAACCACGTTCATCGCCGCCAAGAACGTGAAAATCGGTTGATTGGTTGAGAGATATCGTTGACGAAAAATGTGAGAACAAGTGGTTTTGATGTGATGATATAACTATACGAGCTCAAAAAAATACGTTGATCGCCGCCAGGCCAGTCAAAATTGGCTGATTCGTTCGTGAGTTATCAAAGACAAAAAATTTCGGGAAAAATGAATTTTTCAAATTTCTCTAAAATTTTCGGTCTGATCAATTTGTGTTTAAAAGTTGATCATAGGATTTGAAAAACTGCGTCGAATGCTGCCAACCGCGTGAAAATCACTTTATTCATTCAAATGTAATTGCAGTTTGAAAATTTTAAGAATATATAGTGTTTTATTAAACACTCGAAGAGGTCAAAAGCATAGAACAGCTCTTTGAGCTCGAATAACTCAAAAACGTCATAAGTGCTATTTTAAGCACATATGTATGGAATTAGCAGGAAGTTGCAGGGATGGCCTTCAGGGTCAACCGTTTTCCTAATTTTTTTTTGCTGGGAATTCAATTTTCTACAAAAAATATTTCAATCACTTTTTTCCGTATTTGCAAGCCTTTACTCAGAAAATTAGATCAAATTTCAGAAATCAAAAATATCAGTTAAGGATAACTCGAATGACTTGTACGAAAAAATCATAAGACACTTTTTTTGTCGAAAAATAAATTTTTAATATAAAAGGCTCCTTATCATTTTTTCGTATCTTGGATATTCTCGCCAGAATTCATGCGCACATCTTAATTATCAGTACCAAATTCAATAACAGATGATTAAGTATTGATAAGAGCAAAAAAAAAAAAATAAAAGATGACATGATACATCAGATATTTGCTTAGTTGTTCAAGCAATGTGACGTCAAATACTATTGTAAATAAACAATATTAATAGTTTTATATCAAAGTTATTACAGTAGCTATTGTAACAAATAAATAAAGATAAAGACACACGTAAACGCATATACGTATTCATATTTAATATATGTATAATGTATAATCATTACGCAATAATGATATTTATTATTTTATCCACGACAAATATACATATACATACACACTTATAAGTTTTTATAAGCGCTGTATATTAATGAACGAAATTAAAAGTATAAATCAATGAGTAACCTCAAGGTGTTTTTCGAATATTTCACAGCTGTTATTGTTCTCGATTATTCATTGACAGAAAACATATATATTAACATTTATGTTGGAATTAAACCGTACGGGAAGACTAAAAATATTATTTTGTCCTCGGACTTCATAGTGCTTAAGCGATGGGTCACGAGCGACTAAAATAAACTAACTACAAACAGTGTACAATTTTTCAGCACCAAATATATTATTTATTTTCTACTTCATTATTTTCTTCTTATTATTTTAAAATAAAATACGCAATTAAATCTTCAGTTTAAATAATCTTAGACGAAGTATTTTCATTAAAAAACTAGCGTAGGTGTTTGCGATTCTAATTACACGTGTAAGAATACCTGGTTAAATAAAAATTAACAACAATTCATCAATAATTAATAAATAATATTTGAGCAGATATTAACATCATTAACGTCCTTCAATCTTATGTTAATATGACAGTAATTAAATATACAGTTTTTATAATCATATTTAGTATTGTCGTAGAAAAATTGAGCAATTCATAATTCAGTTAAATATTTAATTAATTGAATTAAAAATTGAAATTTATTACTCGAAATTGTAATATTAATTTATGTACTCATCATCACCTGTTAATAAATATTTTATCACGCGATAAATTATTTAATTTAATAAGAAAAAAACTAAAAAACATTTAGAACATCTAGAAATTAAGGGAATCTTTATAATTCTGAAGAGGCTTTTTAATTTATTGATATGGAAATTGACATACTTATAGTAGTGACTTTTAATTTCGATCATGAGTTTTTTTTGTTAACAAGAAAATGTTTTTTTTTGCTCCTGTAGACGATCTTTGAGAAGTACTGAAAAAAAATGGTATCTTACGATGAGTACGATATCTTCAGTCTATAATTGAAATTCAAAAATCCAAAAATGTTTCGGTAATATAAGATATTATCTGGTGATTATCGAATGATCAAAGTCATTCGGAATTACCAAATCGAAAACTGAAGGAGTATAGATTCTGTTTTTGTCAAAAAAATCAATTCGAAATTATTAAAACTTAAGAATTTGCATTAAATACTACAGATACGAAAAAATAATAAGATACTTTTTTTTGTACACTGATGAAAAATTTAACTTGATTTAAGATGAAAAAGTATATATAAAGTCAGGACTTTTCTCGAGTTATGTAGCCTTTTCTCGAGTTAGGTAGACCTTCAGGATGCTTTTGGTCAATTATAAGCGGTATAATCATTTATCGTAAATATCATATAAATTCGTAATAATAGTCATTTGGCAAAATTACTTTCCGTTCTTGATCTGAAATCATCAGAAATTGAATTTATTGATAAAGTCTATTTAAAATTATAAAAACAAAATTCATAAAACTAATTTTTTATATATTTCAAGTGCTTATAACCTCTTAACAATAAAAATAAATAAAGTAAATTTAATTAACGTTTGTACCGGACGGAACTCGATAATTAATTTAAATCTCTAAATCTTGTTTATTTAAATATAATGTGAGCTATTTATAACAACAGACAGAAAAAGCATATCAGAATATTTGTCCACTGGCATGACTTGCAACCACTTTAATCGGCTCACTCTCAAAATTCAATTTAAAAAAAGTACATGCTTAGAGCTGTGACGAGTAGTTTTCGCGCTTGCGCCAATTCACACAAACATTTTATCTGTTAATTGCATGTATTATCCCCTCCGGAAAGTATTAACGTCACCGACATGTAAATGTGGAGTTTGTCTGTGTACCGTCTCTATTCTTAACTAAAGATAATCCAACATTAACATTACATCTACACGCACAAGTATTAAATAATAAGAAGAAGAAGCGCTCAACGAAAGCGGGAATGTTCCAAGTAGGGGGGCAGCGTAAAAAAACTTTATAAATTTTTACAAATAATTCTAAGTCTATCGAATTATTTTCACGAGCATTCATTGTCTTTCCGTCTTCAGTACTCGTCATATCAGTGATTCAAACGTTTTATTATTAAGAGTCTTTGAGAGTGAGTGAGTGATTATTTGCGATGGAGAATCGATGCGAAAATGTGAATGGAATTTTGCAGGGTGGAAAAAAAATAGAGGTGTTAAGTATCGCTGACCCAGAAAAGATCAAGATTGTTTCTTCTTCTTCTTCTTCTTTTTCTTCTTCTTTGGCTGAAAAAATGATGTCCAAAGAAGTTTGTCCGTCAAAATTAAATTCAAATTACGAAACTAATTATCGACTGCCCGAAGTCGGAGATGGAATGATTCAGCTTATGCAGGTAGATTAAGATTATATTATTATTGTTGTTATTATTATCATGATGAATAAATATTATATAACATGCAGCAAACTCTCTATTGTTAGGTTTATTAATACCCATATTTATTACCGGTTACAATTTATGCGCTCAAACAATTAGAATTTCATTTGTTAAGCAAGTGGAAATGTTGACGTATATTGATAGTTATTGTTATTAATACTTATTCATTTTTTTTTCTTTTAACAGACGTTAGTATCAAAAGTTGCGACCTTGGTTATCTTCTTTTATAATAATATTAATAATGACGATGGTAAAAATAATAATAAAAATAATTATAATTTCAATGTGAAATTCTATTTTCAGAGGATTTAATTATAACACGTGTTTAGATGTTTAAAGTCTTATTCAAAGGCTATCTATCAGAGATAAAGAAAAATTGTAAGAGACATTTCTTGTAAAAAATTGAATTCCCTACAAAAAAGATTTTTATTAATTTTCCCGTATTTTTTCTTATTTAGTCGGAGTTTTCATTTTAAATACGATTTTAATCCAAAATGTATTTCAATTATTTAATATTATTATCATTAGTATTGTTCAGTTTTTAATTAGATTAATAATAATTAATTTCTTATAAAAATTATTGGACTCACTTTTGCACTGTACTAAAAAAAAACTTGGTACGACTCATGAAAAGAAAGGATTTGTAGTTATTTAGCATAACAAGTACTTATACTGGTAACGAGTTAGCTAATAACTTAAAGAATGCGTTAATTTTTTTATTTCTTTTTTTTAAATGAATTTTTATGCAAGTTTCAAGTCTCAAGGAATTCATTTTCTCTCATATTTTTTTTTTTTTTTTTTTCAATTTGACATTGCAAGTTAATAATATCGCCGAAATTGCACCGAGAATTTCGTTACCGAAACTTGAAACTTTCCAATGTAGTTAACTAACATGTTTTTTTCGGTGAATGAAAGTAAAATGATTCACAGATATATATATATAAGATATAAGATATATAACATGCAAAATTTAATATATGTTTTAAAATTGTTGTTGTAAAATGTTAATGAGATAATTCCAAGCAATGAATTGATAATTTTCCATAATCCATAATAAAGTACGTCAGTATTGATTAGTGTGAGTTGAGATAACTTATTGCGTGGGATGTTGGTCTCACAACCTACGCCTCGATGAATTCACCCTCGTTTACCTCAATAATAAACTTTAATTTGTTTTTATTTTCATTTTCCAAAGGATTTTCAGTGAATTTTTTTGTCAATTACTAAAACCCGATCCCTGAAATTAAATAAAACAACGAATTTCGCTACGAGGGACAAACCAGAAAAACTCGTTGCGTTTTATTTGAGAACTTAAATTGAAACCTTGACCGAATCCTCCGGAGTGAGTCTTAGTAACAAGTATTAAAGTGTCAATTTCAAACACAAGGTCATGGGAATGTTAACTTCACTTCATCATTACATTTTTTTTTTTGAAGTTTTTAGTTGAAAGAAGTTGATTTCATTTCAAGGTTGTTTCATCAGTTAATCAGAATAATTTATCTTTATTGATAAATGAGAAATCTTTTTTTTTAAATGTCTGGTTGAAAAATTTTTAAATTTACTAGATCAAAATACATAAAATTTTTACCAAAAGATGCAGCGAATTCGAACGATGGTTTTAATTTATAATACATCCTCAATTGCTCATTTCTTATCTACATTATTTTAATTAACAAAATAATAAATTTTATAGATTATAAAGTCGGTGTTTTGATTTTCTTTTATATAGAAAATCAAAATAAAAATCCAAGGATTTATTTATTATTTATTTTAATCAACCTTCATTAATTCAATGATATTTTAGTTAATATCAAATCAAATTTTAATGATAATTTATTGTAAAAGTTTATATTAAATATCAAACTGAAATTAAGCAACCAAGCTGATTCACTTTCCATAAAGACATTCATATTTTTCTATAACACATGTCCCGAAAATGAATTAAATATATCTTCAATTATTTATATCTGTACTATACACGAAGAGATCTGTTTTATAAAAATCCAACAAAAAAAACTATTGACCTATAATAAACATCTAATTAATCGCATAAAATTCAAAGTTTCTCAGATAATCTTTTAAGTTTATATATTTTTTCAATGTTTTGTAAGTTGAGAAAATAATAATAACTTATTATTACAAATCGTTTCTTTGAAAATTTTATTTAAATAAATAAAACGTAATAATTGTATTTTTGATTGATTAATTAGATATTTTTATAAAGTTAAATTCAATTTTGATCACGATTATAGAGATGTCAATTTACAAAACTATAGGTTATTTGTCGTTTGAAAGATTAACCTTTAAGGTATTTTGATAATATTAACAGTATTTATCTTTGCAAATAAAAAAATGTAAATATTCACAAAAGCCCTTAAAAAAATATTATTATTATTATTATTATTATTATTATTTATTTATTTAAAGTCGCGTCAACCTCTAGGGTCCTTAGTGACTACTATTAGTACATGATTTTGAATTCATTAATCTGTTTAACTTTACAAACATATACATTTTATACATACATCTTATAGTAGGTTATTGTATTCAATTGGATTGGATAGTTTATATTCTTTAAATAATTGTATTGCATTAAAGGAGTGTTTAAGGTCTGTTATTGAGTGTTGCATTTTTGGCAGTACTGGGGTTCTGTTTTGTTTAAAAGGTGTCCATGGGTGACAGGAGTGTATCCAATTCTCAGTTGGGTAAGATAACATTGGTATTCTCTTGAGGTGAGAGAGGGTTGATGATCCCAGATGTTGCAGCGAATCTTATGGAGTTTGGAGTTATTGGAAATCCATCTTTTGTTCCATTCGTCGTGGATGTGTTTTTTTATGTATTTCTTCCAATCTTTCGCAGGAGTTGGGAGAGATGCTACTTAAAAACATTATTGAGGATGAATATTGATGTAAATTTAAAAAAATATTTTACTAAAAAACAAGCAAAGTTCAACTCAAAATAGAAAAAAAAAAATGAAAATAATGATAAACTCATCAAGTTGGAATGTAATGAAAGATTTTTTTTTATTTTTAAAACAAAGCGAATTATAAATTTTGATAGAAGTAATGACAGCTTGATAATAAAAAGATAAAAATAGTATGGTCTATTATTATATCAAGGAAAACTGAATTAAATAAAGAATTTTTAGTAAATACTTCCAATAAAAATTCGACAGCATTTACATCAGTTGTTTTTAAAAACACATGATCAATCATTTCTTTCATTGAAATTACCAATATGCTGATGCAAAGTAATTTACTGTTTTACTAACAAACAAACAATATCCACCTTAAGCTCAGCGAAGCGGGCGATTGACGATATTTATTCAATACGGTTAAAAAAGACTTAAAACAATCCAATACTTGAAAATTTCAAAATTCGCGGACAGTTAATTCTTTATTTTTCCGCTAGATGGAAACGCTCTCTCACTTGCAAATTAATTTCACTAGAATATATATAAGCTTCAAACTTTTTTTATTGAAAAATTGTTAAACTAAAGGATTTAAAAAAATTCCAACAAACTCAGCAGAGCACGCGATTAACAGATAATAAAAATGTAATTGGGAAAAAATGATTATGAATAATCAATTTAGAAACTTCAAATCAATAAATTAAAATGTTGTATGCTAATAAATATTTTCTTAATAAAAAAGCATAAATAAATTTTTCGAATTACTATATGTCGCAAGTTTGTTTTGAATCAATATTATCAACTTTCTAAAGCATTTAAGTCCCGAGCGAATGTCTTATGATAATTACTTAGATAGACAAATATGGGTAATTTGAAATAATAATAATTAGAATCGTAAATCATAATCATAATTAATTCCAAAATAAAGTTACTAACAGTTTCAAATAAAATCTCAATTAGAGATCCGGCATTTAAAAACTAATTTATTTATTTGCTGCCTAAATTTGTTAGGTCTGGTAATTTAATTATAAATAATGAATAGCAGCTTGTATGAAGTTGATAGACTGTTCGATTTAGTAGGACGGAAAATAAAACGCCAATATATTATTGAGATTAATTACCATAAGACGAAATAGATTGATATACTGCCGTTTTATTTATATTAAAAACTAATTTATTATTTTGTTTACTAAGTATTTATCTACCTGTTTTATTTTAACTTTCATTGATTAATACTGATATCTGTGATATCCCGAATCGCTAAAAAATCTTACACGATAAGATTATTCGAATAAATATATAGTGTCATTGTAAAATTATCGCGTAAAAATTTATCACTTAGATTATTATTTTTTAGGAAGTTATCGGTTCTTAGTAATTTTTTACCGTCGTTAACGCTAGTTTTAATTATTTATGTATTTGATTACTGAATACTTTATTTTTACGACTGTGAATAATTATTTCTGTACACGGAAAAAAAATTGAAGGAATTTTTACTATTTCATTATCGTAATTTTTATTGAATAAAATAGTAGCGGTGGACTATACTTCTTATTTTGTAATTTTTACAATCTACTATTGTAAATTTTATCCTACAAACAAGACTAGCAAGAGACTTAAAAAGTCGAATACTATAGAACAAATTATACAATATGTGTTTGTGAAATTTACAATTCAACTATTGTAAAAATTCACAGTCGGTTTTTTTAAAATAAATTTTAGGGAGGGAGAGAGATAGGAGGTTGGGCTAATTGATACCTATACAGTAACCGAAAAAAGAAGTAGGAAACTTCGTCCTATCCGGGAATCGAACCCAGAACTCTTAGTTGGCAGCCAGAGACTCTCCCTCTACGCTATCCGAGGTAAACTGATACTCCTGTCCTTTAAATTAACGTTTACATAAACTCGGAGTCTAGCGCTGTGTACGGCCATCGCTCACACTAATTGAGAAACATTCCAATTCAACTATTGTAAAATTTGTTACAGTTTTATTGGAAAGATACAGAGCAGCACTGGAAATTTTAATATCTTACTTTTTACAATAGTAAAATTTCATGAATAAATAGTAAATTTTCTTCTAAAATATTTGAAAATTAATAGTAATAAAAGTATGGTCCAGCTTTACAATAGTTGTATCGTAAATTTTCCCAGAAATTTTTTCCCGTGTACGTTTTTACACGATAAAAAAATTCAAAGACAGCAACACTGGTTGGAATTTTTTTGACGCCTCGAGCTTCCAAGTTCGAGTCCCGGCACTTTAAAATTTATTATGAAAATTAAATGCAGTTATTATTGAATATAATATAATATAATGTACGAATGACTTGTGGCGTTTAATGTGTATTGTAATATATAACACATTTAATGGTTAATATTTAATACCGTAGCGTGTAATGTTCTATTAATCGTAGAGTAAAGAGTAAAGAGAAGAACAGAAAGGTACACACGCATTTACGTATACACACACGCGGAATAGGATCACTATTTAACATTTCCCGTTATGTTGACAAATTGATCATTGAACCGAATAACAACGCTTATCTCTAAAGCTGTTACGCAACTTTATTCACACGTGCTCGGTGAACCGATAATTCACTATGCTACGCTGCATAAAATGTCTCGATATACATATTTTTTAAATAATTTACTCTTGATATTAATGATTGTAATTATATTCATCATTTATATTTATCACAGCCATCGATGTCGCTTTTTATACGGCGTTATTCTATGATATTAATTACTAATATACATTACAATAAGCCGACTTACTATTACATTCTATTTCATTATTATTATTATTATTATTATTATTATTATTATTATTATTATTATTATTATTATTATTATTATTATTATTATTATTATTATTATTATTATTATTATTATTATTATTATTATTATTATTATTATTACTATTACTATTACTATTATTATTACTATTATTATTATTATTATTATTATTATTATTATTATTATTATTATTACTATTATTATTATTATTACTATTACTATTACTATTATTATTACTATTATTATTATTATTATTATTATTATTATTATTATTATTATTATTTGAAAATTTGAAAAGATTGAATAATAATAATAGTGATTCGTATAATGATTTATTTTGACAAGTTCATTAATCTAATTTTCTTATGCCAAGAGGTCTTTATTTTGAAACCAGATGATTTATCTAAATATTGTGGCTTTATAACAACTTTGTATTCAGATAATAGATGTTAGGTCAGGAGTTATCGATTATCTAACTTCTGTTTCGTTAAAAGTTGATAAGCTCGAAATCAGAGTTCAAAAAGCACCCGAATTTTTATCTGATAAAATCTGCTTTGAACGCAACTTTTACATTTAGCACTTATAATGCACATCTATAAAATATTCTCCAGTGCATTTAAAAGTTGATAAAAAATTTATTAGTAGCAAATTAAAATATTTCCGACGAAAAAGAAAAAGAACTGAGTAAATATGTACGAGACAAAAAATAGTAGTTTTTTTATACTCGCAAGCTTTTACAACAATACGTATCCACAAATTTAAATTCATTCTTTCAGAGATGCCAAAAAATAAAAATACGTTTGTTGTATTACTGAAATCGTTTAATAACTTGACAACATGTTTAAGTGCAAAACAAAAATAACCCCGATGCCAATGAATGTTTCATAAATAACCTATACTTGAATTTATTATTCAACCCCGATATTGCTTAAAAATAAAAATTATTTATAGTTATTTATAACAATAAATAATAATTACACCGGCACACAAAAAAAATTAAGTAGAATGTGCATTTGACCGGACCTACCTACGGGTAAGTATTTTGGTCCGTTGAATCCGAATTCGAAGTCAGTTTGACCCCTACACCCTCGAAATTTCGAGAAAACTTCGAAAAACCGTAAAAATGATGAAAATAGGCAGTTTTAATGATAAAAAAATGTTTTGGAACTAAACTAAGCGTGATTTTCATGTATTTCGATTCACTGAATATGAATTGAAACTTTATTGAGACCACGAGCCGTTTTAAATGTAAAAAAATTACACAAACCCTCCAAAATTCCGAAAAAAGTAATTTTTTTGGTTTTTTTACTCTCGTTTTTGACTTTTGAAGACTTAATTGCTTGTGCCTGTAACCAGGGCACCTCCACGTAGTGACGGTGGGCAACAGAACCATCTGGCAGAGCCCCTAGAAGGGTTAACGGCGTGTGTGCCGTCATGGCAGGTACAAGTGATAAGTACTTTACGATGCAGGGAGTCGGAGCCCCAGTATCGGCGTCTGGTCAGGGTGAGAAAACAGGCTCGCAGGCGTCGTCATCAAGCGGCTGCAGCTCTTCAGATGTGGGAAACTTAGCTACTGGAGAGTAGCTATTACAAGAAGTAATTCTCATCTGTGTAATAAAAGTCCTGATTCATTTTGTTACATTTGTGAAGAATTCAATTTGGAAAGAAATCGAAGATCGTTATCTGATAAGATCAAACAAATTTATGAAGAATGTTTTGGTCTCCAAATTACTAATTTGGATTCAGCATGGGTTCCACATACGATTTATAGTCGATGTAACATGATGTTAACCCGGTGAAAAAAAACAAGAAACAGGACAACTTGAAATTCACAATACCAATGATATGGTCTTCACCAACTGGTTTACAGAATTGTTATTTCTGTATGACAGATACTACCAGGTTCACCTGGAATACAAAAAACAAAATTGATTACGCCAATGTTTCATCAGCTATTAAGCCACAAAAAATAGAAGTTGTCAAGGAAATTAATATGGTTGAAGAAATGGATGTAGATGTTGAAGAAAGTTCGGAAGAAGAATATTCAGAAGATGAAGAGTACTTACCTGGCGGAAAAACAAAATACCCTGAAACGTTTAGCCGAGAAGAACTTAATGATCTGGTTCGAGACTTGGCTTTACCGAAAGATGGAGCTGAATAACTTGCGTCAAGGTTGAAAGAAAAACATTTGTTGGCTAAAGGTGTATCAGTGACATTCTATCGAATAGGGAAAAAAAATTCCGGAAATTTTTTATGAACGACGATCAAAATTCGGTAGTATACTGTTTAGATGTTAAAGCTTTAGTTGATGAATTGAAACCGAAC
Organism: Cotesia congregata; assembly: GCA_905319865.3. Lineage (NCBI taxonomy): Eukaryota > Metazoa > Arthropoda > Insecta > Hymenoptera > Braconidae > Cotesia > Cotesia congregata. The sequence continues at coordinate 6,764,892 of CAJNRD030001114.1, forward strand.
ACGTATAAGGACGATGAGTAGAGACTTTTTATCGATTCATCGAAACGAAGTCTTAAAGCTGTTTTGCTTTATATTGGGAATGAATTTGCGCCGATCCCGTATGGAAAAATATATATGCAAAAAATATATGCAAATATATATTTTCACATATATTTTTTTTGCGCTAAATATATGACCACATATATGCGTAGATATATGTGAACATATATGCGTGCATATATGTTCACAAATATGTGCGCATATAAATGTCTAGAGATTCACAGAAAAAAATTTAACTTGAATCAAGAAAATAATTTTGAAAAATGTAACTTTCTTGATTTGAGTAAAAAAATTCTCAAACTTAGAAATTTTTTTTCAGTGTAACGTTACATATATGTCTACATCTATGTAAGCATATATGTCAGCATCTATGTGAAAAATATATGTTGACATATTTTTTTGCGTAAATATATGCGACATATATTTTTGACATATATATTTCTCCATGCGGGAAGAAAGCTAATACACAGATAAAAAAATAACTTCCTTCGATAGAAAAAAATCTTGAACCAAAAATATAATTTGATAGTTAGATCATCTTGATTCAAACCAGAAACATTTTTCAACTTAAACATTGTTTTTAGCCTTTTTGATTTGAGTAAAAAAATTCTCAAACTTAGAAATTTTTTTTCAGTGTATGATTACATATATGTCGACATATATGTCTTCATATATGTAAGCATGTATTTCTGCATATATGTCAGCATCTATGTGAAAAATATATGTGGACATATTTTTTTTTTGCGTAAATATATGCGGCATATATATTATATATGCGACATATATTTTTGACATATATATTTCTCCATGCGGGATTCCAATAGCTCATTCGACAAAACTGAAAGAAACTTATGAAAATTTACAGATTGTATTGGGAAAAATAAAATATTCAGAGCATAACTGGAAAATTTGTGGAGATCTCAAAATTGCAACACTTCTTTTAGGTCAGCAATCGGGATTCACCAAATATCCTTGCTATTTATGTTTGTTTGATAGCAGAGGCCGGAAAAATCAATATGTCAAAAAAGAATGGCCATCAAGATCTGCATTGAATCCAGGTTCCCATAACGTTATACGACCACCCTTAATTTAATTCAGCCTTCCAAATATTTGCTGCCACCACTACATATCAAGTTGGGACTCATAAAACAGTACGTGAAAGCTCTGAATAAAGATGGTGATTGTTTTGCGTACTTGAGAGGAAAGTTCCCTGCAATAAGTGATGCGAAATTGAAAGAGGGAATTTTTGATGGACCCCAAATACGATCTTTATTTCAGGATGCAAATTTTGAAGGAACAATGAACGACACAGAAAAAGCAGCTTGGGTAAGCTTCAAAAATGTTTCACAAAACTTTTTGGGAAATAACAGAAGTGAGGATTACAGCACTTCAGTTGACGCATTGCTGGAAAACTACAAAAATTTGGGTTGTTTAATGAATCTCAAATTACACTTTTTAGATTCTCATTTTGACCACTTCCCTGACAATTGTGGAGACTATAGTGAAGAACAGGGATAACGTTTTCACCAAGACATCGGTGAAATGGAAAGTAGATACCAAGGAAATTGGAGTGTTAACATGATGGCAGATTTTTGTTGGATGTTAAAAAGAGAAGTACCCGAAGAAAATCGTAAACGAAATAGGAATCCACTACGAAGATCATTTGAGGATAAAAGAGTGCGATACAAACGAAGGAAAGTTTAGGATTCGTAAAAATCATTCCTTTCTATCTTTTTATGTCTTGTGTTTTTCACAGATTTCAAGTTATTTGATATATCTACGTTATAGACTATTTAATTAAATCATGTTCAATCAATTTTTTTTCTGTTATGAATGGTAATTTTTACAATTTTTTCGAATTTTTCCAGCTTTAGAGGGTGAATAGACTAAAAAAATTAAGATGCGAATTGAAGACATCAAAAGATATAAAATTTTATCTGAATTGGACCAGAAGAAGTTTTTTTATTATGAAAACTATATTTTTTCGGAATTTTCGAGTTTTGTGTGATTTTTTCACATTTAAAATGGCTCGTGGTCTCAATAAAGTTTCGATTCATATTCAGCGGATCAAAATACATGAAAATCACGCTTAGTTTAGTTCCAAAACATTTTTTTATCATTAAAACTGCCAATTTACATCATTTTTACGGTTTTTTGAAGTTTTCTCGAAATTTCGAGGGTGTAGGGATCAAACTGACCTCGAATTGGGATTTAGCGGACCAAAATACGTACCCGTAGGTAGGTCCGGTCAAATACACATTCTACTTAATTTTTTTTGTGTGCCGGTGTTATTTATAGGTTATTTATAGACTAATAGAAGAATTTATTGACTGTTAATAAATTAATTTATTTGAAAACAAATACTATCATTGATTAAATGTGGCTACATTTTCTTTTAACTGTTAATAAATTTTTTTCTTGGAAGATAAGTACATTTATTAACAGATATTGACTATATATTCTACTAGTTAATTAATTTTTTTGGAGTAAAAATCTCTTGTTAACGTTAAGATGTGAAGATAATTCATAAGAAAATAATGCCATTATCATTATAATAAAGATACGATACACTTATTATTTCCACCGCTTAAAAAATTTTATAACTAAATTTATTTTATCAATATACCCTTGTTACTTCACGGAATAAATATATTTTGCATACTATTGTAAAAATAATTTAATGAAGATTAATTCGTATTCTTTGAATATTGATTTAATCCAACCCGATGAAAAAAGTTTTTGTCTAATTACCCGGGAAAAAATGATCAGGACTGATCAGACCTGTTCATATCTGATCAGACCTGAAAGCCGACCTAATCAGGCCTGTTCAGATATGATCAGGCCTGATCAGACCTGACCATGTCTGTTCATGCCTGTTCATGTCTAAACCGCTAGATACGCTTAGACCTGATCAGACCTGTCCATGCCTGTTCATGTCTGTTCATGTCTGAAGTGTTAAATACGCTCAGACCTGATCAGACCTGATCAAGCCTGTTCATGCCTGCTCATGTCTGTTC
>CAJNRD030001114.1:6781098-6797212 GCA_905319865.3 Cotesia congregata
ATCAATCCTGATAAAGTCTGATATTTCCAATGTTTATATTAAGTCTGATCAGAATATTTTTTCACGAGATATAGTTAGATATGATTAGATCTGGACAGTTTTTTGGATCTGATCATGTATGATTATACATGATCATATATAACATGTCTGTTCATATATAAACAGATCAAGTCATGTATAATCAGACCTGGCCAATTTTTGGATCTGATCATATATAGACGATTATGCATGATTATATATGATTAGACAAAATCTTTTTTCATCGGGACCGGGCCAAACGGACTTAAAATTCGGATTCAGCGGGTCGAAATACATGTCGGTAGGTAGGTCCGGTCCAAAGTACATTCCACTTTTTTTTTTTTGTGTGCCGGTGTAATTAATAATATCAAATCTTAGTAATTATTTATTCAAGTATTTAATATAAAAAAATTATTTACTAACAGTTCAGCAGGCAAATCATTGTATCTATTTTCAAAAATTACAATTTGTATCATTAAAAGTTTGTTTAAAATAATAATCGAGGTAATATATTTATATAGTTTAATGAAAGAGGTAAATAATATAATAGTTATATAGACAGACAATTGTAGGCGTAAATGACAATGCAATATATACTATACGACATATATTTTTATACGGTATAAACTCTGTTCTAATTATTATCAACCAGCTATTATAATAATAAACGGATATAAAACTTGTTTGCTAGTTAATTATATATTAAAAATTCAAATAATTATTATATTAACAACTGGTTGTTAAAGTCACAATATATGAATTAAAAAATAAAATAGACGCACCCCTTCCTCTGGAATCGAACAGAAAAAATAATAACCAGTGAAAGTATCGAGGTAATTTTAGCAATTATTTTTTATTGCCCACTAGTGTTACATAAATTATAATATGTAATTAATAGAATAAATATTCAATAATGAGCGAATAAATTTAAAAAAATTGAATTAATTATCTTGCATACGGAGAGAAGAGATAAGTTATATTTCCAATTCAGAATGGTAATTATTAGTATGTTAGACAACTACATACTAATCATTGAATTTAAAAGAATAATAAATAATAGTAACATTGTCGCTTTACTTAGTTACAAAATTTAACATAGTAATTATTTTATAAAAAATTTTACACGAGTCTATAGTTACTTTGAAAAATAATAAATATAACTATTTTTTTCTCCGTTTCTCCTTATTATTTTCTGCAAAAATATGGCAACAGACGTACGTTCGATGACGTCCGTTCATTATTAAAACGTTCCCGTCATTGACATTGTCCGATAACGACTCGAGTGATAAAAAATTCTCAACAGCATTACTAATTTACATTTTAAATAAATTAGGGCATTGTGACGGTTTGCAAAATTAATTATAATTGTTCTCTTCGGTGAAACAGCGACAGACTTTAGACAAACAAAAAAAAAACGTCTATCGTCAATCGTCTATTTGAAGTTATCGGTCAGAACTAGAACTACTTTCGAGTTTCGAGGCAGGTTACGCCCGCTTCGTTACGAAACACCTGATATACTTAACTTATACAGACCAATAAGTCGCTCGGATCTGAGTTCTTTCTAATTTAATATATACATATGTGTATGATAGCTTGAACTCTTACTGATAGTTTATTTTTATTCATGCATTAGATAACCTCAAAAATTCTCCGGACTCTAATTTAATTTTTAAATTATATTTGTTATTTATTAAAGTCAACACGCGTTAAAGTTTTAATTTTTTGAAAAAATGAAATATTCATAAGAACTACAAAATTTTTACTTGGTCCAAAACAATTACGGTTTTTTTATTATTTTATTGAAAAAAAAATTTATCTAAATATGATGAATTACAGAATAAATTTAATTTTGTAATTCAAATATCTAAACATAATTCATCAAAAAAATTCTTGATTAATTCCATTACCATTTGCTGGTTTGTCTTTTGAATGTAAACTTCATTTCGTCTAATATCTAAAGAAATTAAAAAAACTTACTGTAAAGGGAAAAAATGCGGAAAAATTAGACTAGAAAACTAGGATTTTGTCTGTAATTTGTCGTATAAATTCATTACATTTTGATAACTGAGCGACATAGTTTGAAAATTACAGATTGAGCTGTTATAATTCACTGTATATTCAATATTCTCGAAAATAAGTAGCTCACACTGCAAATCTTATTCTTTCAATGAAGAATTTAGGGTAGAAGTATCGGTTTTGGCCATCTTAGGACCATTTTTGGGCACTTGATATTTTAGTGAATTTGTAAAAATTTTAACTATTCAAGTAGAATTTTTATAGAATTTATGAATTAGTACATTTATACGAATTGAATTCATAAAGTCTTGCGCTTATGGTAATATTTATACAATAATTTGAAAATAAAATACACTAGCCACAAACGGTACTTCTAGCCCATTTTCACAAAATCAAAAAATACATCTAAAAAAACAGGAATTTAAAAAGTTTTAGTTATTAACTAACATGAATTTCTCAATAAATAAATGTTCAAAAATAATAAATAACTGACAGTTTCAATTTTCATGCCAGTAAAAATTCGTTTGAAACTGTAAAATTTGGTATTTCCAATTGTCATTGCATTATTACAAGATATACTCTTAATTATTACAGTGTGAAGTGTAATACTTGCAGTTTTGTGACGAGCGACCTGTTTTTACTCTAAAAAACTGTAACTTTACTTTTTTTTTCCGTGTGATAAAACTATTTATTTTATGTACGAGGAGCGCTTGAGGTAGTGCTTTACTCCCGCCCTGTCAAAGTCAAGCAATTTCGTGATTTTTAAGGTAGTTCTTTCCCAACCTATAGTTTATGCTACTGCTATCTTCGTCACGCGCTAGTGTTGCCTCTCTTACGGGCTATTGCTCACTTACTTCCACGCATGACTTTATTTATTTACTTTACTAGTTTATCAATGATTTTTCAAAAACTATGTGGTAGGGAATTCCAGAATTTTGTAGGGTAATTATACATGTATTAATCTAAGTAATGTTAGTTTTTCGTGAAATTCTTAAAATTTTTTCAATACAAAAATAATAAAACTCGCGGTTTTCTCTCTCTTTTCCCATACCACCTGTGTAAAAATGTCATTTTCAATTGCAATTATCTTCGATTAGACGTGGTAGATCGTCTCTAAATTTTAACAGCGTGTGTATTATGTATTTAACTACTTCTATACGGAGTTTGGGAGATTTGTTGAATTTTTGCTTAAAGGGCCGAACTACCTTAAAGGCCTTTATTACAACCATACTGCACTTATACAATAATATGAGTAGATTTACATCGAGAAAGCACTTGAAGTGAACCATTTTATACTTTCTAGAAATCATTTTATGTTGCTACTGTGAAAAAAAAAAAACGTTTCGAAAAAAATTTTACGTGGACGTCCTGATGTCACTCGCTGATTTTGTATGCACCAACGATTACTCTTGAACAAAATCATACACCGAAAGCGGGCTTATTTCATTAGTTTACGTAGTTTTCAACTTCCCGCTAAGAAAATCAAAAATTTTCGAAAATCAGGAAGTTATTGTTATTACCCCATTTTTCGAAAATCGAGTTTTCAACAGATCTCGACGTTTTGAGGTCCTAGGAAGCTTCCCTGACTATTCCCGCGATGGTGTCTGTCTGTGTGTGTGTGTTTTTTTCCCTTAGGGTGGGGGGGATTCCTTTTTACGGATTCTAGGCATAGATGTTGGCCCGGATATGTGGCGACTCGACGCAGCTTCATACTTAAACTCGACGCTAACGCCCCTATCCACTAAACCCTAAACCCCTTTTCCTTCTTTTCTCTAATCACCTACAGTACGATCTTAAGGTATTACTTCGCGGGGGGAAGATTTAGCTGCCGCTCTTCCTTCTGGTAGCTAAGGTGTCATTTCTACCTTCCTTCTAGATTCTGTCTTTTGCTCTTTCTCTCTCGATGGAACGCAGCTCTGTAAGCACTTCTGTGGCAAAGGTGCTTGTGGTGTTCCAGGCAGCTTCTGAGGACAGCATTGCTTCTACTATTGTCTCTGGTTGGATACTCTTGTTCAGGATTTTCTCTAGTTCCTCGCGCTGTGGATTAAAACGAGGACACACAAAGAACACGTGTTCCACGTCTTTAGCGACACCTGGGCAGGACGGGCACTCTGGAGAATCATCGTGCTTAAAGCGATCAAGATAGGCTCGGAAACAGCCATGTCCTGACAACATCTGCGTAAGGTAGTAGTTGACCTCACCGCAGTTTCGGTTCAGCCAAACGTCGATCTTTGGTTTAAGACGATGCGTCCATCTTCCCTTTTCTGCAGCAACCCATTGGAGCTGCCATCGGCGTATGCTGTTCTGCCATTCTTCCGCTCTGAGCTCTTCAGCGCTCAGTGTAGTTGTCCTCTTTCGATAGTAAAGCTGCCGTCTTTCCTCAGTTAGGACTCTGAGAGGCAGAGTTCCGGAAATAACGCACACTGCACGGAAAAAAAATTGTACGAAAAATGATGATGGAAACATAATAATTTTTAGTATAGAACATTGTAGTGCCGGACCAGAACTCAAACATTGTAATTTATACGTTGCAACATCGTAAATTTCTATCACTCAATGAAAAAGAAGTTTAGCTCACCGAAAAAATAGTTCCGTGTCACCGAGGAATCGAACCCGGTATTTTCTCCGCCACAGGCCCAAGGCTTATCCCCTTACGCCATCAGAAGGAATATCTATACTTTCTGTTCAGTCACATAATAAGACCCTCCATACAGTAGTTGGTCATCTATCGGTGGTGGCGTCGCAAACTACTAGACTCTGTCTCTCTTTTATTAAAACATATAGTATGCGTCCTTATTCACTTGCTCCTACGGAAAAAAAATTTACTAAATAACATAGTAATTTTCAATAATTCAAATTGTATTCTGTAGACGGCAGCATAGTAAAAATCAACATACTGAGAGTCTAGTCCTGGATTACGATGTTACCAATGTAACTTTTCATAGGATTTTTTTTCCGTGTGCTTCCTCGGATACTGTGCGGAAGGCGCTGGCTACTTTTAAGGCACTCAGTCGGTATATTGGTCCAGCCTTTCTCTATGATTCTTGCGCCTCGAAAGTGTCGGCCCAAATGGATATTCCATATGTGTGAGGACCGATGTGACTACAGATAATAACAGTAGTCTTCTGCTCTGCTTTGGTCCACCAACGTTGGGCATCAGTCGCGCTAGGCTACCTCTCACTACTGACGCTTTGGCACTGACGTGTTCCACCTGCTGCTTGAAATTGAGTCGGGCATGAAGCATCACTCCCAAATATCGGATATAAGGTTGCGATGTGATTTCTTGTTCACCGACATCCAGCTTGATAGTTTCCATTATTTTTCTGCTCGTAATAAGTACTGCTTCTGTTTTATACTTGGCTAGTTCCAAGTTCATCATCTCCATCCATAGATTAATCCGGCTAAATGATATCGAAGGCCAGATTTATCTCTTTCAGTTGTTTCGCGACAATCACTACGGCTACATCATCGGCATATGCAACAAACTTGACCTCTGATGGCAACACGATTCTCAGGAGGCCATCATACATGATGTTCCATAACAAAGGACCCAGAACTGAGCCCTGTGGTACTCTTCCGGTTGTTTCGTACTGCTTTGGACCACTTTTTGTGTCGTATTTAAGAACTCGGTTTGAGTTTTGAACTCTGTATTCTGGTACTTCTTTGTCTTCTAGGGCCCGCATAATGTAGTCTCAGTAAGCGGAATTGAAGGCATTCTTGATGTCCTGGGCAGCCACCAAACAATACTTTTTCGTACCGCGCCTCCATCTACTTCCAGCAATTGCATCCTTAGCTGTATTGACAACCAGGTTGATTGCATGGAGAGTTGATCGTCCTTTCCGGAAACCATATTGGTTGTTTGCGAAAAGTGGATCCACAATTGCTTCTATCCTTTGATGGATTATACGTTCTAATATCTTACCCGCCGTGTCTAACATACAGAGTGGGCGGTAAGATGATGGCTCTTCCGGTGGCTTTTTTCCTTTGGGAAGCAAGACTAGTCTCGGTTGCTTCCACCTTCTAGGGAAGGTCCCTTCTTTGAGACACGTATCGTAGGTTTCTAGGAATAGTGCTGGCGCTGCTTTAATAGCTGTTTTTAATGCAATGTTTGAGATTTCATCCAATCCTGGCGCCTTATTATTCCCTACACGATTACATGCCTCCATCAGTTCATCCAGAGTGATTGATGGAATACCTTCGGGGTTAAGTTGCTCACATGGGTAGGTAAACTCACGTTGTCGTGGAAACAGCGTGGAGACGATCCTCTCTAGAAGCTGAGGACACGTAGGTGACGGCATTGGCTGGTTTTTTAGATGGGTCATGACCACCATATACGGTCTGCCCCATGGATCTTTTTCTACCTCTTCGACGAGTTTCTTCCAGCAACGTTTTTTGCTATCTTTGATGGCCTTGTTCAATTCTCGACGGGCTTTTTTGTACTCTGCGACCAGCTCCGCCGAGTTAGGTCGTCGATAGCCACGCTGGGATAGTCTTCTTCTTTTAAGACACTCTTTACGAAGGACACTGATATGGTCGTTCCACCAGTATACTGGAGGTCTTTGATTTAGGCAACACTTACGTGGCATACAGGCGTCGCAAGCCTGTGCAATTCTCTTCATCAGTTCTGTGCTCCTTTCTTCTGCGTCTTCAGCGGTGATCGGACCACTATTCAAAGCTATTTCCAGTGCATCCGGGTCAAAGGACTTCACTTTCCACCCAACGGTATTAGATTGCATATTCGGTCTTCTCGTATTCTGGTCGTGTGATATTTCCCAGAGAATCGCATTGTGGTCACTGGCCGTGTAGATATCCATCACTTTCCAGTAGTAGTTCCCTCTGATGAGGTTCCTGCTAACGAAAGTGAGATCTACGATGGAAGTCGCATCACCTTTGGTGTACGTTGGCGTGTCACCATTGTTTAGGAGGACTACATCTAGCGAAGCAAAGGCCTCAAGTAATGCTTCACCTCGCGCATTAGCCTGCTTGCTGCCCAGTCCACCGCCCCGGAGTTGAAATCCCCAGCTATCGCTACTAGATAATGCTGCTTTGCGTCCTCGGTCAGTCGATCCAGGAAGTCAGTAAAAGCGTCAATGGAGAGGCTAGGTGGTGCATAGCAGCTATAAAAACGGATGTCGTTAACTGATGCTGCTACAAAGCCAGTGCTACCACTGTTCACTTCACTCTGGAAAGGATGCCTACCACAGGACCAGATGACAGCTTTGGTAGTACTGTCGGATTTCCAGGGTTAGGTACTCAGATGTCTGTATGGCTCTGCTATCATTACTAAATCTAACTCTAGTTCTCTTGCTGTCTGCATAAGCAAATCATGTGCAGCTTCGCAATGGTTTAGGTTCAGCTGCAATATCTTCATGTTCTTTTGCTTGTCATCTTCTGAAGTGCCTCTTTGAATACCGGACATCTGTATGTACCGGCACAATGAGCAGCGTTCTCTGTGCTTTGATCCGCGCATAGTACACATTTTGCTATATTTTTGCATTCAGCAATCTTGTGTCCCTCTTGTCCGCACCTGATGCATAGCTTAGACCGATCTGCCTTGCACTCGGATCCATAGTGTCCGAAGTGCCAGCATTGAAGTATTGGATTGGCTTCCTAGTGGCTCTAATTCGGCAGTTGCCCCAACCGATCCAGATTTTACCGCTTCCTTCTAGTATCTTCCGCGCTGCAGTTGCCGATAGTGTCACAACAGCGGTCTGAGTACCTCTGTAAGCCTTACGAATCTTAATTACCTCTGGTGGTATCTCGCAGAGCTCTCCGGTTACCGTTTGCAAGGCAGCCTGAATGTCTTCCTTTGTTGTGGTGCCGTCCAGGTCTCGGATCTCAATGTCTTCCTGTGGCCCTTTGCAAATTACTTTGGAATCTTCTCTGAGGATGCCCGCAATAGTCTTCTGTAAGGCTTGGCCTTTGTCGGTGTTCTTTCTCGACAGCGTAATCAGCATGTTCCCGGTCCTGGTTTTGTGGATCTTATCCACCGTAGTCCGGACCTGTTTGTTTATCAGGGACGTCCGTCTTTAGTCAGCGCAAAATCTCGGCGGTTGCTTCTGGAGCTTTTCTTTTGCTTGCTCTCTCTTCGACTTCTTTGACTGGAATTTTTGCCACTCATTCACCTCCTTTTTTCAGACGTTCTGTGTTACCACGTTTTTCGGAGGACTTGGTTTAAGGTCCTTCTCCTTAGTACGGCTGGCCATTGAGTCTGGGGAATTTCGCTCCTTCCTTTTCCCAGGCCTGATATCAGTTCCAGTTTCATCTCTGTCTTCGACGACTGACTCGACGTCACCCTCGCCACCTGTGTCCATCTCTTCGACAAACGTGTCGACTTTTGCAGGTGAAACCGCTGTCGCACTCGTCTTCATCACGACATTACAGTGTTGCTGTTGGATCTCCTGCCATTCTTTGTCCAGTTTTTTGAACCTCCTCAGGGCACTGCAGATGTTCGCCGACTTCGACTTGATCTCCTTGTGGACATTTTGCTTACACTTACACCTCGGCAGAGCAAGCTCACATCAGCCGTGGCTTGCATCGTCGGAAACTACGATACAGGTTCCGGTCACTCCCAGTGGGTCACAGCAGAGAACGATCGTCTTGCTAGGTCAGTTAGTGTGACTAACCCATTAAAGGGGAGTTTTGTCCACGGGAGCGTATTTTATTTAGCTCCTACACCTTCTTTACTTCATCAACTAACAGACCTAGTGTCATCCAAGGACAGCGAGCGTTTACCCATCCGCTACGGGGAGAAGCGCCTGGTAGCAGTTTCTCCTCTGCCGCAGGTGTGTGTGTATATATATATATATATATATATGTGTGTGTGTGTGTGTGTGTGTGTGTGTGTGTGTGTGTGTGTGTGTGTGTGTGTGTGTGTGTGTGTGTGTGTGTGTGTAAGTATGTGAACCGCTTATAACTTTTAAACGGTTTGACCGATTTGATCGCGGTTGGCGCCATTCGATAGGGCTTGACCAAACTTAGATTTCCTGAAAATTTGAACCGATTCGGACCAGTAGATTTTGAGAAATTGCAAAAAAACTACAAAAAAAAATTTTTTGAAAAGTGGTTTTTTTGGAATAACTTTTAAACGGTTTTACCGATCAATCCCAAAAACTTATCAGCTCTTAACATCAAAAAACCGCGTCGATCGCCGCCAGTCCGGTCAAAATCGGAATATTCGTTCGTGAGTTATCGTGAACGAAAGAAAACCGAAAAAAGTGTTTTTTCGGAATTACTCTGAAATTTTCGGTTCGATCAATTAAAACCTAAAAATAACGTGAGGATGATAAAACTGCGTCGAATGCCGCCAACCGCGTGAAAATCGGTTGATCCATTCAAAAGTTATTGCGATTTGAAAATTAAAAAAATGGTGTTTTATCAAACTTTTGAGCTCGAAGAGCTCAAAAGCATACAAAAGCTATTTTTTTGAGCTCGGGGAGCTCGAAATAATACACAAATTGTATTTATGAGCTCTAAAACGTCATAAGTGCAATTTCAAGCGTTTAGGTATAGAATTGGCGGGAAGTTGCAGGGATGGCCTTTAGGGTGAACCGTTTTTCTAATTTTTTTTTCTTTTAAACATCAATTACACAATTTACTTTTTGCTAAAAAAATGAATAAGTGTTATGTGGCGTGCACTTTTGGATTTTCCAAACTTTTTTATTTTATTATTATTTTATACTTAAATGAGCATAATGTCGTGCAATTTTGAATTTTTTTTAATCTATTGAATTACATAATCTATCTATACAGTAATTAATTTTGTAGTTTATATTCTAAAACACAATTATTGTTATCCACGGTTATTTGCCCGCGGTTAGTATTCTACGGTTACTTTTACCGCGTATGACTCATCAGCGCAACATTAAATAGATACACAAATATTAATATAAATTCTCCATCAATAATATAAAACTAAAAAAAAAAACCAATCATTAACATTGAAATTAAATATTTTTTAAAAAAAGCATTACCCAATGTTTTAAAAAAGAAACACGGAAATCAGGAGTAACAAAAAACTACAAATTATGTATATATAACATATACATATTCTAATAATAATAATAATATTAAAAGACTGAATCTAGGTCGTCTGGTTGCCAGGGTAACGTAGCACATTTACTTATACACCTCTTATCTCCTACGCATCATTTCTCACCAACAGTGAATATTACAAGTGAATGATATTTAGTGTTTCAATTACTTTACTGATCACGTCATAATATACTTTATAAAGTTATTTTATATATTGCGACTAAACATGTCTCTTCTCTATTCTAAATAAATGTAAAAATATATTAAATATATACGACATTACCCAGAACAGCGTAGGCGAAAACAAGTAAATGGCAAAAACAAATTTTTACATAATGATAACTTAAACGGTTGAATTAAACGGTTGAATTAATCCCGCAATTAGCTTAACAAGCATCTCTACAATCGATAATTATTATTTGTCTTTCACAAGATTTTGAGCGCACAAAAGTTTTTATTTCCAACTCAAAAGTCAAACATCGAATTTAGGTTGATTTTATTTATTGATCAAAGATTTAAATCCATAGTAACCATAACGATGAAACATTTTTATTCTGAGAAAGAGTACCCGGTTTAATGGGCCAAGGTTTATCTCATGGTCTCTACTCACAATTTAGATTTTTTTAACTTCCCCAAGGATTCCCTGGGGAAGAAAACCTCGGTTGTAATTGTAACTCATTTTATCTTTTTCAATTTCTTGTCACGCGAATAGTTGTTTTTTTCCTGATGCAGTATTTTTATTTATTTAAACGTAAGTAAAGTTGACAACTGCAAAGTATGCGCTAATTCATTATTTACAGTTACGATGATAAATAGATTTTTGTAGGACGCTAGATAATCATACGGAAGTAGGTTTGTGTTGGTTTAATAGGTTCATGATGGCACTGTAAGATTATTGATGCTACTCATTTTTATTTTATTGTTATTATTTTTCGATGGATAATATCATTTTTAATAATAGATGTAATGGTAATAGTAATTTGCTGCAGTTGTTGGAAATTAATGGGCTGACAATGAGTAGGAAGTATTTTTTTATTCTGACAAAAGATGTTTGTTTCCGGGAAAATTAAAACAGAGAATTCTCTCTTTTATTAATTGATTAGCTAAAAAAAAAAGTTGTATTCTATTTTATCGATGCGTGATTATAAAGTAGTTTGATGAAAAAATAGCATGGCGATTTTTTGCAGCTGATCGCTCGAGGTTTTAAGTTTTTTTTTTTATGATTTTAAACTGATGAAAAATATTTAAGCTTTGATATTTTGTAGATAGTATATTACGACCTAAGGCCAAAAAGTTGGGTTTCCTGGCTTATGGGATATAATGGCCGAGGCTATCGTATCACATACGTCAGGGCATCCAACATTCTGGTCGTAGGTTGTATACTATTTTTCTTGCTCTCCAGCCGAAAGTACGCAACCCCGTAGAAGGGGTTTTGCAATACCGAGACGAAGCCGAGGTTTTACTGGTCGGGGCGGGCATAATAAAAAAGTAAAAATTAATAAATAAAAAAAAATAAATTATTTTAAAGTTTACTAACAAACGATCTGATTAAGAGAGATAACATGCACAGAACCTGTCACAAATATTTAAACTCGATTTAATAACAGAATTAATTTTTTGACTTCGTAAGACTTCAAGAATAGGAGCTCTTGAATAGGTTTTTTATTTGATTTTGTACTTCGTCAAAATATGGGACTTAGAAAAATTTTTTTCACGTTATTGAAGAATTTTTAAAATGATAAAAAAATAAAAATAATCGCATTCGAGTGAACTCATTTCGTTGTGTATTTATTTTTGTATTATAAAAATATTATCGTAAATAGCAAAACGTTCAGTGATTCTACTTATTAAAAATTAAATCGATAATTAAATCGAAAAGTATTTTTTTTTTTATTTTTGGGTAGAAAAGTTGATATCAAGTTATTTATCGTTGCTATAAGTCGTTTATAATCTTATGTGAACATAAGAGCTTATGTAGAGAAAAAAAATTTACTATCTCATTAGGAGCAGCTAGCCAAGGCAGACCAGAGGACACCACATCACTGAAGTTAAGACGCATTAGTCATGATAAATACTTGGATGGGTGACCGCTAGTAAATTCGTATTCTAAGCTGCGAGCGATACCATTTTTTTTTTTTTTTTATTTCGAAGAAAATATATTTTAATGTACTTGATTGTCTTCAATTTAAGCTCTTTTTTAATATTAATTACAATACAATTAAAACTGAAAATGTATCCTTTATAAACTATTTTTTTCTAGAGTCAGAAAGGGCTCTTAATTCTGACTTCTTGAAGAACTCTTTTTTTGAAGTCAGAAAAAAGAGCTCTTTAAGAACTCTCTCTATGAATTCCTGATTCACTCTTTAGGTGGCGCATTGGACGTCCTCAAAACGTCTTGGAGACCTCATTTTGATCAAAATTCTGACGTCTAAATCTTAAATAAGAGTTCTTTGAGAACTGTAAAAGACGTCATATTGCTATCTGGGTAGAAGCTTGTAGAGTACATGGATTGTTTTATAAACATTGCTTTACTAGCTGTCAAAATATGAAAGAAAGCAAATAAAATCTATAAAACTTTTATATTTCATCTTCTGAAATTTTTATATAAATTATTTGTGCAGTACTATTATTAAATAGTTCATTAACAATAATCTAGTTAGAAATTATTTTTATTTATTTGACATTTTTTGGTTAGTTTATGCGCTGACATGTTACATACAGACGATGTTGAGACTGTTATATACAGTTGAAACTCGCTGTATAGGCCGGTCGCGCCACGAAAGTACGAAAGAAAGCGAGGCTTCGCCTCGGCCAACAATTACATGTGATCTGAGACATTTCTTACTTTACTTCCCTAGGTGTGTAATATACTATTTTCATATAACCTGCATTGAAAATGCGAGTTTCAATGCCTGTTGAGCCAACCGAAACTAGACAATTTCAGACCAATGCGACTGTTGCCGGGCAGGAATCAATCATTTCTTCCCAGCGGACAGAAAATGATGATTTTCTGCCCGCAAGATGAAGTTGCAGCTTTATTTTCAATCCTACAGGAGTACCTTTTGTTTATTTTATATCTTTATAATTGTCATTCTAACCGTTAACTGTACTGACATATTATAATTCTGGTTAAGCATGAATAAGAATGACAAAAGCAAAGTATTCAATTTACAAATAATGTTTAATAAAAAATAAACCATCACTTTCTTGAATTATAGTTTTTAATTTTCTTAATAAGTTTTATAATAAAATGGTATTTTCGCTATTCGTCTAAAACTATCTAGCTCTGGTTGGCTCCAGACATTGAAACTAGCATTTTTAATGCAACTTATATGAAAAATATTATGTGTGACGCGGGATGAAACACGATTTCAGACCGAGTGATGCCAGCCCTCGCTTCGCTCGGTCAGGCAACCTCACTCTGGTCTGAAATCGTTTTGTTTCATCCCTAGTCACATAATATACTATTAAAGTAGTATTGAATTAATTAAAATCTTTAATATGAATATACTAAGAAAATTTTATTTGTCTGTATAAATTTTCCATTTTCTAATATTTTTTTTCTATATCCTACGCGAAAAAGAAAAAATTTAGACCAAAAAATTTCTAAAAAAGATTGATTTTTTAATCGAAACATTGAAATAAAAAAAAAAAATCTAAATATCATTTTTATGAGATCAAATTTTATGCTGTAAAAAAAACTCCCTTTTCTCCGCATTCTAATTTCAGAATTTAGAACAATTTTGTTCTACAAAACATCCTTACACTTGAACTTTAACCACAAGGAACATTTCAGAAAATTTAATTTCCCTTTAACCTATCGAAATATTTACTCGAAAAATAAAACCAACTCAGATGACATAAAATTGAATAGACAGTAATTAAATAGACACTTCCGCCTAAATAAACAAATTAATTATTCACTTATAATAACATGCAAGTAAAAAGTTTACTGAGGTCTTGGAAACTTTACCTAAATCAATAAGCCGTCATACCAATACAATACAATATAACAATGGTATAATAAAGGTGGGTGGGGTTTTTTGCGTTTCACCAGTTAGGTTGACAATGCACCTGTTGCTGGTGACATACTGTCTTATCAATATCAAATATACCGAAATAGATATAAGACAAGATATATATATATATATATATATATATAACAAATAATGTATTCTTAGCTATAATAATGCTCAGTGTCTCTAAATCCGAATGGTACAATTGTAATTGAAATAATACTTTAATAATCGAAACAATATAAGTATTTCTCAACCTTGATCTCAGGTAACGCGACATTTCATTGAACCGGTGAAATGAATTTTTAATCAAACTGCTTTAAATCAGTTATATTTTTATGTTAATAAGTTTAACAAATAATAAATTAACGGATATTGATCTTTAATTGAAAATGCAATAATCAATAATAAAATGCAGTATATTATGCATAGAGTTATGCAACAAATGATAATATACAGTGATAGAAAAATTTATCATCTGTTAATAAATTGATTTATAACGAAATAATTTGTTCATTTGTTAAATATAACGAAATATTTTTCAACTACTAATAAATATTTTTTGGAAATGAAAGACATTTATGAACAGTCTTCACCTTAACTCTACTCTTCATCTCAACATGAAACATGATCAATTAGACAAATTACGATAGATGCTCAGGCTGTTGCTGATTGGACAAGAGAGAATGGCTTGCAATTGAATCTATCCAAAACTAAAACAATGATTCTTGGCTCAAGTTCTAGGCTAAAAAAGTTACAAGCAAATGGTATTCCACCAATTGTCATTGACGGATTTGCACTCCCTTACGTAGAGCCAACTAAGTGTTTAGGTCTTCATATTGTAAATAATTTATCTTGGAGTTTGCATGTGTCAAAGACTGTAAATAAAATTAATTCAGCGTTATATAGTTTAAAAATAAGAAAAAACATCTATACTAAAGACATTAGGAGGTTATTAGTCTCAGCAACTATATTACCGCTTATCGATTATTGTTCTATAGTATTAACTAGTTGTACTGCTGATGAGAATTGTAAATTACAACGCTCATTAAATACAGCGATTCGTTTTATTTATAATTTGAAAAAGGATGAACATATTTCACCATATAGACGAGAGCTTGGATGGCTATCAGTAAAAAGCCGCCAAATGTACTATTTAGCATGTTATTTTTATAAACTGTTGAGTATAAGCAAACCTAGCTACTTACGAGAACTATTTATTGAAGATATTGATACTAGACATTCTGTAAGACTAGCAGCAAAAAAGAATTATGTAAACTTCAAGTTACCTAAATTTACTACAACTATCTATGAATTATCATTAGTAGTTACTTGCATTCGTCTTTGGGAAGAATTACCAAACGATGTGATAAATGCTCCCAGTATAGAAATTTTTAAAAATAAGCTTTATGATTACCTTTTTAATCTAGACATCTAAATCTAAAATAAATTTTCAGTTAAATCTTTAAAATTTTTTAAATTATTAAATACAGTAAAACCATTAAATCATTAAAATTATTAAAATTAAAATCTTTAAAATCAAAATCATAAATATTGTAATCTATTAGTTTTCATTTTCACTTAAATTGTTTCTTCAATATTAGTATATAAGCAATATTACTTCTTCTAATATCTTATTATGTATAATTATATATAAGTTATAATTATTATGTTTAAATCAAAAAATTTAAAAATGTATTGTATTCACAAAATGTATATTTTTCTATTGCCATCTGGCCAGTGAAGGCTTTGGCATAAATCAATAAATTCAATTCAATTCAATTCAATTCAATTACAATGTACCTGAAGTTCCGATCGTTTTTTTATGAACGAAAATAAAAAAAAAATTTTTTTGCTTTTGAAACTGAAAATGGTTTTTCGGCTCAAAATAAAAACAAATAGCCCTAAAAATGATATATCGACTCCTCTAAAAACCGAAACTACCCTTACAGCCACCCCGAAGACAAGAGTTTTTTTCAAAAATTCTGTAAAAAAATCCTTGCGAGGGTCCTTGGAAGCTGCCGATTTTT
>CAJNRD030001114.1:6798024-6823808 GCA_905319865.3 Cotesia congregata
TGGCTGGAGGGGTAGTTCCGGGGGTGTTAGCTGCCTGATGATTTTTTATATCATGTGGGAGGGTACTAGGAGTACTGTTAAAAATCGGCAGCTTCCAAGGACCCTCGCAAGGATTTTTTCTACATTTTTTTTCAATTTATGAGTCTTTGGGGTGGCTGGAGGGTGAGTTCCGAGGGTGTTAGCAGCCTGATGATTTTTTCTATTATGTGGGGGGGGGGGTACTAGAAGTACTCTAAAAAATCGGCAGCCTCCAAGGACCCTTGGAAGGATTTTTTCAGAATTTAAAAAAAAACTCTGTCTTTGGGGTGGCTGGAGGGGTAGTTTCGGTTTTTAGAGGAGTCGATATATCATTTTTAGGGCTATTTGTTTTTATTTGGAGCCGAAAAACCATTTTCAGTTTCACAAGCAATAAAATTTTTTTTCTATTTTCGTTCATAAAAAAACGATCGGAACTTCAGGTACATCAATTACAACTATGATTGAAATAAATGATATCTGGCTGTTACAAAATACATAAGCGATAAATCGACCGTGTATAAAATCGCCGATTACTTGATTATCTATTTATAGTTTTTTTAACTTAATATATATGATTATATCAAAAATGATTCTATGCAATACGTCTCATTAAACTTTCAATTCTTGTCACTTTATAATTCATAAACTATGTTAAAATTAATTTTATTTTGACTTAATTATGACTTTTTTTGTCTTAAAAAAAGCTAACTATGAAAGAAATGCAAGTGATATTGACTTAATTTTGATTTTTTTTGTCATAAAGCCAACTCTGATACAAAACCAAGTGATACTGATTTGATTTAAACTTTTTTGTCTTAAATCGATGCTAACTAAGTCAAAAAAAAGTCAAAAGTAAGTCAAATGTTAGGATTTTTACTTAAATTTTAAGCCAAAATTAAGATTTTTTTTCGATCCAGGCGTTCATAATAAAGATACGATACACTTTTCATTTTCACCGCAAAAAACAAGTCTATTATTTATTACAATCTTTGTTGTATTATTAATTTTATTCCGGATATTTTTTTTATTCAAAAGTAATCAATGATTCTGATCTAATAGAATTGTCTGTTAAAGTTATAGGGTTATAAAAAGTCTCAAAGTTTAATTTTTATACTCACTTTTAATTCAAGAATCTAAACTAATGTTTATTAACAATTGATAAATATTGATTAACAGTTAATAAATATTTATCAATTGTAAACAAATATTCTCTACCTGCCAAGCTAGAGCAAATGATACCTTAAATCATTCCCTGCTATCATAATTTCCCCTATATAACTAACCAGGAGCTAATTTTTTTATTCGCAATTATCTAAATGCAAACGATGTGAGTTTATATAAAAATCTTGAATTTATATGACAAAATCCTTAAAAGTTATTTTCTATTATATCAAGACTTGATGGAAAATAAGAGAATCGAAAATGCAATCACTTAGCGCATGTTGAACTGTTTTTCAACAGCACTGTATTTCCTTTATTTTTTGTATTATTTGAACTCATTTGTACTTAAAAGATGTACCTTTAAAAATAAATAATAAATACATACATAAACAAATATTTATGAACTGTTAACATATTGCAGTTAATAAATAATTCATTGATTGTTTGTGAATATTTATTAAATCGTTTGATGTTAAAAGATCATTTATTACCAGTTAATAAAACTTGTTAAATATCAACAAATCCTTCTATCAGTAGATAGGAAAAAATGACTTGGTCTAGGATTGGAACCCTGGACCTCTCAAAATTTTTCAACGAACTTTAATATCTAAATGTGAAAATTTTCACTACGAGGACTGTAGCCATTTAGGCATGACGTTGTGAACTAAATTTTTGATCCAATTTATGTTGCTATTTATTTTAAATTATGAAATTTATTTCTCAACCGAGTGATAGAAGAACTTATCATTTGATGATATATATTTAATATATAATTTAATCTTAAAAGATCATTTAATAACTGTTAATAAAACTTAGAGAATATTTACCTAATGGAGACTTTTTGAAGTAGGTTTTTGATTTATTTTACTTTACTCTATATCTGAAATGGTTAATTTCATTCCTTAACACACCTTTAGAAAAATTTATCAACTTTTAATAAATTAATTGATTTCGAAACTGTATATTCATATATTGAATAGTTCAAACAAAAACGTACATTTATTAACAGTTATTAAATATTTCTCAATAGTTAATTAATATTTATTAACTGTTCAAAAAAAATGTATTATATGATTTAATGTTAACAGTTAATAAAGCTTATTGAATATTAACAAATTCTTATATCAGTTAATACTATATAAGTATAGTATATTGATATGTTATGTTAATATAGAAACAACTATACATAAGTAATAAGTAATCAGTAATAAAAAGAGTGTTATCATGTGCGTTGGTTGTCCGTGACCCTGACATCGTGATAATGTTTTGTGACGAGCGAAGAAACCTCATCGAGTTGACAATCATATGTATGGATATATTTATATATACATATATGTAGATCTATAATACTGAGTTATCTTTCGTGAGTATTTAAATGATTAGATAATAGATATAATATAATATAATATAATAATTGAAAAAAATAAAAAATGTGTAAGAAAGCAATGAAATTAATAATGATGATGACGATTAAAATTACATTGTCGCGGCACTGATGACGCTGACGAAAAGAGTTAATGGACGTGCAATACTAAAATAGTTCGGGAAAAATGTCAGAGAGAAGAGAAGAGAGCGGCAAGCTTAAGAATAAAGCACGCGTGACTCAAGTGACTCAAGTGTCGAGTGTGCATATTTAAACTGTGCGCCAGTCACGTGGCGAGTTTCTTATTTATTCCAACTTGAAACGCTTCCAAATTGTTAGAGTCCACGAATTCTACATAATTATAGAACACTTTTTCAATTACATAAAACGAAAATGAATCAACACTACAAGAATGCCTGTGCTAGACTGGTCATGTGTTTTTTTAAATTGTTGGATTATGTTTTGGGGAAAATGGTTTTCTTTAATCGAGTTTTTCAAAAAGAAAATAGTCATTTTTGGTTTATATTAAGAATTTATCAGGGATCTAAGTTGTTACACATGTATAAAGTGTAATACTTGAAATTTTTTCTACGAGGGACCTGTTTTTATCCTAAAAACTGTAATTTTTTCGTAAAATTTGAAAATCTGTCTAATCGGTTGTTTTTCATTGATATTTTTGTACCAGATTAGTTAATAGAATATTTGAACGTTCATGGCTAGTGTTGTAAGTCGCGATTGAAGTGATATGCTGTCTACTGTTATGACTTTTTAATGAACCTGAAGAAGACCGAATAAACGTTTGAAACGTGACGATATAAAAAATTTCATAATAGTCTAATTCTCTGTCAAATTATCGTTGAATATCCTACAATATTTACGTTTTGGATTTACCGAATTTTAATACAATGAGTTATGCAGTATTTATTCGAGGATACTCACTTACAAATAATTTTCATATTTTTACTGATTTTAGAAGCTGCAGAAAAAAATAGAAAGATTGATGATAAAAGAAATTATCATAAGATAAATTGAAGTTAATTATATAAACTTTAAAATTCAATTGCCAAAATTTAGTTACCAATTATGGTTGCGAAGTTATTTTGAAAAATCTCGCAAAATTTTGATTTCTATGAACACCCACAACTTTGGAACTAATAGAATGATTTTGCCCATTTTTGAATATGACCAAAATTTTCGTTCATAGAATAAATTTATTGAGTTTCATAGAGATCCGTCAAGAATTGCGGCCGTAATCATGTTGACAGATTAATTACACTCTTAGATTTTGCTGCAATCAACCCATCATCTACATAAAGTCCAAGATAAATTATGTGATTATCGATTTCTCCAACAAATACACATTTATCACTCTCGATACTTTTGAAGTTAAAGTCATTTAAAAACTTCACAAATTTAGTATTCCAGCATCTTGGTGATTGCTTAAGTCCGTAGAGACTTCGAGATAATTTGCACACCAGATTTGGGTTTTTTTCATTCTTAAAACCTTCAGGCTGTTCCATATAAATTACCTCTTTCAATTCACCATTCAAAAAGGCTGTTTTGACGTCAAATTTCATCATTTCAAGATCTTCACTTGCACACATGGCTAATATGACTCGTATAGATTCATAACGTACAACAGGGGCAAAGGTTTCAAGGTAGTCAATTCCCTCTCGTTGGGAATAGCCCTTTGCTACGAGCCTGGTTTTGTACCTACTTACTTGGCCATTACTATCTGTTTTTATCGCAAATACCCATTTGCAACCTATTGCTCGGCTACCCAGGGGTAATTCTTGCAACTCCCAGGTATTGTTTTCTTCAAGTGCTAGCATCTCTTCACTCATGGCTTCCTTCCACTTTTCATACTCTGGTGATAAGAGTGCTTCTTTGTAAGAGGTTGGGGCGATGTCCACTGCATGTGCTACAGGTATACCGTAGTAATCTGGGCGATTTATATGTGTTCTCTCTCTTAATCTTTCTCTGTAATTTTCATTTCTCACCTCTTGATGTTCCCTTATATTGTTGTTCTCTATCTCTCCGTGCTGACCTTCTTCATTCTATTCTTCTGTTGAACTTCCCTCTTCATGCTGTTGATCATCTGTCTCTGTCCTCTCTGAGGTAACTGGGCTCAGGTCAAAAGTTTGGTATTTATTTTCATTATTTTCTATACCTTTAACTTCCTGTTTTTCATTGAAGATGAAATCACTGCTCACATGTATTTTTCGGCTTTCTTTATCCCATAGGCGATAATTTGAAGACTCTCCATTGTAGCCTACCATTACCATTTAGGTTTACTTGGATGTCCACTGTTCCGATCCCAGCTGTGTGCAATACTTTGTTGTCCGCAATCTTTACAAATGTTATCTCTTTGGAGGGTTGTAGGGTTGTAAAAATTCCTCTTTCCCATGCTATGTGCATACTCGCTCCTGAATCTGCTATCCAAATATCTCTTTCTTTAAGGGATATTTCTGAGTGTAATGCTGAAGTTTCACAAACATAGGTTTCTATTGTTTTTAAGTCCTCGTCATTTTTGCCCGCATATTTTCTATCATCTTCAAGGTTTTCTGGACATTCTCGCATCCAGTGTCCTAATTTCTTGCACTTATTGCATCTGGTTCTCTTCTTTAGTTCTTGAATTCTCTTTGCTGCTTCTTGTCTATCTTGCTTCTTTAAACGCATGGCATTAACTTGAAAAGCCAATGTTGTCTCACTTTCTTCATCTCCTTTCAGCCGTTTATCTTCGCGGATAATTCTTACTGTAAGATTTTCTATCTTTTGTGCATCCTTGGCAGTGCACTCCCATGCCATTCTAAATGCCGAAAATCTTGGTGTCAAACTGCTCAAAAGGTTCGACATCACGGATTTCTCTGATACTTTTTCACCAGCGTTTTCAAGTTTCTTACAAATACTTTCAAACTTCTCTATCTGCACGTTGACGGGCTCACTGTCAACAATTTTGAAGTCATAGTATTGTTGCCATGCACTGGCCGCTGCATCTTCACTCACTTCACCGTATAGTGCTTTAAGCTTGTCCCAAATTCCTTGAGGACTGCTGCAATTAATCAAGTTGGGATGCAATGCTTGATCAACCGAACTCAGTAAGATCACTGCTGCCTGTGATCTATTCTTGCGCCACATTTTCCAATCAGCCAACTTTGTCACCTTGTCAGGTTCTTCGACTGTTCCATCAACAAAATCTGACAAGTCTTTCGAGTCGAGTAAGAACGTGATACCAAACTTCCACATTTGATAGTTCGTCCCGTCTAATTTGATCAAATTCACTGTATCCTTCTCAGCCATTATTATAAACAATTTTTGGTCACAATTTGCAATCAATATCTGACACAACCACAAACCGATCACCGGAAAACTCGCGAACTTACACTTTTATTTACTGTTTCACTCACTAAATAAAACTTGTGGCGCAGTGGAAGCGTGCTGGGCCCATAACCTGTTGGTTTTACTAATTGATAAACAATTATTAAGTTTAATGCTTGGTTTTATTTATAATTGAAATGAAAACTGTATACATAAGTGTTGAAATACAATAAATGAAAAGGGACTGTTAGGCAACAGTAACCGCTTGCTTTAAGGATATCTGCTCAACTGATGACCCGGAAAAGTGTTAGTTGTGACATCAACTTACGCCTACAACAAAAATGCAATATTAGGGGGTCAATGGCTATGGAAGGGGAAAGGGTCAGGTATAAGGAAGCGAGGGTACTGTACTTGCAAGTACTGTATATCTAAAACTAAATATACTTCCAACACTCCCACTTATTTAGATTTTATCATCAGACATACTAAGCTTATCTCTCAGATAGATAAACTGTTCTTTAGGCAATGGTTTTGTAAAAATATCAGCTAATTGTTCTTTTGATTGTACGTACATAATATTAACCATTTCTTTCTCAACTAATTCACGAATGTAATGATACCGGAAATCTATGTGTTTAGATCTCTTATGGTATTCTGGATTATTTGCTAGCTTAATTGCTGATTGATTGTCCACGTGAATCATTACACTTTTGCACTGCACTTGTAGTTCATTTAAAATCTTCTGCAACCAGACCGCATCCTTGGCTCCATGACTGAGTGCAATATATTCTGCTTCGGTGGTGGATAGTGAGACAATATCTTGTCTTTTGCTGCACCAGTTCACTGGTGCCCTATTCAGGGTGAATACGAAACCACTTCTTGATCGTCTAGTATCTAGGCATCCAGCATAATCGGCATCGGTATACCCTGCCAGCTCTAGTTGTCTCCCACTTGCACCAATACCCTCTGCTGACTTTGTCTGTCTCCCACTTGCTCCGTAGACTAGTCCATAGTCAATTGTTCCACGCAGGTATCAAAAGATCTTTTTCACTGCACTCCAATGGGTTTCATTGAAATTGTTCACAAACTGGCTAACTGTGTTAACTGCATACTCGATGTCCGGTCGTGTTACTTTTGCTGCAAATAAGAGTGAGCCAACCGCTTCACGATAAGATATATACTCATCCTTATTCTTCTGTTCAGGTATACTCGCCTCACTAAGATTCAATCCTGGTTCGGCAGGTATACATACCGCATTTGCGTTGTCCATCATAAACCGACTTAAAATTTTCCGAATATAACTCGATTGTTTTATTTTAAGCGTTCTTGTCTCACGATTTCGTTGAATTTCAAAACCAACAAATTGATCTGCTTCGTCAATTGTTATCTGAAATTCAGTTTCTAAATGATACAAAACTTGATTAATTACACTCTTAGATTTTGCTGCAATCAACCCATCATCTACATAAAGTCCAAGATAAATTATGTGATTATCGATTTCTCCAACAAATACACATTTATCACTCTCGATACTTTTGAAGTTAAAGTCATTTAAAAACTTCACAAATTTAGTATTCCAGCATCTTGGTGATTGCTTAAGTCCGTAGAGACTTCGAGATAATTTGCACACCAGATTTGGGTTTTTTTCATTCTTAAAACCTTCAGGCTGTTCCATATAAATTACCTCTTTCAATTCACCATTCAAAAAGGCTGTTTTGACGTCAAATTTCATCATTTCAAGATCTTCACTTGCACACATGGCTAATATGACTCGTATAGATTCATAACGTACAACAGGGGCAAAGGTTTCAAGGTAGTCAATTCCCTCTCGTTGGGAATAGCCCTTTGCTACGAGCCTGGTTTTGTACCTACTTACTTGGCCATTACTATCTGTTTTTATCGCAAATACCCATTTGCAACCTATTGCTCGGCTACCCAGGGGTAATTCTTGCAACTCCCAGGTATTGTTTTCTTCAAGTGCTAGCATCTCTTCACTCATGGCTTCCTTCCACTTTTCATACTCTGGTGATAAGAGTGCTTCTTTGTAAGAGGTTGGGGCGATGTCCACTGCATGTGCTACAGGTATACCGTAGTAATCTGGGCGATTTATATGTGTTCTCTCTCTTAATCTTTCTCTGTAATTTTCATTTCTCACCTCTTGATGTTCCCTTATATTGTTGTTCTCTATCTCTCCGTGCTGACCTTCTTCATTCTATTCTTCTGTTGAACTTCCCTCTTCATGCTGTTGATCATCTGTCTCTGTCCTCTCTGAGGTAACTGGGCTCAGGTCAAAAGTTTGGTATTTATTTTCATTATTTTCTATACCTTTAACTTCCTGTTTTTCATTGAAGATGAAATCACTGCTCACATGTATTTTTCGGCTTTCTTTATCCCATAGGCGATAATTTGAAGACTCTCCATTGTAGCCTACCATTACCATTTAGGTTTACTTGGATGTCCACTGTTCCGATCCCAGCTGTGTGCAATACTTTGTTGTCCGCAATCTTTACAAATGTTATCTCTTTGGAGGGTTGTAGGGTTGTAAAAATTCCTCTTTCCCATGCTATGTGCATACTCGCTCCTGAATCTGCTATCCAAATATCTCTTTCTTTAAGGGATATTTCTGAGTGTAATGCTGAAGTTTCACAAACATAGGTTTCTATTGTTTTTAAGTCCTCGTCATTTTTGCCCGCATATTTTCTATCATCTTCAAGGTTTTCTGGACATTCTCGCATCCAGTGTCCTAATTTCTTGCACTTATTGCATCTGGTTCTCTTCTTTAGTTCTTGAATTCTCTTTGCTGCTTCTTGTCTATCTTGCTTCTTTAAACGCATGGCATTAACTTGAAAAGCCAATGTTGTCTCACTTTCTTCATCTCCTTTCAGCCGTTTATCTTCGCGGATAATTCTTACTGTAAGATTTTCTATCTTTTGTGCATCCTTGGCAGTGCACTCCCATGCCATTCTAAATGCCGAAAATCTTGGTGTCAAACTGCTCAAAAGGTTCGACATCACGGATTTCTCTGATACTTTTTCACCAGCGTTTTCAAGTTTCTTACAAATACTTTCAAACTTCTCTATCTGCACGTTGACGGGCTCACTGTCAACAATTTTGAAGTCATAGTATTGTTGCCATGCACTGGCCGCTGCATCTTCACTCACTTCACCGTATAGTGCTTTAAGCTTGTCCCAAATTCCTTGAGGACTGCTGCAATTAATCAAGTTGGGATGCAATGCTTGATCAACCGAACTCAGTAAGATCACTGCTGCCTGTGATCTATTCTTGCGCCACATTTTCCAATCAGCCAACTTTGTCACCTTGTCAGGTTCTTCGACTGTTCCATCAACAAAATCTGACAAGTCTTTCGAGTCGAGTAAGAACGTGATACCAAACTTCCACATTTGATAGTTCGTCCCGTCTAATTTGATCAAATTCACTGTATCCTTCTCAGCCATTATTATAAACAATTTTTGGTCACAATTTGCAATCAATATCTGACACAACCACAAACCGATCACCGGAAAACTCGCGAACTTACACTTTTATTTACTGTTTCACTCACTAAATAAAACTTGTGGCGCAGTGGAAGCGTGCTGGGCCCATAACCTGTTGGTTTTACTAATTGATAAACAATTATTAAGTTTAATGCTTGGTTTTATTTATAATTGAAATGAAAACTGTATACATAAGTGTTGAAATACAATAAATGAAAAGGGACTGTTAGGCAACAGTAACCGCTTGCTTTAAGGATATCTGCTCAACTGATGACCCGGAAAAGTGTTAGTTGTGACATCAACTTACGCCTACAACAAAAATGCAATATTAGGGGGTCAATGGCTATGGAAGGGGAAAGGGTCAGGTATAAGGAAGCGAGGGTACTGTACTTGCAAGTACTGTATATCTAAAACTAAATATACTTCCAACACTCCCACTTATTTAGATTTTATCATCAGACATACTAAGCTTATCTCTCAGATAGATAAACTGTTCTTTAGGCAATGGTTTTGTAAAAATATCAGCTAATTGTTCTTTTGATTGTACGTACATAATATTAACCATTTCTTTCTCAACTAATTCACGAATGTAATGATACCGGAAATCTATGTGTTTAGATCTCTTATGGTATTCTGGATTATTTGCTAGCTTAATTGCTGATTGATTGTCCACGTGAATCATTACACTTTTGCACTGCACTTGTAGTTCATTTAAAATCTTCTGCAACCAGACCGCATCCTTGGCTCCATGACTGAGTGCAATATATTCTGCTTCGGTGGTGGATAGTGAGACAATATCTTGTCTTTTGCTGCACCAGTTCACTGGTGCCCTATTCAGGGTGAATACGAAACCACTTCTTGATCGTCTAGTATCTAGGCATCCAGCATAATCGGCATCGGTATACCCTGCCAGCTCTAGTTGTCTCCCACTTGCACCAATACCCTCTGCTGACTTTGTCTGTCTCCCACTTGCTCCGTAGACTAGTCCATAGTCAATTGTTCCACGCAGGTATCAAAAGATCTTTTTCACTGCACTCCAATGGGTTTCATTGAAATTGTTCACAAACTGGCTAACTGTGTTAACTGCATACTCGATGTCCGGTCGTGTTACTTTTGCTGCAAATAAGAGTGAGCCAACCGCTTCACGATAAGATATATACTCATCCTTATTCTTCTGTTCAGGTATACTCGCCTCACTAAGATTCAATCCTGGTTCGGCAGGTATACATACCGCATTTGCGTTGTCCATCATAAACCGACTTAAAATTTTCCGAATATAACTCGATTGTTTTATTTTAAGCGTTCTTGTCTCACGATTTCGTTGAATTTCAAAACCAACAAATTGATCTGCTTCGTCAATTGTTATCTGAAATTCAGTTTCTAAATGATACAAAACTTGATTAATTACACTCTTAGATTTTGCTGCAATCAACCCATCATCTACATAAAGTCCAAGATAAATTATGTGATTATCGATTTCTCCAACAAATACACATTTATCACTCTCGATACTTTTGAAGTTAAAGTCATTTAAAAACTTCACAAATTTAGTATTCCAGCATCTTGGTGATTGCTTAAGTCCGTAGAGACTTCGAGATAATTTGCACACCAGATTTGGGTTTTTTTCATTCTTAAAACCTTCAGGCTGTTCCATATAAATTACCTCTTTCAATTCACCATTCAAAAAGGCTGTTTTGACGTCAAATTTCATCATTTCAAGATCTTCACTTGCACACATGGCTAATATGACTCGTATAGATTCATAACGTACAACAGGGGCAAAGGTTTCAAGGTAGTCAATTCCCTCTCGTTGGGAATAGCCCTTTGCTACGAGCCTGGTTTTGTACCTACTTACTTGGCCATTACTATCTGTTTTTATCGCAAATACCCATTTGCAACCTATTGCTCGGCTACCCAGGGGTAATTCTTGCAACTCCCAGGTATTGTTTTCTTCAAGTGCTAGCATCTCTTCACTCATGGCTTCCTTCCACTTTTCATACTCTGGTGATAAGAGTGCTTCTTTGTAAGAGGTTGGGGCGATGTCCACTGCATGTGCTACAGGTATACCGTAGTAATCTGGGCGATTTATATGTGTTCTCTCTCTTAATCTTTCTCTGTAATTTTCATTTCTCACCTCTTGATGTTCCCTTATATTGTTGTTCTCTATCTCTCCGTGCTGACCTTCTTCATTCTATTCTTCTGTTGAACTTCCCTCTTCATGCTGTTGATCATCTGTCTCTGTCCTCTCTGAGGTAACTGGGCTCAGGTCAAAAGTTTGGTATTTATTTTCATTATTTTCTATACCTTTAACTTCCTGTTTTTCATTGAAGATGAAATCACTGCTCACATGTATTTTTCGGCTTTCTTTATCCCATAGGCGATAATTTGAAGACTCTCCATTGTAGCCTACCATTACCATTTAGGTTTACTTGGATGTCCACTGTTCCGATCCCAGCTGTGTGCAATACTTTGTTGTCCGCAATCTTTACAAATGTTATCTCTTTGGAGGGTTGTAGGGTTGTAAAAATTCCTCTTTCCCATGCTATGTGCATACTCGCTCCTGAATCTGCTATCCAAATATCTCTTTCTTTAAGGGATATTTCTGAGTGTAATGCTGAAGTTTCACAAACATAGGTTTCTATTGTTTTTAAGTCCTCGTCATTTTTGCCCGCATATTTTCTATCATCTTCAAGGTTTTCTGGACATTCTCGCATCCAGTGTCCTAATTTCTTGCACTTATTGCATCTGGTTCTCTTCTTTAGTTCTTGAATTCTCTTTGCTGCTTCTTGTCTATCTTGCTTCTTTAAACGCATGGCATTAACTTGAAAAGCCAATGTTGTCTCACTTTCTTCATCTCCTTTCAGCCGTTTATCTTCGCGGATAATTCTTACTGTAAGATTTTCTATCTTTTGTGCATCCTTGGCAGTGCACTCCCATGCCATTCTAAATGCCGAAAATCTTGGTGTCAAACTGCTCAAAAGGTTCGACATCACGGATTTCTCTGATACTTTTTCACCAGCGTTTTCAAGTTTCTTACAAATACTTTCAAACTTCTCTATCTGCACGTTGACGGGCTCACTGTCAACAATTTTGAAGTCATAGTATTGTTGCCATGCACTGGCCGCTGCATCTTCACTCACTTCACCGTATAGTGCTTTAAGCTTGTCCCAAATTCCTTGAGGACTGCTGCAATTAATCAAGTTGGGATGCAATGCTTGATCAACCGAACTCAGTAAGATCACTGCTGCCTGTGATCTATTCTTGCGCCACATTTTCCAATCAGCCAACTTTGTCACCTTGTCAGGTTCTTCGACTGTTCCATCAACAAAATCTGACAAGTCTTTCGAGTCGAGTAAGAACGTGATACCAAACTTCCACATTTGATAGTTCGTCCCGTCTAATTTGATCAAATTCACTGTATCCTTCTCAGCCATTATTATAAACAATTTTTGGTCACAATTTGCAATCAATATCTGACACAACCACAAACCGATCACCGGAAAACTCGCGAACTTACACTTTTATTTACTGTTTCACTCACTAAATAAAACTTGTGGCGCAGTGGAAGCGTGCTGGGCCCATAACCTGTTGGTTTTACTAATTGATAAACAATTATTAAGTTTAATGCTTGGTTTTATTTATAATTGAAATGAAAACTGTATACATAAGTGTTAAAACGTACGTCAACAACGTTGTTGGCTGATTCTAGAGCTTCAATGACGACAATCAAGCAACACGGAGGTTGGAGATCAGATACGAAAGCCTATGGATATATTGAAAATTCGATCCGGAACAAAAAAAAAATTTATGATCAAATTATGAATATCAATCAATCTTCGGCTACAGTGACACATACATTAACTTCGACAATTCAAACAGCTCCTAAGATTTATTCAACACCTATAACATTATCAGCTGTTACAAATACAGTTACATCGTCATCAACAGCTGATACTCCAAAGACAATTGCATCACCCATTATACATAAAATTACATCAACAACAACAACATCATCTACTTATCCAATAAATTCAACAGTTTTAAATAATACATCCAGAGCATCATTAGAAGATATATCATCGCCACTTGAAATGGATCATGATATAGTAATGGACTATTTCAATGATGATTTCTCAGCTCCAATCGAGGAAAAAAAGACTGAGCACTCAAAATCTTCTTCAAAACCTGTCCGACCGAGTACTCACTCTCCCAATAGTGGACTGCCTGATGCGAAGCGGAGGAAAAAAATTTCTTTAAGAAATGATGACATCCAAAATATTTTAAAAAGTATTCCGGAAAATGCAAATATCAAATTTGAAAATTGTAAATTTGAATTTCATTTTCACTATCATGAAGACAAAGAAAATTAATTACTATTTGATTGCATTAAATTCAACTTTATTTACTGTTTTCATAATTAAGTTCTACTAATTATTGTATCAATTATAATATTCAATGTTTAAAACGTTCAATATACATACTTTTCTTTTAAAAATTAAAAAATTGTTTTAAGGAGCTGGGGGGGCTCCGCCCCCCCCTCAACCCCCCGCCGGGGCTTTGCCCCTGGACCCCGATTTTGTGCCCACACATATATGGCCGCATTTGTAATACAAAATAGTATGTGCAACTCGTGCGACGTTGTCGCACTATTGTTACCACAACATATCTTAGGTTATCTTAACAAAATTTTTTTCTGCGTGCACGCTCTTATTCATTTAATTCATCAGAAAAACGAGTTTTTTCTGAGAAATCTTATTTAATCGATAAGAAAATTTTTTTAACGTGTTCTGTAGTTACTATTATTTATTTCAATATGCTTATTATCCATAATTTTTTTCGTTTAAATTATGAAAATCACGTTTTAATAGAAATCACGATTTTTAGGCGAGAGTAGAGCATACCTGCGCGCTTCGCGCTTAAGGCATGCAAAACTACTGAACCGATCGGAATAATACTTATACCATGATGCAACGTGCCTCGGAGGTTTTAGTATATGGTATCGCGGTGATTACTTATCCGGAACCTATATTTTTTTGTCTTAGAAATAATAAATTTTTATTGTATCTAAATTTATCCTATTCGATTGTCACTTGTTTAAAATAAATTTTTTAATTCTATTGGTTATGTTTATATACTAGGCAGATTTCTTCACTTATGAGACCTGCAATTTCTTTAACTGAAACTTTTAGTGCTCATTACAAATTGTTTTTTTCATATTAATTATTATTCATTTTTGTAAGAAAGACACGGGAATGTTATAATGGTTACACATTGAAAGTTACAATGAATATTAGCTAAAATAATAACATGGATAAAAGGTGCGTGCCAATTCCATAGAATTGAGAATCTGTGCAAGTCAAAACAATACTCTAATTAAATTTCAAGTTTAGATCTAAAAATTCAATTCTATAAAGCGCCCAGCGGAGCGGGCAAGTAACAGCTAGTATTTATTATAAATTAAGTTCGTCAAATTGTTAGGTTATAATCTCAACTTGAAAAAAATAATTTTATCTAAGCAACATAGTCAACTATTAACCGTTAAATTTTAACAATAATGATAACTTAATCTTTTATTTCTTACCACAGTTATTAAATATACTCTTGACAGTCTTGAATAAATTAATACTCACTTTAAATTAAAACAATAACAAACGTTACTTTTTTATTTCCCCTGAGTATTTTTTACGTAGAGTCAAGATGCGCACGCATCTCTAATTCAGTTTCAAAGTTACGTAGATTTTGTTACTATAAATGAATGAGTTGTAAAATAACCATTATATATTGTTAATTACAGCATATCGTTTAGTCAAAATGAAAAAGTGGTAAAAACTTTTTTGTAGAAAATTAAATTTCCTAAAAAAAAGGTTTCTTATGATTTGTCTGTATCTCTGATATTCATTGTGAACATTTGATTTTAATCTCTAGTAATACGTGGTATAATCTAATAAAAGTTTGGAAAATCCAAAAGTGCACGCCTCATAACGCTCATTCATTTTTTAAGAAAAAAATTAATTGTGTAATTGATTAAAGAAAAAAAAATTATAATTAAGTAATTTCTTACAGAGTATTTTTTATTTTTTTTTAAATATCGGCGTCCTTTTTTCTTGTCGTATGCGTACGCAGTCTAAAAAAATCTAGCTTGATCAAGTGGCGCTATAGTTTTCACGTGACAAATAAGAAAAGTTCGTTTGTCTTTGTACGGTTGTATAGTAGTAAATTTAAATAAATATTCAATTAAAAAAAAAAATACGTAAACTAGGCCACTGATATGAAATACGGACCCAGTTCATCGAATTCTTATACTAATAAAAAAGGTCCGGTCTTGAAAGACTGATTCAAATGCTGTTGAGTTTTTATTGTGATTATTTACTAAAAATTTTGCTTCAATTCAGTTTGCCGTAATATAATACACTGATAAAAGGGTTTGTTTATATTTAATAAGCTTTATCAACTGTTAATAAATATTTGTTAATGGTCAATGAATATTTGTTAACTGTTAACAAATATTTATTTAAAATAAAAAGCAAAAATAGCAATTTTTTTTGACACTTTTTATAACCCTATAAGGTAAAAGACCTCATTAGTTGCGGGGACCCCATTACTGACACTTTCTTTGATTTCTTTCTTTGATACTTATTCAATTAATGAAATCATTAATTTCAATAATGAATATATTATTTCTAATCTTTAAGACCTTTAGATCAAAAAAATTTTTAACTTTTATTCCAAGTAGAACATTTTTTCATTGAAAGAAAAAGTGCCACTAATAAGGGTTAAAGGTGCCACTAATGGGGTCTTTTACCTTAGCTGGAATACATGATAATAATTCAATTCACTAAATAAATTAACGTTTTTATTTAAACGTAACTCTATAACTTATTTAAACTAAATTAATTAACGTTTAATATTTAAAAATATAAACGATAATTATGAGCTGTGATAGAATTTGGTATTTTGCAATAAACGTTATTATATACGGAGAAAAAAATTTTGATATAGGAATTCTATAGTAGTTAGTTAGTTGTAAAAAGTTCCAGTAGGTTAACGTATTCTTATGGTAACAATACCGTATGGCTCCTGTAACTCTACATCGTTGAGCTCTGAGAGCTAAACGTTATTTATCTCTCACAACTCTACAGGATCGTTCTGAGACTATAACAAATTTTTGGCAGCCTGCTTATTAATTTTTTTTACGATTTAGCCCGAGTCAAAATATAAATTCCAATTTGAGCCTCAAAATCCTCAGTGAGGTTTTTCAAGATAGATTTCAATATGGAAAGTAGTCACGATTTGAACCTCAAAATCCTACTTACGGACGGTTTTACAACTTTGAGGGTAAAAATAGAACTTCAGAATTCACGTTTGAACCTCAAAACCCTCACAATATTCTTCAATAATTTTACTATTAAAAATCTTAAATGAATATGGCACTATTGTTTTTTAAATCCTCCCTGCATTTTTTAAATAAACAAATGGTTTTATCTGATAAAATAAATTCAAAGTGATCGAG
Organism: Cotesia congregata; assembly: GCA_905319865.3. Taxonomy (NCBI): domain Eukaryota; kingdom Metazoa; phylum Arthropoda; class Insecta; order Hymenoptera; family Braconidae; genus Cotesia; species Cotesia congregata. The sequence goes on from CAJNRD030001114.1 coordinate 6,814,889, forward strand.
GTGTAAAATTTTTTGGCAGTGGTACAAGTTGTCATATAACATTTTACTAATTAATTTCATCAAAATAAATTAGCCAAATAGAAAAAAAGAAAATTTTTTTGGCGTGATAACGTCTTATAAATTGATGAACACCGACAGCGCTCACGAAAAAATGTCGCGTTCTGACAGACCGTTCCGCTTTTGTGTTCCTCCTGAGCGTTCCGCCTTTAATCTTGAATTTTGATTCACGAAATATTACGTAAGAATGAATTTTACCCCCCCCCCTCCTCCCAACGTAAGAACTTGTAGAGATTTTCTTAACCCCCCCTCACCCTCAATAACCCTTACGTAATTAATGAATGGCCCCTCACAATATTCTTCAATAATTTTACTATTAAAAATTTTAAATGAATATGGCACTATTGTTTTTTAAATTCTCCCTGCATTTTTTAAATAAACAAATGGTTTTATTTGATAAAATAAATTCAAAGTGATCGAGGTGTAAAATTTTTTGGCAGTGGTACAAGTTGTCATATGACATTTTAGTAATTAATTCCATCAAAACAAATTAGCCAAATTGAAACCAAAAAAATTTTTTTTTTTTGGGATTTTTGTTTCAATTTGGGTGTTCAGATTATCGTTTCATATACTTAACACGTTTACCTTTCTTGTTTCCCTACCTACTATGTATCGAAATTATATTAATCTAAAATCGTACGACGCTCGGACTCGAACACGGAACCCTACGCTCTCTAAGCCTAAACCTAACCGACTACTCTATACTACGCATGTAGTTGTTCTGATGATAACTGTACATACTTTAAACATATTGGAATTCTCATTTGATCCTCATATTCCTCAATGAGGATTTTGAGGCTTTCGTTCGGATTTGAAACCTACTATATGCTGGAAAGAAATAATGCTGTTTTCCAACCATGCATTTTTTATCTCGAGGAGTCTTTTCAAACTATTTGTTTTATTATCGTTAATAATAAATTTTTTTAGAGATAAGTATCAATTATTACTGTTTTTACTATCAGTAAACAAAAAATAGCTTCACTTAAATTAACTAAAAATTATGTCAATTAAGTTTACAAATTTTTGTGACAAGAAGATAGATAAAGAAAATATTAATTACATTACTATTCCTTATACCCTTTTACTCATGACTATTTTCGAATATTGTACTCATTTTTTAATAATATTTAAAAATTTATATGGTCACCATAAATGAAACCTTTTTTCAAACAAATTAATAGTTTTTGTTTAGTGTTAGTTTAGTTTTTATGGAAGTATTACGTAAAGTTTTTGAGTTATACTCAAGTACTAGAAAATTTTATTCTTTTCTCCTATAGTGCAATGTATAACCTCTAAAAAAATTCTAACTTTAAAATTAAATATTTCCAAAACTGTATGATGTAACAATCTCATTTTTTACAAATCGATACAGAATTATTATTATATATACTCTGAAAAAATGCAAAAAAAATCTATTTTTGTTCTGACTGTCATAACCCTTTTATGTAAAGTCATTTTTTTATAAGGTCATTTAATTATTCTCATTTCTATCTTCTTTTAAGGGTATGAATTTTCCGCGTCAAATTTAACCTTCAAATCTTTAACCTTACAATATGAGTTATCTTTTTCGCAATAAATTAAAAACATTTTTATGTTTCAGTTTTAAAAAATTCTTTAACAAAGGTATGCAGTGATTTATAGCTTATCAAGAAAGAAATTTTAATGAAATATTAATCATATAATTATTCTGCGTGTAATCTCTCTTCTTAACAAAACAAACGACCGCCAAATCTCCCTCTTCACTCGTCACTGGACACTGAACTTGATTGAGTGTGTGTAGGGTGTAGGTGCATCAAGCGTACACCCATGTGAAAATATTATACATCTAAACAATAGATGTCGCAGTGTTTATATGGTAATAATAATAATAAAGCTGTCATATTACGTATGATACGAACAACAACATTAATTAAACAAAATCAAGAAAATAAACGTATAGAAAAAATATTATTTGCAATTATAATCTACAAGTTACTAAATTGAATTATTTTTTTACAGTTCGGTAAGTCAAAAAATATATACTCGTATGTATATGTATATTTACATTTATCTTAGCCATAAATAAAATATATATGAAATCTCAAGAATGTCATTAAAATCAGTCCGTAATTTTATTACTTAAGTTATAATTAATTTAGGTGTTAAAAAATATAAGACTGAAAAGAACAGTAACCTGGCTGATTTTTGGCATCATGTCAAGAATAAATGAAAACTATACAAGAACACTTAAATAGAATTGAATTCATTGTTTTTGTAAATTTTCAGTAGTTGGATTAAAAAAAAAATTGATAACAATTATTTTGTAAGAACCTAAATGAGTTATCAGATATTTGCTAGGTTGAGGATGGAAAAATTTATGAAAATTAGTACGTTGAGGTTAGTTGAAAGTTAACGTAACGTTAACAAAAGTAATATCAGATACATGTCTGCTATTGTTTGTGTCACATTTATCAAAAAATTTTATTTCAAATCTTAATTATAAATGTGTTTTGATCAAAATATATTTATTTTCTCTTTTACTATATGGAGTCTGTTATGAGAATTCTTGTATTATATTCGGCATCATGGAGGAGATACCGAATACACGATATTTTTTTTCATAATTAATTGAAGCTAAATTGTTACTCCGTCTTATTATCTAAACGTATAAATATAATTATAATAAATAACATTAACTGTCTTTTCTAGATGTAAAAATTTAATTTTGTGTGAGAGTTATCATGTCATCAATACCAACAAATCAAGAGCAGTCACCGGTGGCTAGACCAAGAAAAAGATACAAACTATACATTAAAGACTCGACTTGTCCGGTAAGTTAATTGTTTCAATTAAAAGAAAATATATTTATTTAGATATCATATGATAATAATAATTTAAATTATAATTTTTCTAGATACCTTTAAGAACGTTAGATAGATGGAATAAATCTATTCGAGATAATAACACAAACGAAACAAGCAACGAGGTGACTTCAAGTGAAGATAATAATTTCTCTAATACAGATAATATCATAGATTATGAAAGTGAATTAAGTGAAGATTCTGAGAATGAGTCGACTTCAAGATCAAAAAACCCTCAAGATTCATCAGACTCTTCAGATGAAGAAATTATCGTCAACAGTGCTGAAGAAGATTGTGACAACAACGACAACAACGAATTAGAAAATGATAATTATGACCAGCTTGACTTAAATGAAAGGGAAGATAACGATAATATCAATGCTAACATTGGAGCTCAAAATGCTATAAACAATTTATGTAATCTTGCTAACAGATCGAATATCATGTTGTATGAAGGCAGTAAAATTACAATTAACGAGGCAGTCTTCGATTTATTAAATTTATATGTCAAACATGATCTAACTAAAGCAGCTCTTAAAGAAGCTCTGAAAATACAACTAAAGGTACTACCAGAAAATAATTTGATGCCAAAAACTGTGTACAGATTACTCCAACATGTTAAGCAAATCGCGCCTCCATGCACTGTCACAAGACATTATTATTGTAAAAATTGTTTTGAGTACATTGGGAACAACATCGAAATTTTAAAATGTCCAACATGTGATGCTAAAAAATGTAAAGATACTTTTTTTTTCGAATTTGACATATGCACTCAAATTAAATATTTATTTGAGCATTACCATCTTTATAACAAATTGAAACCTTTAGTCATACGAAATGACAATGTGATTACTGATATTACTGATGGCTCTGAGTATATTCGGATTAATTCTCGCAGTGATAGGCAAAAGTTTGATTTGACACTGATAATAAATACCGATGGAATTTCTCTAATCAAAAGTGCTAAAAGCCATTGTTGGCCGCTGTTGTGTACGATAGCTGAGTTACCAGTCACTATCAGAGAGTCATTTGTATTAAATTTAGGTCTGTGGTATAGCAAAGAATTCAAACCATCAATAGGTACATTTTTACGGCCTCTGCAATCTAAGCTTGATGAATGTTTCAAAAATGGAGTAAAATGGAATCATCCAATTACAAATGAGGTAATAACCTCCAAAATAGTACCTTCATTAATCATAGCTGATGCTCCGGCTCGAGCTAAACTTCAAAATATATTCAATTTCAATGGACGGTATGGCTGCAATATTTGCGAGATAAGAACAAAAAAAAGCCAAACCATTGTATCGGGCAAAAGAGCAAGTAGAATATATCCCTATGATGTTGACACTAGACTACGAGATGGAAAAAGAATGATCTCTCAAGCTCGTGCTTTAAAAAGGTTAAATAAGAAACATCTAAGGGGAGTAAAAGGATATTCTATATTATCTTGCTTTCCGCTACTTGACCTTGGTACATGTTTGATACCTGAATTCATGCATTCAGTTCTATTGGGAGTGACAAGGCGACTATTTGATACTTACACCAACAAACCGGGTCCATGGAGTATCAAACCTTTTATGAAAAATATTAATGAATTCATATTAAATATTCGACCTCCTTTGTCTTTTAACCGAATGCCGCGATCATTATCTGAATCTAATCTTTTTAAGGCTTCTGAGTTTTATAATTTATTACTATTTTATTGTCTTCCAGCTCTAAAAGATTTTTTATTAGAAAAATACTTTCAGCACTTGATGGGTTTAGTTATTGCTATATTTATTTTGTTGATGGATTATATCACAGTAGAAAATTTAGAAGAAGCGGATAAATTATTACGAATGTTCGTTAAAGACATTCCGGATTTATTTGATGATAAAGAGTTGACATACAATGTACATCAGCTTCTTCATCTTGTTTTATCAGTGAAACGATGGGGCCCTCTGTCAGGTTCATCAGCTTTCACTTTTGAAAATTATAATGGATTTATCGCAAAAAAAGTTCATGGTACGAAAAGTTTATCTGAAGAAATAGCTACTCAAATAGTAATTGCACAAGGCGTTGGTATATTGAAAAATTATTTGGATCAAAATAATGACAATTGTAAAATTACTGAACCAGCCAAAAATTATGAGACATTGGGACAAAAAATTGACAACATTACTTTGAGTGATTTAGAAAATCAACTACTTGACTCTCGAAATATTATAAAAGAAAATGTGCATATATATGCTCGAGTAAAAATAAACAAAGAAACTTATACTTCTGACATATATAAAGAAATCAAAGCTAATTCCCATAATGTACAAATTATAACAGTAAGCAATTTCAACATTTATGGCGTAATTAGACTATTTTTTGAATACGAAGATGATTTATACTTTATATTGCAAAATTATGTGATTGATCGATCTTGATTTTCAGGCAATAATAAGACGCGAATTTCATTAAACAACTTGACAAAATTCTAACTGCACTTCATACAGCCAGTATTTATTCTTTATCGAAGTAGATTAGAGTTTAAAGATTGATAATCGCTGATCGAAAGGTGTAACAAAATATATTGTAGGTGATACAAAGTTCACCGGGCCAGCCAGTTATGATATAAAGAATTGACATGATCCTGAAATTAGTAAAAAATTTATAACTTTTTGATTTTGTTCAACAAATTAATTTGTTTTAAAAAAATAGCATTACAGTTTTTTTTTTAATTTCTATATATTGAATTTTATTTTATAAATTTTTTATTCTAATTTATTTTTGAAAAAAAAAATCATATAATTATCAAATGCCTTTTAATTTTGTTGTCACAAATCAGCAGATATCCCAGAATTTTTTAGTAAATAAATTGTTGTAAAAAAACTTTCAAATATTTTGCATTTAGAAATTGTGAGCTCATATTTTTGGTTATAACAAAATTTTTTATTAATTTTTACAAATTATAAAAAATTTTTTTATGATAAATAAATTATTATACAAAAACTTTAAAATATTTTAGATGTAGAAATGATAAACTATGATTAAATTTTTTTTTCATGATAATTTATAAATACTAATCAGACCTAAAAAAAAAAAAATAGATTTCTGCTAATTTCAATATCTTTATTTATTATTCATTATTAAGTAATATTTTCTATCTACTTACAGAGTAGCAAGAGCGAGCTGTCAAAAAAACCGCTGATTGCCGCAATAAATGGGTACGCAGTAGGCGTAGGCTTAGAGCTTGCTCTCATGTGCGATTTACGGATCGTCGAGGAACACTCGCGGATGGGTTTCCTGAACCGGCGCTTTGGAATACCAATAATGTGCGGAGGAACTGTAAGATTACCAGCAATGATCGGATATTCACGAGCCATGGACATGATCCTCAGCGGTAGAGAAATCACCGGACAAGAAGCCTTCCAGTGGGGAATCGCGAACCGTCTTGTTGCCTGCGGTGCTGGTGAGTTCTTTTCATAAAAATTTAAATCATTTAAATTGAAATAAAAATTATAATGCTCTCTGTCAATTATATGCAATGACAACCGATATCAGGACTGGGACAAAGTGTATCTATGGCTCAGACGATAATAAAATATCCGCAGCGCGCATTACTCGCCGATCGTACGTCGTTACATTTCGCATCGCTAGGCGCCAAATCTATAGAGGAGGCTCTTGAGTTCGAAAAGGACAACTCCACGGATATTCTGCTTGAAGATGGCATTCACGGGGCTAAAAAGTTTGTTGATGGTCTAGGGAGACATGGCAAGGCTAGTAATATCACCAGGTTGGACAGGACTAGTTTTAGGGAAATAAGCGATGATCTTCTGTAAGAGGTCATTGTTGTGTACTATTATCTCTTGGTATTTATAATAAAATAACTTTGTGCAATTAGGAGATTTTTTACTTCACAAATTTAAGGTTTTAAATTTTAACTTAATCATTTTAGTGAAATTTAGTTGCTCATGGTCAAATTAAAGTTCCTTTTTTATGAAATAAAAATTTTTATCATATCTAATTAAAAATAAAAAATTGATGGTATGTGTAGATACACGTGAGTCGCCTGATTGTGAGGATAAATAATAATAATTATAATATAGTGAGTATATCGTAACATCATTGATTCGTATGTAGAAAATTCCGTGACCGACATACGTCTCTATTTGCTCATCAATTCATCTAGATTTTTATTACAATACTTTTACTCTCGTTACAAGATACAAAATATATAAAACCCCAGTGTGGGATGTATGACTTATCTGAGATTATGTAATAAGACAGACTCATCGGTTTCACCATTATCCAAATGACACTTGAATCTGTCATTTTAATATTTATAAATTATATATATTTTAAATTAACTGTTAAGATGGTATTTTTCTCAAAAAAAAAAAATCTTACTACTTAAATCTTTAGATACAATATATGAGTAAAAAATTTTTTTTAAATAAAATAATTTCTCGAGGCAGTATAAAGTTGTGTTAAATATATCTTTAAATATAAAGTAACATCTTTCATATCATAGATTATAGATACAGTATAAATTTAATTGGCGAAAGTAATACAAGCTACCACCACACTGGTAATATACGCGATTAAAGCCACCAGTTAGCTTATATATTTGTGACGAAATGAGTGCAGGTGGCGAAGCATTGTTGCGCAATATCATATCAATATATATATATATATCCCTCTCGAATACGTAGCACTGTCTCTAGACCATTGTATGAAACCCTCTATACCCTTTACTTAATTTTCCACCTTCTCTTATTCTATTGACGGTGAACGGAGCTGATAAAAAATAATAAATAAATTTATCCTTGCAACTCTCGCAACAGATTTATAATTTTATAAGTATTATTAGATTAGACCAGAGAATAAATTTATTTTTTAACAAATTATTTCGGTATCATGTATCGTGTTACAATATAGAAACCAAAAACTAATCTGTATTCAATTACCGGTTTTATTTAGTGGGACTGGTGGTTCATGGTTCCCGCACTTTGTAATTGCAGAAAATTCATCATTATGCGGGTTTTAATCTACGCTAATTGCTATTCTCTCGTGTTTTTTTTTTTTTTTTTAAGTAACATTAACATTTACTTTGAATATTTTTATATTTATATAAAATTCATTACAATGGTAAATACTTATTATGTACTTATAATGAATAATGCAGAAGATGAAAAAAAAAAATCTTTATAATCCTGTTTCGTCAGATCTCGGATCGGAAAGTGTATAATATAATATAATATAATATGATATATAATTTAATAATATATTGTAGATATAGATATGAATGTGAATAATCCACGTGGTTGTAATCGCAGAATACATGGCATTTAAGGAATAAAACGCGACGCAGTCACGCAGATTGCACTGAGCCTTTCACGAATTGCCGAAGGCCCAATACAACGGCCATTGTTACTCGGGCACGGCCGTCTTTATTGAAGAAAAGTCAAGTGGCACTTTTGTATTTTATTTTATTTTTTTTTTATATATATATATCGTCCATGGGAAAATTGCTCAAACAATTACCAATGTAACGTTGTATTACATTATAACATACTTCTCACAAAAAAATAATAAGTTAGGAAAAAATTCTTTATAGCAATCAGTCATAAACATTCCAATTAAAATTTTTTGTACTTTTATAGTGGTTAAAATTAATTTTTTAATTAGAGCTTTTTCTACATACATAAAAAATTATCAAGTTTTGAACAGATTTTAGGATATTTGATAAAGTTAAATCAGATAGTAGGTGTTTGATGAGAAAAAAAAACTAAGTTATAATGACGGTAATAGCATCTCTCGATCGGGACAATTAATAAAATAGCAAATGAAGCAATAAAAATAATAATAGTATTTGGAATATAATAAAAATTCCTTTCTCAATACAATAAAGATGGAAAGTAAAGTGCCAGTAGTACACCGATCTATCATCGAAATATATTTCGTAAGAAGGGAAACAAGAGTGTTCACCTCATCGTGAATTCATTGCGATATGACTCGTCCGTTCTCTTATCCATATATATATATATATATAT
>CAJNRD030001114.1:6837941-6872372 GCA_905319865.3 Cotesia congregata
TAAATTTTATAATTTTATGCTTATCTTTTTTAAAATAATTCCAATTTTTTTGGTAACTAAATTTTGACATTACTACCTTTATTATTATCGAAATTTTAAATTATCCTTATTTAGATAAATAATTTTTTTATTATTTCTAATATAATATTTATATAAATTATTTACTTAGTGATTTCTTTATTTAGAGTTGTTCAAATTTTGATGTTTCCATTTTTCCTTAAAATTCTTGACCGGTACGAATCATTGAAACGCATTGTACTTTTATTTTTAACTAATGAATAAATTATTATGTTCTAAATTACAAAATTTTAAAAACAAAACAATTTTAATCGTTATAAATATAAAATAAAATTTCTTCTTTTATAATATAGTTATCGATAAAAATTTGTGTAATGACGTAATGGTAAATGTATGTCGTAATAATTTACAGTAGATTTTATTTTAAATGGAGAAAACGACATATTTTCGAATACTGTTGATACGTCATCACGTGCGCGTGTTTTCAGATCGAGTAATATGCTGTCTTCTTTGATTTATTTTATTTACACAAATAAATTTTTACTAATTTGGAATTTCGTTTGAATCTAAGTCGGAGGCAAATGCAATTCGCAAATCTCTCTTAGATCGGTAATCGGTAGGGTGATGTCAAACCTCACGGTGAAAGTGCAAGTTAGAAAATTCCAATCTATTATTTTCTTTGAAAATTGTCGCAAGTTTTATTCAATTTAATTTAATAGTCAACAAACTAAAACATTAAAGTAAAGAATAAAAATATCGAGATTCGATGACTTAATTATTAAAATTTATTATTTAAAATGATGTAACGCGATTATTAAGATTGGGTATGCCGTGTAACAAGCAAAAGTGAAGTTATTATTTTTATATTTTTAGCTGAATATATATACAACTCTTCTATAACTTTTACTTACCTACTTCCTCGGTGCATTCCATAGGCAACTGACCGCGGAGAACGCGCTGGCGTAATCTTTTAGTCTTGAATCTTAAATTTTACTCGCGAATATTATTATTATACATTATACGACTGTCTACTAGTTAAGTGAACATGCTTTTTACTTTTTGCAATCTTGTGACTCGTGTTGTCATTTTACTCATTTATATCTAAATTTTCAAATTAAAAATCTGAAAAGTGGTTGACCCTGCAGGCCATCCCTGAACCTTATCACTATTTTCAAGCTTAAAGCTCTAAATAACATCAATTATCTAATTTTTTTCCTCGAGCTCAAAGATTCAAGAATTGTTTTAGAACATTTTTGAACTACGATATCTCTTGAACGCGTTGTTCGATATTAATCTTCTTGACGGCAATCGACGCAGTTTTTTAAGCACAAAAAGTTTATGTACAGTTTTAGGTCAATTGAATAATAAGTTCGAAAGTTATCTAAAAAAGAAACGTAAAAAATTTTTTTTTCGATTTTTTTATTCAAATACTTTTTTTTTTTTTTTTTTTTTATTATTATTTATAAATTACTCGGCCGATTAATGTTAAAATTCATTAGGGCTCAAGGTTGGAAAACAAAATCAGTCATCGCAAGCAAGGTTCAATTCGGATAATTAAATCAAGAGTTATCATAAAAAATGGATGTATTAAAAAAATTTTCAAATTATTGTTCTTGATTCAGTGATTTTTTCGAAGATTTTCAAAACGGCTCGACCGATTGTCTTCGAAATTTAATCAAACTCAAGTTTCAATAGACACTTTCTAACGGCGTGTCGCGCGTCTCAATCGGTTAATTCATTTTAAAGATATCGTACACAAAAAAAAAAGTTACACATACTGACATGCGGACGTTTTTCTAAAAAATGGTTTAAATTACTTCCTGGAGCCTCGAATGTCGAGGTCTGATGAAAACTTTTTGCTAAAACTGGACCTAAACCAATAAATTCCCAATTTCCGATAGCGGAAAGTCAAAAAATCGAACAAAAAGGCCAACAACAAAACCAAAAATTTTCCATCAACACTTAATTAAATGAATATTTAATTTACAATCCAAGTAATTGTTTTCTTACTCCATTTATTTATGATACATTGGAATACAATTGGGCTCGAAGCATAAAAAAAACTAACCTTAGCCCATTCCTTAGGTACATTTACATATACATTACAATATATGATATTATATTTATTAATAATTATAACTTTACATACAAATGTCAATATTCAATGATAAAATAATCTGTCCATCGATAAATTCCATCCGTCGATCTGTTATTTCATTAATCAGCTCCCTTTCCAGCGGTAAACACAATTCAAATAAAATATACATATATTCATTAAAAACATTAACGTTAAATGTACAAACGATTTATGTTTCAACATCATAATTATAATGATTATTAATTATTATAATTATAATTATACTACTATTTATTATTAATAAATCATTAATCATGTAATTTAAATTAATGATATCGGTATATATATTTAGCATATATCTGCATACACAAATATGCGTGCGTCGTTGTCAATATGACTACTTCCCCTGCAATACCATTGTCAATATTATTATTATTACGTATATATATATATATGTATTATATTAATAATAATTTTTTAAAATAATCGTGAGTCTTTTAGTGCAATTAAAATTTCTAAAAATATTCATTAATTACCAATATCAGTTCAAAGTTACTAGTTGAAACTACTACATGCTTAAGTATACTCCGAGAGCCTCACGTGTTTCTTAATTTATTCATTTATTAATTAATAATTAGTAATAACTATTCATTTGATTAATTCATTAAATTTATTATAAAATCTTCAGCAGATCACATTGTCAACGGACGGGAGCCCGAGATTAAAAATATAGCACCCTCGGTCCGAAGCGCTCGAGGTGTGCGCGATAGAAAACGCGAGGTTCTCTGATTTTCTCTTGCATTCGCTCCCATTTTTAGATTATTTTTGGGCATGCAAGAGAAATTCACAACTACGCTTACTATTTTCACTAAATTATAATATTTTAGTTTATTAGTCTTTCGATTAAAGTAGTTTTAAATATTTAAAAAACGCACAGACGTGTTGATGTTAAATTATAATTCATGAAACAATATAATTTAGTCTTTAAGTGAAGATTAAATTCGGTAATTATTAATGTAGATTAATATAATTTTTCGGCTCTACATATTACATGCATCGAATTTTTTCGATATTCTTACAAACTACACAACGTTCATGAGTTATTCCTGAGATATATATTTATATATCTATATTTATTAGACTGGTCGTTAAAAATTAAATTTTTTGCGGCGCCCCCTAGAAAGCTTCTTTTTGATGACAAAACACTGGGAAATTTTTTTTTTTTTAATTCAAAACAACACGTGCCTCTACACAATTTAAGTTAATTTTTTGGTATAATCATCTTTTTGGGGAATTTTTTAGGGAAAATACAATTTTATTCGAAATATAAAAAATTATAGAACTTAAATCAATAAAAATAACAATATTTGATCAAAATGACAATAAACATAAACCCAAATTCAAAAATTTTCCCGGTTGATTTTGGTCTATTAAGGGGAACGGGTGGTCTAGCGGTCTAAAATTTAAGCTATTGTTAAAAATTTTATATCTATATGAAGGTAATAACTAATCCTTTCAAATTTTTTTACACTTATTCTATTGCTTATCAACTACACAATAATGTAAATTAAGACAAAAAAAAATTTTTTTTAAATAAAAAAAATGGCGCTAAAGTTCGCTTCTCCAAAAAAAGCTTCTCCGTAGTTAAAAGTATTTTCTGAAAACGAGTTTCAGATTTGTATTTTCTGAAAACGAGTTTCAAATTGGTACTTTTAACTACGTGCCAGTTTTTCAAATATTTTTTTTTTTTTTCATTTTAGTTCCTGCGATAACTATACTTACACTAATTTAAAATCCGTCATTATTTTAATTTCAAATCAGAAGTAAAGATCAATCAACCCCCGCCAGTCAGGTCCATTTTTTTTGGAGAGGCGAACTTCAGCGCCGTTTTTTTTATTTAAAAATAGTATATTACATACCTAGGCCAGTAAAATAAGAAAAGTCTCAGACCACATGTAATTGTTGGCCGAGGCGAAGCCGAGGTTGACAAACATGTGGTCTGAGGCTTTACTTTTTACTGGCCAAGGTGTGTATACTATTTTTCTGCTCGACGTAGCCGGAATGTGGCAACTTTGTTTAGCGCAGCGGCCAGAAAGTTGCCACTTTCCGGCCGGAGGGCAGAAAAAAATTTTTTTGTCTTAATTTTCATTATTGTGTAGTTGATAAGCAATAGAATAAGTGTAAAAAAATTTAAAAGGATTAGTCAATACCTTCATATAGAAATAAATTTTTTAAAATAGCTTAAATTTTAGACCGCAAGACCACCCGGTCCCCTTAATAGACCAAAATCAACCGGAAAAATTTTTGAATTTGGGTTTTTGTTTATTGTTATTTTGATCAAATATTGTTATTTTTATTGATTTAAGTTCTATAATTTTTTATATTTCGAATAAAATTGTATTTTCCCTGAAAAATTCCCCAAAAAGATAATTATACCCAAAAATTAACTTAAATCGTGTAGAGGCACGTGTTGTTTTGAATTAAAAAAAAAAAAATTTTTTTCCCAGTTTTGTTTCATCAAAAAGAAGCTTTCTAGGGGGCGCCGCAAAAAATTTAATTTTTAACGACCAGCCTAATATTTATATATGTCGTTTAAAAACATTTTACTTTATTAACATTCTAAGAATTTAATTCTCAAGAATTTACTCGCATAAAAAAAAGATTTTAATTTAAAATTTATTAATAATATGTGAAATATGAAGAAGAAATGTACTTTCAATCGGTAACTTTTCGTCAATTTTTGTACATATATTTTAATTATAATTGAAATATGTTAAAAATATGCAAGAAATACATAAGGGTGGTGCAAAAAAAACGGCTTTATTGTTTTAGTTTCCTATGAAAAATTGTTAGTTTTAAAAATTCATCCCAAAAAATCAGTAGGAAAGAATTTTTTAAGGATCTGTCAAGATTTTTAAAAGTTCATTTTAAAAATTGAACTTTTTGCTTTTAATATTTTTCATCGTTAGTCGATTATTTTGTAACAATGAAGTATATTCTCAAAATTAAATGTCGAAATTTTTATTTACAGAAATCGCTGAAGGTTTGTAAAACTTTCTTTAGATGGTGGATGAATATTTGGAAATTAACCACACCATAGAAATCATTGTTTTGTCAGACTTTTATAGATCCTTTTTGTGGTTCATTTATATTGTTTAGTGTGTTAAATTGATAGAAACAAAATTAAACATTCGTTGATTAATAATATCGACAAGTTAAGAGAAAAAATTTTAAGTACTCTACTTCGAAAGTTTAAAAAATTTTGAGCGAGCCCTAAAAAATTTTTTATCGATCTGATTTTTGTCGAGGGCTTTCAAAACATTAGAAACTAACATATTTTCATAGTCGACTTGAAGAAAAAAAAAATAGTCGTTTTGCACTACTTTAAAATACATATATGTGAAAATTTTTCCAAACTAAATAATTGAAAATATCCATAACAATATACTGAAATTATTTTATACCTCAAATTAAATTTTTTTTATATTTTCAAAGACGAATCGCTATTACAATTAAGATATATAAAATATATACAAAATTTGGCAAAAGTTAGCTATTGAAAATAAATTTTTATACATATCATTTACAGTTTTCTATATTATTAACATATTTTCAATATGAATTTTTCTCCATGAGATAATTCAAACCAATTAATTGAGAATTATATCGGAGGCGTCAACGATTAATTAGTACGGGGGGAAAAACTTTTAAAGTTAGTTAGCGTTTGCGTTAGTATTTATACATATAAGTACAAGACAAGAAAAGATGTTTGCTGCTCAGTGGCTGGTAACTCGAAAAACCAGTTTCATTTTTATAAACTTGTCTTTTTTTATTATTTTCAAATTAAGATTTACTTTCGCGAAACTATGAAGTGACAACGTAATACAATTGAGAGTTATCAAAGAAGGCAGTGGTTATTAAATTTTAAATAATTTTTAAAATACTTCTAAACAATTCGCTGTTGTCCCATATCAAAACAAGGTAACTGCAAAATTTTTAGTTCTGTTTTTTTTGGTATTGTTAAATTTTTAATAACTAAATAAAAAAATCTTATCAATTTAGAAAAGATAAAAAAATTTTTGTTACCACGCTAATATTTTTTAATATTTAATAAGTTTTATTAACTATTGATAAATGATTTTTTAACATTAAATAATTTAATAAGATTTGTTAACATTTCATGAATCATTTATTAACTGTTAATAAATTTATTCACTGTTAATAATTATTTAATAAATGAAAAAAATTAACATTTAATAAATTCTTCTATCACTGTACTGTTTTTTGAAATGAGGCGGCCATTCATATATCAGTTTTCAAAAAATTTCATCCACTTTTAAATGCTAAAATTTTACCCTCGTCCAATATAAAAACCTCCAAAAATGTTTTAATAATTTTAAATTAAAAATACAGTAACATAAAAGAATATGATTTAGCTGAGGGCCAATATAGATATACTAATGAAAGATTGTTACATTAAATGTATATAAGTGTATAGTTAACGGGGTCATACGTCAACACATCGAACCGATTGAGAGATCGCAGTCTATTACTATATTATTTTTGTAATATAATCTATACAAACCTTAATCATTTATTTCATATGTAGTACATCTGATATTTTTATTTGGACTTATTTTATTATTATTATCATTATTATTGTTAGTTTCAATTTCAATAAATTATTTGTTGTTATTATTATTGTTATTGTTAACAGTAATACATTTAGCAAGCACGGCCTAGAGAACTAGTTACACTTAATGTAAAATCTCCAGTAAACATTTATAAAATAATCTTTAAACATCGTAAAAAAATTATGTGTAGAAAAAAATATTGACGGAAGCGTTGCAGTAGGCGAGGATTTTTACAGTCAAGTTTTTCTTTTTGTTAATTTTCAATTTAATATTTAAAAATAACAAATCTGTCTGCAACAAATCGCAAGTAGGCATTTTAAACTTAAAGTTACAGGGTTAAGGATTCAAGTATGTAATTATAATTATATGAATTAATTAAAAAAATCAAGTATTATTTATTAATTAATTAATTTACAATGAATATATATATTTATATTTATATATTTATATAAAATGCCTACTGTGTGAAATAAAGTGAGCTAATTTCTTTTAATTTAATTGAATCGATTTAATTAAAAATACATTTTACATATGCACACATTTATTTTCTTCGCACAACCATATATAGTAAATTATTTTTTTTTGTTTTGTTGATTTTTTTTTATTTTTTTTTTTTTTGCAAATCTTACAAGTTTGTAGATATTATCTAAAAATGAAATGTGATCACAGCCACACATTAATAATTAATATTTAATATTTAATTCATATTATGTGTATCAATATTAATAATAATAATTATTATTATTATTTTATTTTTTAAGATAATAATTATATACGCATACATGTTTTTATTTCATTTTATTTTTATTTATTATATATTTTTATTTATACTTTTTACTTTTACCGCAATAATATTTTTACAAAGCATTTCCTCGCCCATTAATATTTCTTGGATAAAATCTTCTAATTATTAATTATATAATAAAACCATTTTCGGAATGACCTGACCCGTTAACAATTTTAATTATATTTTTGGTCATTATAAACAGTTATAATGATAAAAATATTTAATAATTTAATTTTAGATTGTTATAAAGTAACACACCTTTTAGAAATGATAATACAAATAAAATTAAACTTTGTAAATTTTTTTATTTTTATTTAAGGGGTTATGCACTTAGAATTTAAAAAAAAAGATCGATTTTTTTTATTTTTCAATTGTCATTTGTTAAAAAAGAGGCTTTTTTCTTAAAATAAAATTTCCCACCATAAAGGTCTTATATAATTTTTCCGTATCTTCAGTATTTGAACCAGAACTTAAATTTCAAACTTTCTAAACACCTAATCTAATCGGAAACGCTTGAAATCCAATTTGAAATTGAAATTTCGGTCAACTTATAAGAGATAGACAGAAATTCATAAGGACTTTTTGGGCAAAAAATGAAACTTCCGACAAAAAAAAAGTATCTTATGTTTTTTTCGTATCTTTAATATTAAACCAAGATTTTAAAAATTTGATAATTTCGTCTTGATTTTTTTGACAGAATCAGAATCTATACTTTTCTAGTTTTTCTGGTGATTCAGAAAGACTTTGATAACTTTATAATCACCAAATAATATTTTAGATTTTCAAATTTTGATCAAAAACTGAAGATATCGTGCTCACCTCAAGACACATTTTTTTGAAGTACCTCTGTAGATTATCTACAGTAACTCGAAAAATAATCATTTGGAAAAAAAAAATAACTTAAAATTAAAATTACTACTTTAAGTATATTAATTTTCATATTTAAAAAGTACTGTCAGAAATGATTATTCAAAAATCCTTTTTTTCAGTGTTCTTAGTCCGTACAACCCCTCAATTTTTCTTTTCAATTTTTGACATCGGATCAGAAGGACAAGAGAAAAAAGAATTTGAAAATGCTTTCTATTAAAAAAATAAACGAAGATTCATCCAATTGTAAAAGAAAGTTTTAAATTTTTTAGCTTGCCTCTTGTCCTAATTTAACAATTAAACAATTGACTACGAAGACCACAAACAAATTGAATAACAAACTAAAGTTTAAATTTAGTTGTCGGGCGCTGAATCCTCACTTGCACATTCAATATATTTATACAATACACAAATAACACCCACTAGAATTTATAATAACAAATTGCACCCGATTAATCATAACAAAAATCCATTTGCAGAATCAGTCACATTCTAGTAATATTTAATATTAATAATATTTAATTTAATAATAATGATAATAGTGATAGTAGTAGTAATAATATTAATAATCGTATAGTTATAATAATAATAATAATCATAATAATAATAATAATGAAAATTAAAGCGCATAAAAATTCAGTTTAAAACTAACAATCAATGAATAATTATAATTATTTCTCTTCATCGTAATTATCATCATCATCATCATCATCATCATCGTAATTATCATATATGTTGTAGTCTTTGAAACAAATAACTTATAAATAATTTATCTTTCTTCGTGCCTGCAAATTATCCCTAATAGATAAATTACTTCTCTTCTATTTTTATTTTTATTTCATTCTGGAAATATTTTATTTATAGATCACGGAAATTACATCATATTACCCTAAATTTCGGGCCTTCAGTCATTGTGTGTCAATTTCTCACTTCTAAAATAACATCCAAGATCTTGTCTTTCATATTTATTTCATTATTCATTACAATCATCAACTTTTATACTTGAAGTCGCTTTAACATTTTTTTTATACTAAAATCAAGCATTCGAAATTTTTTATTTTTATCAAACGAAAAAATGAATAAAAAAATTTAATCCACAAATTTCTTAAATTTCTACTACACTAAAGTGGCGCAAAAAAACCGACTATTTTTTTTCGAGTCGACTATGAGAATATGTTAGTTTCTATTGTTTTAAAAGCTCTCGACAAAAATCAGATCGATAATGGAATACTTTAGGACTCGCTCAAGATTTTTTAAACTTTCAAAGTATTACAGTACTTAAAATGTTTTCTTTTAACTTGTCAATATTAATATCAACGAACGTTAAATTTTATTTCTATAAATTTGACACACTAAACAATATAAATAAACCACAAAAGAAATCTATAAAAGTCTGACAAAAAAATAATTGATACTGTGTTCTTAATTTCCAAATATTTATCCGTCATCTGAAAAAAGTTTTAAAAATCTTCAGCGATTTCTATAAATGGAAATTTCGACTTTTAATTTTGAGAATGTACTTTATTGAAAACAAAAAAATTCAATTTTTGACATGAACTTTTAAAAATTTTGATCGATCCTAAAAAATTTTTTCCTACTGATCTTTGGGACGAATTTTAAAAACTAAGATATTTTCACACGATTATTTTAATACATTTTAAACTTACATTTTTTAAACGAACTAATTATTACAGAAGAAAAATCAGTTCCCAAACTTGCTTCGCTTTCAAAATTCTCACTTAAGATTCAAAAATTGCTCACAAAATTGAAATAACAAATTATTTTTTCTCTCTCAATTAAAAAAAATTTGAGACAATTTGCAGACCAATAAATGATAACAACAATAATAACAACAACAACAACAACAACAATAATAGCAATAATAATAATAATAATTCCCCCGCGAAGAAAAATGGTCAATACTACCAAACTTCAACCATTGTTAAAACTATTTCATTCATCACAACAACCATCATCATCATTATTATCATCATCATCATCATCATCATCATTATTATTATCATCATAACCATAAAAATTAAAATTAACTTGAGTAGAATCACATCACGAAGAACAAGCCATCCACGAATTACAAGTACACGTGTAACAAGCGGTCGGTATCACGGGGTAGTAGAACCCAGTGTTGGTGTAAACATAAGCAGGCTGTCCATTAGCAGCAGCTGCAACAGCGACCGCGGACTGCTGACTATTTAGCCGCTGCTGCTCCTGATAAAGGACTTGGAAGGCCAGGTTCTCGATCAGCGCCAAGGTCTGCCTTCTCTCATGACCCATCAGACAAACAGTTGACTCTTCAACGACACTCTGCAGAAGCATCAGGTACTGATACTTAAGAGCCTCTTCTTCGGGACCAACAAAATGGTTCCACAAGTAGTTCTCCAGCTTGGCTTGCTGCTGATTGATGTCTGGAAAATCAATGAAAAATCTCGAGCACATGTATCTCTCTAAAGTCTTAATGTAATCAGGCTGCGCCGGTTTATACATCTTCACTAGAAGATTACAGTACTTCAGCAGGCCTCCACCTCTGATTTCCTCCGGGTGCCTCGTGGAGATCAACTTTTTTTGTAAGTGATACAGCGCCTCCTGGAAGTCTCCATAAACAGACTCTCCAACAACCGTAGGGTAGAAATTTTCCCCAATTGGGAGTTTGCTGCACTCGTAGAACAGCAGCAGGGAGTCCAGGACAATCTGAAAGGAGTCAACTGAGAATTCGAACTGTCTCTTCATGGTGTCCACGAATTTAAGCTCGACATTGCGGTGTCCGCGGGAATTTCCCAGGGAAATAAGAGACCACCTGTCTCCATCATTGACTTTCACCATTTTGCTGACATACGCTTCCTTCAAGCTGCAAGTAGTGATTCTCTTGCGACTGACGCCTTCAGGAAGGAGATCAAACAGTGAGCCAAGGACTGCAGCCTTCACTCGGTCAAAGTTTCTAGGCGAGGTCAGCTCCACTGCAAATATCAGGTCCAGGTCGTTGTAAGGCTGGGATTCGGTGGCCAGGACATGGGAAGCTGCTCCACCATTTAGCCTGATGTCTCTAACTCGCATTCCAGCCCCTCCATTGCTTGGATCTTCTTCGAGCTTCGACCTAACGACTGTCACTAGGTCCCGCAATTTAACCTCCAGAGTTGGAAAGTTTCCTCTCCCGTGGATGCTCACCACTTCGTTCATCACGTCGTTCAATCGGCGGACTTGCTCAAAAGACAACACAGCCAGTCTCTGCTGAGGGTCGTTTGGGCAGTCACTGTCTTTGTGGAGCTTGCTGCTGTTGTTAACACCTCCGCCACCTCCATTTCCACCTCCGTCAATTATTGAGTTTATTAAGGAGGACTTGTAACTCCTGTTGAGGGTGTTTTTGGTTGTTGTATTGTGGTTTTGATTGTTGGTGGGGGTGCTGTTGTTGCTGGTGATGGTGGTGCTGTTGTTGTTCTTGTCGTTGGTGGTCTTGGTGTCTTGGGTATTGCTTAATTTGGGAGTGCTTTTGGCTACCACTTGACACAACGACTCCATTCTATTTACTCGGCGCTGGCGGGCTTCGTCGATGTCCAGGGAGCCACACTGGAACAAAAGAAATTTATAGTTAGTTTTGTAGTAATAAAATATAAATGTTTTTTTTTTTTTTTTTTTTTTTTTTTAAGTTGAGGCAAAGTAAGATAAGATTTTTAAAAAGTCAATTTTTTGAATTCGAAATGGACGATTAAATTAAATTTTGATTTTGGGATTGTTGAAAATTTATTAAAGAATAAAAATTTTTAGCAAAATGACTTAAGTGCAGAGTTTTAAGCTTTATCAAAAATGAAACAATTAGAAAGAAATTGTATGATAAAAAAAATCAATTTTGTTATTTGAAATGAAAAAGTCATGAATAGGGCCCGGACTTTCACCACCGTTCAAATAACTGTTTATAAGTTTAACCAATTAAAAGAGGGCACTTTCCGTACCCTAATTGAGAGGAATTAAAAAGTTGACTCAAAATTTTATTTTTCAAATTGTTTTCTTTTTGAAATTTCTGGAAATTCATTTAATTATAAAAATTTTGAGCAGAAATAGCTGAAGTGTAGACTTTTAAAGTTTATCAAAAATAGAACAATTAAAAAAACCGGTGACGTTTGCCCAGTGGTCAAAGGCGCACGGCCTATAGAGCACTCCAACTAACTCACCAGCCAGGCGTGGGTTCGAATCCCAAGCTGGTCTTAGAAATCAGCTTGGTTGAGATTTGACCCTTGCCGCGTAGGTTAAGATTCTCACAACCCAAAAAGACCCCAACGTGCTACTCCCAACAGTTAAAGTCGGCGATATGAACACAGTAGTTAAAAACCGACTCTAAATAAAAATTAAATAAATAAACAAGAACAATTGAAAATGAAATAAAATTAAGAAAAGTAAATATCTCGATTTAAAAAAAATTATTAAAAAAGTTAATTTTTAGTTAAAAAAAAAAAGTAAATAATAAAGAATTGAAAAATGGACTCAAATTTATTTTTCATTGTTCAAAAGATATTCAATAAAAAGTTTAAGCATAAGTCGCTTAATTGTAAAATATTTTAATTAAAAAGTTTACTTTACTCTATACAATTATGATTACAAAAAATGTTTCAATTCATTCATATAAATATATTTATAATTCATCAATATATCATTTATATCCCAAATTTTTAATATTTTGTAATCAGAAATAACAGTCTTGCTTCTAAAAAAATTACTAAAATTTAACAAACGAATAATTTTGACATTTAAAGAAATTTTTTTATTATAATATTGTTCTTTAATATGTTCAAAGGACAAAAATTTATTTGCGTTCGAAAACATATAGTTATAAAAATTTTGAGCAAATAGAAGTCAACTGGAAAATTTTAAATTTTATAAATTAAGTTTACTCCAAAGAATTCGAATTTGTAAATTCACCAAATAAATATTTCATAGAAAAGTTTCTTATCATCAATTTTTCAAAATGTTGGATCCAAAAATAGCAACGGCAACTCTGAACAAATACTAAAATTCCTAAAATAAATCATTTTTGACACAATATTAACTATAAATAGCAAAAATACTCAAGTCTTAAAAAAGTTTTTTACAAATCATAAAATCAGTGTTTCAAGAATTAATCGATCTTAAAACTGTTTGATCTTTAATAACTTGAAAAACAAATTATATTCGTTCTAAAAAACATATATAATCATAAAAATTTCAAACAAAAAAAATTATAATTTTTCAATTCAACTTTAACAGAAAATTTTTTACAACATTAATTTTTCAATATATAATGGCAAAAAATAATCGAAATTCTCACCAATCACCAAAATTGCAAAAGTTAATAACAATTCCTACTATATTAATAGAATTATATATGCTTATACATTAAAATGTCTTATTTAAATCTATCACCCCCAAAAACAATTAATCCGATAAAATATGTCTTAGAAATAAATAAATGCATCGTCAAAAATATTTGTTTTTCTCGATATCCCATAAAATTTCTGTCTAGATAAAACTATTTTCCAAGCTTATAATCTACTTATCAAAAATAAACTCCAAACAGCTGTACAAATATTTTTTTCCAAAAATTAACACCCATATCAGTGTAAATATTTTTCACTTAAAAACTTTTTAATGGCAAACGCTCCGAATATTTCCTAAACAACTCCATAACTTTCCAATAAAATTATTAAAATAATTAATAAAATATTCGAATAAATCAAACACTTGAAAAAATTGTAACATATGTTACAGCAATATGAAAAAATTATTCACAAAAAATAACATTTTTTTATATTAATAAAAAATTTTAAACTTCAGAACATAATACAATATTCTACTGAGAATTGATATTACTGATAAAATTTAAAAAAATATGTACCCTGGTCGACGAATAAAAAGTTGCGTAATAAAATAAAAACTCGAGCCGCAACAATAAATTACAGCGAATAAACAGTTATTAACTTATTGAATAATACAAATAGATATGTTATATAAAATAAACGGTCTGAGGTTGTTTGATAAACGAGATCCGTATAGATCAAGTGTTAAATCTGAACTGAAGTGAGTACAAGAGTGAAAGGCTCACTCGATACGAGTCGAGCTTACGGACAGACATATATCTATACTCGTTCTGTCTGTTACTACTTATACTTCCACTCTACAGTGTGGTAACGTGCCCTACTCATATTCGTGCGGATATAAAAATAAATATTCATAAAAAATTGAAATTTTTTGAAATTTTATAAAAATTAAAAAAAAATTATCTATAAAAAACATCAATGACATAGAAGGATTTTTTGATATTTGATAAGCTTTTTTAACTGTTAATAAATGATTTTCCAAACATTTAATGACTGAATAATTATTTGTTAACAATTAATGAATCATTTATTAATTAAATAAGATTAACAGCCGATAAATGTTCGTTAATACTTAAAAAATATTTCTTAACAGTTAATAAATTTGTTAATAATTAAGAAATATTTATTAATAGTTAACACATCGTTTATTAAATACAGTTTGTTGATTATTTATAAATATTTATTAAATGTTAATGAATATTTGTTTAGACCCTTGGATAAAAAGTGAGTGTAAAAGTTCTACTTTGATACTTTTTACAACCCGATAATTTCAATAGATAATTCCATCAGATCAGAATTATTAATTATATTTGAATAAAAGATTATAAAAAATAAAATTAATAATCAAACAATTTTTCTAATAATTGAATTTTTTAGCGGTGAAAATAATTAGTGAATAGTATATTTATTATAAAACGTAATTGCATTGTTTGTTTATGAATGATTTTTACATAGTACCGTAAACAAGAGATTTTTACTCCAAAAAAATTAAATAACTATAAATAAATAAATAACTATTGATAAATATTAGTTAACTGTTAATAAATATTTATCAATAGTTAAAAACAAATATTCCATTCAATAAACGAACAAATTGATTCCAATTTAATGAATTCATTAACAGTTAATAAACTCTTCGATCGGTGTCGAAATATAATTTTTGCAAGTTACAAGGATTTTGCAAGAGGAGCCCGTATGGGGTTGAATTTGCGCGATAGCGGCGAATGACGTCATAGACTAGACGGGGTCAGAGAGGGATGCGTGGGCGCCAGCTGAATGAATTGCCACGAAAGTGGGGAAGGGGAAGGGTCTGCTCGAGAGTTTCTGTGTAAAAGAGCTGATACGAGCGCTGGGGGTTGAAATAGTCTGCGAAAATACTGAGAGAGAGGTACATTTAGAGAGAGTGAATATAAGCGGGGGCGTAACCCACGGTGCCTCCATTACATGCATGGTAACTATATAAAGTATAAAGACAATAAAAAAAAAAAAAATAAAAAAGTGTGTGTCAGCTCCGACGCACGACTGGAGTTTACTCCTTACGAACGATTATAAAATAAATAGATTAATTAATAAGGGTAAATGAATGTATTTCTTATATTACTTAGAGTATGCATGACACATCTATAGATTGATTTTTATTCATTGAGTAATTTTCTCAATTTTGAAATAAATACAATTGATATAAATTTATATTTATATCAATTATAAATAAAATATAAAATTTACGATAAAACCTCCGCAACATTTACGATTTTCAATTTTACAGAAATTCAATATTTAAAATATTATTATTTGAGAAATGACAATCTTTTTAAATTTCAATATTTTTTTTCGTTTATTTGTTACTTTGAATTATTCTTTAGAATCATTTTCATAAATTAGCTTATGTCAGATTGGCATTATTTTATTAATGCAGCATTTTATTTGAATTTTTTATTTTTAAGTGACTGCCTTTTTAGATGTTCTTTTTCGAAAATTCGCGGATTTTTTCTTTGTCATTTTTTACTTTACGCTCAATTTACACTTGGCGTTATATTCTTTTTGCCCACATTAGCAGTCTTTTTTTTAGGTTTAGTAAATTTGACAATGGGCATAATTTTAGATTTTCAACATTGAGACTTTAGAAACGGCCGAATTTACAATTTTCAATTCAACTATAAACTTGAATACCTATTTAAATTAATATGCGCGGCTGTATATATTATATACCTATATATTTTATATAGTAATAAGTTATTACTAATAACTAATAACATATATAGGTATACTTAATGCGTAAGCTGACCCGCAACATACCCCGTGAACGTTTGAATGCTCGCGCCTAAAAAGAGAAAGTTTGCGCAGAATAGAGGTTGCGCACCAAAAACGTAACGAGGTCATTCATCAGTAGATTTTACCCCTCATATTTTTCTCATACCGGGCGCCTTATTTATGAAAATCGATTCTTAAGGAGTAAACTCCAATAAAAAAATAACTTTTCTACGTAACTAAAACTCGAAGAGTGAAAAATCAAGATCGTTGATCCTGTCCTCTATACTAGTAGTGACGTACTTTCTGTGTCTCTTATTATTTTTTTTTTATGGATGTATGTATTTTATATCCGAAACTAATCTAGTATAATCGATTGAGCTTTGACGTCAGTTGACACTTACGATAACGCTATCTCCCTTTTATGTGTGGTATATATAATGTGTGATGGGAAATTATGGAATTGGGAGCTTAGTTCCGATACGATCGTCTGCAACCGGCAATTTTCGTTATTTAATTACGGATACGGCGGATACGGCGAATTTTCGACCCAATTATTCGCATGCTCAATGTCGGCCTAATTACGTGCATTCTTCATTATTTATTTTTTTTTTTAATTTGGTTGGTTGTAATTTTTGGTTCGATCAAATCCCGAAAATGCGAAAAATGATAATCCAAGAATTTAAAATAAATGGTCTTTTTTGAGTTTATATTTTTTGGATTTACAATATATTTGAAATTTTAAAACGTGAATTGGAGAATGTTTGAGTTAAATAAATGAATGAACTTTGAAATTTAATAGTTGGGATATTTATCGTTAAAACTTTCGTGATTAAATTTTTTATGATTTTTGAAAATTTTTTTGTCGAAAAATTGACTTGAAAAAATTTTTTTTTTATTCCATTTGATAAAGTTTAAATAATAGAATTTTACCAAAAATAAAAAAATTTATCATTATTAATTTATTTATTTACCCGAAGAAAAAAAAATTTAGAATTTCTTTTGAAAAAAATTTTTCAAAAGTCAACGAATTGATTATTTCAAAAAATCATTAATTTTAATCAAAGTTCATGGTGGTTTTTTAATGGACATAAATATAAATAGAGTTACTTTAAAAAATATTAAAATGATTATTATATGGACTCTGTATGCAATAGTGTGTTAAGTACATAAGATTTTCATAGTATACTTAACACATTAATGCATATCAGTGTCCATATTCAGAATCGGTTTGATCTAAAAAAAATTACAGTTTGACATTGAAATATGACAGAAGAAAAAGTAAAAGCCTATAATTACAGTTAAAGTTTGAATTCTCTTTACAGAAAAATATTTATAATTGTTCGCTAAAAGTATAATTTTACTGGCAGTTAAATTCTCAGAATAAAATCCGGTTAATTTTCAAGACAAACTGTTCTCGGTATAACATAAACGATTTAATGCTTCTTGTTAAACTTTGTTCGTATATATTTATTAAAATTACACGCCACGATTGTTGACATTCTTAGTGTGAATATTATTACTGCAATTACATTGGCTGTAATTAGCATACAAATAATAATAAAATTAAAACGGTTATAAATTTACTGAAAAATTTAATAGCTAAATAAATCGACAATTTAACAAATTCCAGGACTTTAATTGCGCTTAAGATAATTACTGATGGATATAAAAGTATCTCACGTACTCGATGTGGAATTTACTATTTGTAAAATTTACATTCCTTTTTTACTGCATGGAATTATTCGTTAAATTGAGACATTTATTTAGTTTTAAATGCGTCGATCAATTTAGTTTTTAAAATTTCTCAACGATTTTGTAAATGAATAAATAAATAAATGGAATAAAGAATTATCGAGTGTTTAAATAATGAATAGATGATGTAAATCCATCCAGCGACCTATATTCTGCAAGATTAATAAGAGCAAGATGGCGTTTGAATAGTTGTGCATATTAGAGTTTGCGTTATGAAGTGCTTATAGACCTATACAACATTGTCTGTTACTGTGTTGTTCAGTGTTTAATATTATTAGTGTAGAGCAGAGCGTAGATCTATCGGTCATGCAAAGAGAAGTAGAAAGAGAAATAGCACGTGGGTCTATATAGTACTATATACTATATACTATAATGGATTTACACTTATAACTGTAGTAGTATTCGGTTTTGTAGTAGTAGTAGTAGTAGTAGTAGTAGTAATAGTAGTATTAGTGGGTACCTTATCATGTATCGCACTTTATGAACCATAGTTCAATAAATAATCTATGTAACATCGTCGTAGTTAAATATTAGCCACTGTTATTCACTGAGAATTATAGACAGCTTAACAACTACTAGAACAAATCGAATTAGGTTTACCCTACATTTATAGTTATACAAATAAATGCTGCTGCTGCTGCTACTGCTTTTAACTTATCTACTTGTTCAAGAATTTTCTAGAATTATGGATAAATATTTGATTTTTTTAACTTATATCTTATTTGTTTATTATAATAATAATAATATTCTTTTTGTTTTGAAGTATAATTCGAAAGAAACAAAGAAATGGTTGTTTGAAATTTTTTTTTAATTAAATTTTGAAGATTTTTTTTTTAATATTATCCGCGAAATATAATGATTTTTTCTAAAATTAAATTTTTTCACCTTTCATGCTATTGATTTTAACCCCTGACAAGCACACTGGGTAAAAAGTACCCACCCCAAAATTTTATTTCGTTATAATTTTTTGTACATATTTAAACTTCAATTGTATATTTATCTATTTCAATTGGCACTAATTAATTTAATATTATATCTAATTTATAGAGAATTTTTTGAGCTTTGATTTAAAAAAAAAAAAATTCTCTAACTTTATTAGAAACCAAGATATTTGAAAATGAAATATGTTGGGTACTTTTCACCCTCAATGCCTAAAGAGGTATACGATTTAGATGTGTGCTTGTCAGGGGTTAAAAATAATAACAATTTAAATTTTTCTAAACAATTTTGACTAATTCAAAAAATTTGTATCATTTTTGTTTATAAAAAAATTTTAATCTAATAGAATTCTGTTGAAAATATTGAAAAAACTAACTCAAAAATTTTATTTCTGAAATTTGCTCATTATAATTTGGATTTTATTATTATCGTTTTTTCAAAATTTTGTTAATTAAATTACTTTAAAACTTCGAAATCAACCAACAAAATTTTTAGAATGAAAATTTTACCCCTTGGAAAAAAATTCTCTAAATCTTGATTATATAAATTATGATAAATAAAAAACGGAAAAAATTTATAATTTCAACATGCTATTGAACTATTATAAAAAATAGAAAATAAAAAAAATGATAAAATATTATTTTAAAATAACAACCTGTTTATAAACTACTTTCCCCTCGCTGATATAAAGGACTAAGAAAAGTATATAGGAAATAATGATACACGCAGTAGCACGTTATCCTGTTATATGAATTATTAAAAAATATTAACTGTCGACTAAAAATAAAAAAGTACCAAGAATTTTTTTCTGTCAATAAAAAAATAATGTACATGAGATTAAATGTGTACTGAAACCTTATTAATTTTTTAAGTGCAAATGCACTGACCTATTCGTGAAATCGGGAGATAAAATATTTTTTTAACAATATCAAAGTAATAATAATCAAAATAAAGATGAAAACAAATATTAATATTAATATTAATATTAATAAGTAAAATATTAAATAAGTATATTTTATTATCGTTGACCTTTCAAATAACAGTTAATCTAGAATACAAAGGTCTCGTGTTACACAATAATAAACGTCTTACAAACTTTCGACTTTTTAAACTTTCTTATAACAAAACAAAGTTATTATTTTTAGTTAATTAAATATACCAAACTTTGCGAAGCAACTCTGCGTGGAAGATTTTTTAATTAACTCTTTTAGGAAAATAATTAAATATTAAATTCGATCCGAGCTTCGAGAATTTTTTTTTATTTATTCAAATTAAGGTATTAAATAACAAAATAGCATTAACAATTTAAACAAGAGGCGCGCGCGGGATAATTAATCACCAGGATTTAACTCAGGCACTTAAGACATTCTTGTATTATTAAATTCATATATAGCCGCGTATATTAGCGAATTGTGTTGAGCACGTGGGAACATGAATGTATATTTGTGTACGTGGATGCTAGGTATGCACGAACAATTGCGTCATACATTGATGCTGATTGAATCACTCAAGATGCACCTGTTCTCTTCCCACATCATTTTTCAGCGCGAATAATAACATAAAAAAAAAAAAAAAAAACAATAAACAAGTAAATAAATAAATTACATTACTCATACTCGTACCAACTTGTAAACACGTTTATTCAATTTATTTCTTTGACATCGCATCAACTTAGCGATTTATTTACTCTGAATTTATTTTGTTTAATTTTATTATTTACAATCTTCATCAAAAAAATTTTTATTTATCAATTTCTTTCAATATAGAGTTTTAATTTTTCTTTTTAAAGTTGGCAGCGCGAAATTTTTGGCACTTTAACTAGGCGCGGAAATTTTAAAATCTTTATCATTGAAATTTTATTCGGTAAGACAGTGAAAAAAAGGTGCTTAATTTTGAAGAAAAATATTCTCTAAGAAATTTCATTTAAAAATAAAATCAAAAGTTTGCCCAATTTTAGTTGGTAAAATTATAGTCAGAAAAAACATTGGTTCTATATACTTTGGTTAGATTTTTCTGGTAGTGAGAAGACGTAGCCATTTAACAGAAAACCCAAGAATTAACTTTTAATAAAATGTACTGACTAATTTCATATTATTTAGATTACATTTCGATAAAATCTGATAATTTTGCATTAAAACTAGTTAAATTTTAAAAGTAAACGAGTTTCAAGACAAGAAATCTTTGATTTAAGATTTAAGGATCTCTTAAAAACAATTTTTTTCTTGGACATACAATATTTCTTTCAAATCAACTAGTTACTTACTTCAATGAAAAAAAAAAAAAAAAAAAATATCTGACACTTTTTATGAAGTTGTTTATTTAAATTTAACAGCAAAAATATTTTATAAGTAATTTGAATACTAATGATTTAAATTTCCGTTTAACGTCGAGTCAACAAGAGTTGGCCTGAGTTAACAGAAGCAATATTTATAATTTATGTCAATTATCGTGATGTAAGCGTTCTGCGCTTGGTAATAAAATTATAACAATAAACGTGAAAATAATAAATAATAAAAGTCGCGAAAATTTGTCAGAGTTTGGTGTTTTCTATTAGAAAAAGTATTTACGTCAGTGAATAACAAGCAAAGCGAGATTAAGAGTAAATGAAGCAGATTGAGGGTTGAAGCTCGAGGGTTGAGGGCGTCTGAATAATGATAAAAATCACGGAATGACAGGGCAATAGCAGTGGGCTGTGATTATTACAGTCTCGAAATACAATCCAGTGTAATGTAAGTTTACAAGGAGAGAAAATTAAAGGGATTTTTACTATTTGACTATCGTAATTTTTATTAAATAAAATAGTAACGATGGACTATACTTCTCATTTAATAATTTTTACGATCTACTGCCGTAAATTTTGTTCAATAAATAATTCTAGCAAGAGCCTTGAAAAGTCCAATACTCTACACGGGAAAAAATTTCTGGGAAAATTTACGATACAACTATTGTAAAGCTGGACTATACTTTTATTACTATTAATTGTCAAATATTTTAGAAGAAAAAATACTATTTATTCATGAAAAAATACGATATTACTATTGCAAAAAGTAAGAGATGAAAATTTCCAGTGCTGCCTCTGTATCTTTCTAATAGATCTATAGCAAATTTTACAATAGTTGAATTAGAATGTTTCTCAATTAGTGTGAGTGATGGCCGTGCACAGCGCTAGACTCCGAGTTTATGTAAATGTTAAAGGATATGGGTCTTAGTTTACCTCGGATAGCGTAGGGGGAGAGTCTCTCTATACCTGCCAACACGGAGTTCTAGGTTCGATTCCCAGATAGCACGAATAAGTCGGTTTCTTTTTTCGATTACTGTACAGGTACCAATTAGTTCAACCTTCTATCTCTCTCCCTCCCTAATATGTCTTTTAAAAAAACCAACTGTGAATTTTTACAATAGTTGAATTGTAAAGTTCACAAACACATATTGTATAATTTGCTCTATAGTATTCGACTTTTTAAGACTCTTGCTAGTCTTATTTGTTGGATAAAATTTACAATACTAGATCGTAAAAATGACTAAATGAGATGTATAGTCCACCGTTACTATTTTATTTAGTAAAAATTACAATAGTAAAATAGTAAAAACTCCTTCAACTTTCTTTCCGTGTAAGAGCTAATTATACAAGACGTGTTAGTAAACTTTACAATTCAACTATCGTAAAAATGGACAGTCGGTTTTTCTTAAAAGAAATTTTAGTGAGAGAAAAAGATAGGAGGTTGGACTCATTGGTAAGTTTACAGTAACCGAAAAATGAAATCGGAATTTTCGACCGAGATTCGAACCCAGAACTCTTAGTTAGTAGTCAAAGACTTTCCCGCTACGCTATCCGAGGTAAACTACCACCAATGTCCTTCTGCACTTACATAAATTCGGAGTCTAGCGCTGTGCACAGCCAACACACACTAATTTAGAAATATTCCAATTAAACTATCGTAAAATTTGTTACTTCTATTGGAAAGATACAGATGCAGCACTAGAAATTTAAAAAATGATTATAAGAATAATAATAATTTTACATCTTATTTTTTATTCTCTTGCTATTTACGATAGTAATATCGTATTTTTTCTAATCGATTTTAATACAATAATCTTTTGATAAAATTACAATAGTAAATTGTAAAGAATCTTTTCTAAACAGTAAATTTTCGTCTAAAATATTTGAAAGTTGTCACTAATCCAATAATAGTCCAGCATTACGATAGTTGTATTAGAAATTTTCGTAGAGTTTTTGTTGCCGTGTAGGGTAGCTAAAAATAGCTAGTAAAAATGAATAAATGAAATAATAAAAAAGCATAAGTGTGTATCGAGATCTTTAGCCTTTATTTCATTTAAATTTTATAGTCGATAGGGTATAATAACGGAGAAGTGGGAAACCATCTAAAGACATTAGATAGATAGATAGATCTACAGGAAATACTACGGCCTTGTTAAGGTGAACACTTATAGGCTTCGTGACGACGTAAATCAAATATATATTGTTAAATCTACTTCTTTGTTTTTTTTTTTAATATTACTTATGAGATAGGTTAGTTTTATGACAATGATTTGCTTTTATGAAAATATAATTTCTATAAAATTTTCATGATATTAATAATAATAATAATAATAATAATAATAATAATAATAATAATAATAATAATCAAATGTAAATTGCATACGTCTGTAGAACTTAAAATTCATTTTAAAATGAATACCTACTCTCTAAGCATGAATAAGTGAATATTCACTTATTTAAGTGAGAACCGAGCCACTGACTTGAAAAAGTGGCTCGATTGGCACTTAAGTTAAGTGAATATTCACTTATTTGACGAATTTTCACTAATTCAGTTTTAGGGAGTACGTGTCTGATTGTCTTTAAAATATTAAGCCGTGAAAAAGCGCAAAATATCCGCAAAATAAAAAAAAACTTAAGTATAGTGATTAAAAAAAAAAACTTTTTTTAATTTTATGGTTATGGTATCAATACGGAGTACTTTTTGATATGTTTTAAATAATAATAAAAGTAGGTACTTATAATAATAAAGTAAGAATTTGTAAAACCAATTTGAAAACAAATATTTCTTTGGAAGTTAAATTGTTTGAATTTCAACTTATTGCCAAAAAAATCAAATAATTATAATTAAAATAAATTTAAAAATTCTGGCTTCGTTATCATTATCGATAAAAATATATACTTCTGATAAGATTTTCAACAAGAAACAAAACATTAAAGATTACTATGAGTCCATAAGTTATGTAAATATTTTAATAAATTATTTTAATTTCCATACATCAGCTCTGTTAATTCAGCAATGATTCATTAATTATAAATTATTTTACTTGTATAATCACGATTAAATGAAATGTATCGACAATTTACAATGTCAACTTGAATTTATTTCTTTTTAAACTAATCGAAATTGAAAAATTTGTTTGTTAGTAAAAAAGATTCAATCATAAAAATTCCGACGCTCCAGACCTATTATTAGACTTTACTAGTAAACATATGAAAAGGAGTGCGGAGTCATGATGACTAGAAAAAAGTCCGCCTACATCAATTCTATACTACTTCCTTTTACTTTCAAAATTTTCTGTTCTGTATTAATTTATTACTGAAATAGATAAAAGTCTGTTATCATGAATCATTAGTATGGAATTAACAAAATGTTAATCGAAAATAAAATGTTCCACAGTAGATGCCAGAAAATTATAATAAATAGTAAATAATCCCTTAATAATAGATTAAAAAGTGAGTAGATATTTATGAGCAGAGCATTAGCCGTTGTATGACCTCTTTAAACACGCACGTTATATTTCACAAGTGCGTCATCATATTATATCGTTTGTATCTTCACTTCTATTCTATGAAACCCAATTTGATCGGGCATGAATGAACAATGCGGTCACTACGCGTTACTCGATCTGTTTGACCTTAATTATTTGTTATCATTATCATTATTCATTATTATATTATGTACAACTATGTGTACTGGCAAATTATTTCACTCAATAATGAACTTGTCATTATCAGTGAGTGCTCGGTTCCAACAACCTGACAACAACCGACAAGTTCATTAAATTGTTTATGCTGTAATACGAAACAAAATCTAAATTGAGAAATTATGTGCTGTTTATAAGCAAGCTTTATTTTATCTCTGAGAAAAATAAATAGATTAAATAATATTATACATGTAAATATGTATTATTTTTATGCTTCACTTTATTTAACTCTCATTCTATTATCTTACTCCTTGTAAACATATTTGCTTTATTTGTTATTATTAATAGAGCAACAATTTGTTCTACTTTAATTTTCTTTTGACTGTAGAATCCTGAAGACAACATATATTGAAAAATTGATGAAAATTTTTTTTGTATACGATTCTCCATAGAGAATCAAATTTTCTACAAAAAATGTCTCCTAGAATTTTCTCATATTTTTTATATTTAGCCTAGAATTTTGATTTTAAACTTCTCTATAAACACGTGGTGTGATCGAATACTTTTAAGGTTCAATTTTCGATTGATTTTTGGAGGAAAGGATAAGAGATATAGGAAAATTGATAAAAAAAATCTTTTTGTTAAGGATTAAATTTCCTACAAGAAAGGTTTTGTAGAATTTTTTCATATTTTTTATATTTAGCCCAGAATTTTTATTTTAAATCTATCTAAATACGTGATGTAATCAAATAATTTTAGAGCCGAATTTTGAATTGATTTCCGAAAGTAAAGATAAGAGATGTATGAAAATTGTAAGAACTTGTTTGGTAGAAAATTTAATATCCTAAAAAAAAATCTCTTATAATTTTTTCGTATTTTCGATGTTTAATCTAAATTTGAATTTTAAGTGAAGAACTTGAATTAAAATAAAATTTATCAGGGAAAAATAAAGAAACAGATTGTAGTTTGATTAAAAATGGCGCCTGTAGACGGTCTGAGACTTTTGAAATTAAATAATAGCAGCTCAATGAACCGCGAAGTTAAATTGTACGCGCAAGATAATCTGATATACAAGAATATATAATATGTTAGACTGTTGCATAGATTTACGTAACGGCGATACGAGAAACGTGCGTATCTCAAACATTACAAATAAGTACATATATATATATATAATTATAAATATATATTGAAATTAAAAATGTCTACGTACAAATAAGGTGATGACATTTACAAAGAATTTATTTTTATGAATAAAAATTTATCGTGTAAGAAATTAAAATTTTTAATTTCGTTATAATTTTATTCAATAGAAAGGAACTTTCAATTTTTCAATTTTTTTTTAATCATAAATTATTTTTATTAGATACTTAATTTTCTATTAATGTCAGGTAATTAATAAAAAAAAAGTTCTTTATAGATAACAATTAATAAAATTTTATCTTGTAATAAATTATTGGGTTTCTTTTTATATGACAAAAAAAATTAATACAGGTTTTTTTACCGTACCAGCTGATAAATTTTTTTAATAGTCGTGATAAAGAATATACTTGAATTCGCTTACAAAATTTAATGATAAAAAAAATTATTAAATGATCATTTAACAACAGACTTTTAAAATATTATCTAAGAAGACAATAACAATAAAATTTATTTTTAAAAATAAGGTAGTTTGTTTTTTAAACAATTATTTTATATTACGCAAAAATTCTTCTTTAAAATAGATAATTAATTGAATAAAAAAAGGTCTTTATCATTGACATTAAGTGGCCGCCATATTTAGAACACAAGTTAAGATTAATTACATTGCTTCCATAGACGGTTGGCAAACTTCGAGCCTAACAAAATGCTTTATTTGTCAACCGAAAAATAATTCATTAACATATTACATATTACTAAAGACCTGCACTGTCTTTTTATTTCGTTTTAATTTATTTTATTTTACTTTATTTAACCTTGCGTCTCTTAAATAAATGCACTATCTTAAATAGTTCAACTAAAAAATATAATTATCATAAAAACCACATTTGATTATTTTATCACTGCGTCCGGTTGACTTGCTCTATTTACATTTTTTACAGTATTCAATGCAACCATTTATCTATTTTTAGTAGCAAGAAATTTTTATATACTTTTATTTTTTTATATATCAAGTCATTGATTCGCATTTTTTCAATGTGATAAAATTTAGGAATTACAAAGGAGTAGATGACCCTAAAAATTTTTTTTATATTTATAATAATAATAATAATAATAATGATAATAAAATGTGAATTTCATGAGCTTATAGGACAAAATTTCCTTTAAAATGAATATCTACATGTTTCGATTATCTTAAAAATATCAAGCCGCGAAAAACCACTGAATTGAAAAAAAATTTCAAAATAAATATATTTTTTTTATAATATCTTATTGTTACGATGTCAATAATGAGTACTTTGAGACGGAATTTTATTAATTACTAGCAGTCCATCCCAGCTTCGTACGGGTATTCAATAAAAATTTCAAAATTAATTATAATAATAATTATAATACAATATAGCCTATGTTACCCAAGGATAATGTAGCTTCCCAACAGTGAAAGAATTTTTCAAATTGGTTCATTAGTTTTGGAGCCTATTCAATGCAAACAAACAAACAAACAAACAAACAATCAAATCTTTTCTTTTTATAATATTAGTATAGATTATAGTTTAGAAAATTATGAAAAAATTTTTTTTTCTAGCTTTTTCTATGCAAAAAAAAAAAATTGAAAAATAAAAGTCTATCTATTAACAGAAAATTGATTAAAACAACAAAAGAAAGGAATAATATCTTATATAAATTAAAATATATTTAAGAAAGAGTATCTAAGTACACATCCAAGTATAAAACACATGTGTAATGATAATGAAGGACACAGTGTAGAGAACAAGGGACATCTTGGAGGCCACTTTCGGTATATTAAACAATATACTAAATGCGTCGAGAAGGTAGGCAGCACCGCTTACATATCGTTGCTCTTTTAATGCCAAGGGAAACTTGCACACTCTATTGTTATTTGCAATTATAAAAAATTCATGGTGTTTATAATATATACTTCACTAAATGTACGTATATATTAGAGTTACATGTGATGTGCTGGTGAGTGGTATTGGTCGGCTTAAACTTAGTTTAACTCTACTATTGGGAGACGTCTATATAAATACCTACAAATATACAAATATATAAATATATACATAGTAATAGTACGAGGACGCATTCCGGGATGAACGGGAAAATGCGGTCACACGTTCGAAGGTAACGTAAAGTTAATCAACATTAGCTTTATATTTATTCGATAAGTATAGTAACTTTGATTTCTTCAGCCTCGATCCTCAATTTTTGTAACAAGGTCACCCTGTTCTCTTCTGTTGGTTAATTACTTATTAATTATTCGTATTAAATTACCCCATATTCAGTTTGCCGCTCAAATATTTAAGGCCAGTTCATTCAAATCGGTCAATAGATTTTGTTATTCAATACCCACCGAGACACTAGAGAGTGAAAGTATACACTGATGGAACAATTTATTGAATTTATTAACCGTTGCTAAATTCATGTACTTGGAAACTATTTGTTTATCAAATATAACTCAATATTTTTTTAAGTATTAATAAATATTATTTTTTTTTTTTTAAATAAATTTATTGACAGTTAATGAATATTTATTAACATTTAGTAAATATGTGAAGATCACTTTTTAACAAATAATGCAATTACTTTTTATGATGAAGATACGATATAATAATTATTTTCGCCGTTAAACAAATTTTGTTACTTTTTACGACCGTTGTTTTATTATTAATTTTTTTTTTGTATTTTTTAATTCGAAAATAATTAATTATTCTGATCTAATGGAATTATTTATTAAAATTATGGAGTTAAAAAAAGTCTCAAAGTTTAAATTTTCTATAGTCAAATTTTATTCAACACTCTAAAGAAATGTTTATTAACAATTGATAAATATTTATTAATTCATTTAATGCCAAAAAAATCGTTTAATAACAGTTTATAAAGTTTAATAAAAATTTCATAAATCGTCTTATCAGTGCAAATAATAGATAATTTTGTATAAGATTCGAACCTGATGGATCTCTGAAAATTTTTTATCGAAATTAAATACCCAAAGTATAAAATTCTAATTACGAGAGTCGTAACCGCCTAACGGAGAGGTTTTGAACTAATCTTTAAGATTCAATTTATTTAAAATGATTAAATGTATCTTCAATAAACTGATAGAGGAATTTATTAATTGTTAATAAACTAGTATAATTAAAAGCAGTGTTCATTTATTAAAAATAACTAAATATTGTTTCACTGTTAATAAATATTTTTAATTATTAATAAATCTTATTTAATTAATGATTGATTAACCATTAATAATTATTAATAAAATCATTTAACGTTAAAAAATAATTTATTAACAATTAATAAACCTTATTAACTATTAACAAATATTTATATCAGTATACTCGCCGAGGCGGCTAGAGAGTAAAAGTATTGAATTATTTTCACAATTCTTGGGCGAGAGTTTAGTTAAGTCGAATTGAGTGTAAAGCCTCAATATAACTCAAAGTTTAGATTTTCGAGTTGAGATATAAATAAAACTGTGTCGGATAAGGAGAAATTTATTTTTACTCAAAGTATTTACATTTCTTCTCGGATTGTTCACTGCGGTCTTATTATAATTCAATAATAAAATTTAACAGCCTTTGACTTTCATTGTCAATAACAAAATTTTTAATCGTTAAATACCACTTATAATAAATAATTAATGACTTTTGAATTATCATTATCATCTATAAAGCGACGCTTCATTAATCGCTATCAATCAATTTTTTTAATTGTCAAAAAAACAAAATAATAACTTGTCTGATTTATTATGTGTGTTTTTTTTAACTTTCCGTTAAGAAAATTGATAATTATTTTCATATACAGGTAAATAACTTGAAAATCAAAAATAATTTATTACACTTATAAAAATTTCCATCATTGTTCAAACATATATCGGAAGCGATAAGTGGTTTAAAAGTTTTATGAAATTGAAAAATATAGCTCACAAACTAACTTGATAAGGTTAATGTCCTGCCAGCGAAAGAGTTTGCCGGCGCGCAAAATCAAGCATCGATCAATAAATTTTCAGTATCCTCTTGCCTGCCGTCATCCCACATCTTGTCCTCTCAAGAGAGGTCGCTTTCCGTGTGTTTGTATTGTAACCCTGTTGTATGCTTGTAGGCTGCTAGTACTTACATACACACTTGCATTTATATGTAGGTATGTATAGGTGTAGTGAGAAACGCAGGCCAATAACCGGGTGTGGACGCGTGCTCACTCGAGGATTCCCGGAGTTTCTCGATCATTCTAGCTGTTTTTAAATTCGCGAACTCTCCCGATAATTTTGTTTAAATAGTTCAGCAGGTTGATAAAATAATTTTGTTTAATTGGTTCAATAGAAAGAAATTTTGGACCAAGAACATCATTTTAAAGAATTTCTTCTTGAGTCACGATGAAAAGTAATTCAAGAAATTTTCTTGGTTCGACAATTTTTTTATTTGGGTGAAGTTGATTTTTTTTTAGTACAGATAATTTTCCAAGAATTTATTATTATTATATTAAAAAATTTTTCATTTAAAATATTCAATGATAACAAAATTCAGTTAATTTGAACTCCAAAGAAATATTTTTGCATTCAAATTGGTTTAGCAAAATTTGGATTTTATAATGATAGTAATAATAATAATAATGGTGAAAGTTTTTAGAAAATTAAATTTTAAACAATTTCAATCCCAAAAAATATTTCAGTTTTTTAATTAGTTAAAAAAAAATTTATTATTATTATTGTTATTATACAAATTTTAAACGGTCAAATAATGATAATAAAAATAATAATATTATTAATATTATTAGTTGTTTATTTAAACTTGCGTATCTATCCAAGTGTCAAGTAATCAGAGTCGTGATAAAAATATTACGTTACTGGTTACATTGCTCGGTAATTTATTGTCGAGATAAAACTCGTTAGACACGCTATCACTGCTCGGACTCTAAGGATTGGATTTTTATTGCAAACAAACATTGCTTCCGTCCCAATATATAATAGTCTTGTCAATTTATTACATATAATTATTTTCTACTTACTATCTATCAACTTATCAAATCACTTATAATAATAATAATAATATTAATTAAATAAATAATATCCCTAACTTATAAAAATAATAAGCAAACAAATCCCAACAGACAAGTCAATTAACATTTTTTATTTTTTGGGTCAACGAACTAAATATAAAGTGCTCTTTGATCGCAAAATATCTCGCCGATTCCAAGATTAGCATACGCGAATCATGAGTGATCAACAGGTCCTTTCACTTGAAAAAAAAAATTTTTTTTTAACAATAATATGCTTCAAGGATTAAAGTAAAGATAATAAAGATTACATAAAATTCCAGGAATTCCCCTCAAGAGTAATTCATCGGATTTAAACTTAAAAAACGTGCCGTGAATAACAATAGCATATGGTGATCAGTGACAGTTATTGCAATCTATTGCCTGACATAACAATAAATATCTATCAAATACTTACATCCAGTCGATGCGTTTCTTTATCTCGCTAATTAATTTCTATTCTTATAATTGTAAGTAAAATTACAATGTATTCAATTTACTGATAATTTTACTAACACAAGATTGTAAAATCCAACACTTTCACGCTCGTAAAATACTGTGTGTAATACTAAAACTAACTAAAACCACAAATATTTATTGAAAATACACGTAACTTGCACTGAGATCTCTAGGAAACTTCGAGAAGTTCTAGACCGGTATCGGCGCAAACTAAATAAAATAATTAAAAATAAACAAGGAACTAAAGTTTTTTTATAATTCAGGGACCGACTGGGTGGTAGTAAATTGACACCGTAGATAAGAATTAGTCCTTAATGTTTAGTTTGAAGGCTCGTTTATTTATAACTATTTTTTTATATATATTATCCAGAATATTTGGCGCACTCAAATTACGCGGCAATACACCGCGACGAATCAATTGACACTGACAGGAAAACCGGCGCGGCTGCGCGTACCAACCGGTCTCGCCCCTCCATTTTAACCCACTGAAGGCTCCCACTACTTTAAACTCTTAAATTTATGTGTGTGTGTGTGTGTGTGTGTGTGTGTGTGTGTGTGTGTGTCTGTGTGTCTGTGTGTCTGTGTGTGTGAGTTTATGTTTGCCGAGTTAATGCAAGTGTATATTGGTATTATATAGTTAATACAGATACAGAAAGAGATAGAGAGCTTAAAGTTCTTATATATACCGTGTGAAAAATATTAATAAATAAAATGTAAATGTCAAAATGTAAAAAATATTGTGCAAATATATTAATATATACATATTTATATATATTTTCAATATCTAATTTTTGGCCGATTTTGTTATATATTTTAAATGTAATTTAATTTCTAAGAATACATCTTAGAATATATGAAAAAATAAATATATAAAAATATATTGAATATGTATTTGAATTTTATTCCAAAAACATAAGTATGGTAGTGTATCTTGAACTTTCCACCATGAAAATCAATGATTTAAAAAAAATCGGGAAGTTATCGGTTTCATCCCAGCTTTCGAAAATCGAGTTCTCATCAGATCGCCACGTTTTGAGATCCTATAGGAAAATATTCAGACTATTTCTATGAGGATGTCGGTTCGTATGTGTGTGTATTTATCCTTATAACTTTTTAACGGCTTGACCGATTGAAACACGGTTGACGGCATTCGAAATAATTTTTTCGCCATTAGATTTCATATAAATTTGAATCACTTCAATTTGATAAATTTTGAGAAATCTCAAAAATTAAATTTGAAAAAAAATTTTTTTTGCGATAATTCTTAAGCTAATGTACACGGAAAAAAAATTGAAGGAGTTTTTACTATTTTACTATTGTAATTTTTACTAAATAAAA
The DNA here is from genome assembly GCA_905319865.3 of Cotesia congregata. Taxonomy (NCBI): domain Eukaryota; kingdom Metazoa; phylum Arthropoda; class Insecta; order Hymenoptera; family Braconidae; genus Cotesia; species Cotesia congregata. Next base: position 6,871,035 of record CAJNRD030001114.1, read on the forward strand.
TAGTAACGGTGGACTATACTTCTCATTTAGTCATTTTTACGCTAGTATTGTAAATTTTATCCAACAAATAAGACTAGCAAGAGTCTTAAAAAGTCGAATACTATAGAGCAAATTATACAATATGTGTTTGTGAACTTTACAATTCAACTATTGTAAAAATTCACAGTTGGTTTTTTTAAAAGACATATTAGCGAGGGAGAGAGATAGAAGGTTGGACTAATTGGTACCTGTACAGTAATCGAAAAAAGAAACCGACTTATTCGTGCTATCTGGGAATCGAACCCAGAACTCCGTGTTGGCAGCTATAGAGACTCTCCCCCTACGCTATCCGAGGTAAACTAAGACCCACATCCTTTAACATTTACATAAACTCGGAGTCTAGCGCTGTGCACGGCCATCACTCACACTAATTGAGAAACATTCTAATTCAACTATTGTAAATTTTGCTATAGTTCTATTGGAAAGATACAGAGGCAGCACTGGAAATTTTCATCTCTTGCTTTTTGCAATAGTAATATCGTATTTTTTCATGAATAAATAGTATTTTTTCTTCGATTCATTCGTTCAAGAGAAATGGTTGTCGAAAATTAAAAAAAAAAAGTCATTTTTTCCAAATGACTTCAAAATTTCTTAACACGTTTTTAATGTAATAAATAAACTATTAGTGCTCAAAAAACTCCGACGAACGCCGCCAAGTCCGTCAAAATCGGCCAATTGGCTCGTGAGAGATAATTAAAAAAAAAAAAAATTAGGAAAACGGTTGACTCTAAAGACCATCACTGCAACTTGCCGCTAATTCCATCGATGGAAAGAAAATTTTACGAAAAATTACGATGGAAACATCGTAATTTTTAGTATAGAAAATTGTAGTGTCGGACCAGAACTCAAACATTTTTATTTATACGATGCAACATCGTAAATTTCTGTCACTCGAATTAATAAGAAGTTTAGGTCATCGAAAAAATAATTCTGTATCACCGAGGAATCGAACCCGGTATCCTCTCCACCATAAGCCCAAGGTTTATCTCCTTACGCCATCAGAGGAAATATGTATACTTTCTGTTCAGTCACATAATAAGACCCTTCATACAGTAGTTGGTCATCTTTCGGTGGTGGCGTCGCAAACTATTGGACTCTGTCTCTCTATTATTAAAACATAGTATGCGTTCTTATTCACTTGCTCTTACGAAAAAAAAATTTACTAAATAACATCGTAATTTTCAATAATTTAAATTGTATTTTGTAGACGGTAGCATCGTAAAAATCAACATACTGAAAGTCTAGTCCTGGATTACGATGTTACCAATGTAATTTTTCATAGGATTTTTTTTCTGTGTA